>OX608082.1:35060695-35452506 GCA_951509765.1 Sphenella marginata | reverse complement strand
CTCGCTTCCGTAAAATATTTATTTTTGCTTTCATCAATTTCTATACAAAATGTATGCTGATACTGGAAATATTACATAGAAATTTGTATAAAAGTAACGGAAACGAGGTGGTAATAAATGAAGATATTATTTTCATGGTAAGTGGTAATAAAAAGATTTTCTTACCATTGACAGACTAGAAACCATGCAATATTTTCTGATATGTAAAAAGTTTGTGGCAGATCGGGGTCAATTTATATAATTTTTCAAAAATGTGCCAAAAACATGATTTTGTGATTTCGGCCAACTTTGCAAATCTGTATAAAATAATTGCGACATACTACAATTTTTTCTTATCTTAGATAATGTTTCCTAAAACTTGGTTTATATATGAGCCGATATTCAAATCTTATAAGAGCACCCAGAGCACAGGGGGCCTGTTCAAATATACTAATTTTGAGGTCTAAAACATTTTTTCTCAGAAACGGGACATGATGGAAATTTTTGGACCACGGATTCGTGTTCCGCTTAAAAAAAAATCATAATCAGTATTTTTGTTGTTTTTTTGCATTACAAAAACAGGGTGCTGTAACTAGTGCCCTAAAAACGAATAATTAATTTTATTTAATAGTAGTTTTGCACTTTTTTTTAAAAAGTGTGACTTTTGTCAATTTATGTGAGTAATAGAAACCACCTACATGAACAAACATACAAAAGCTATTTTTGAAAAGATTTTTTGGTCAAATGTATATTTTGAAGGTCCTAAAGGGTTAAAGTGGGATATTTCGCGAAAACGAGCAGCCCGATTTTACTGAAAACGCAGTTCGACATCTAGGGTGGTCCCAGACAAGACCTCATTCACAGTTTTTGTGCCCATTTTTGTTGAACCTATTCTTGCCAGCAGAGCGGTGTGAGTGGAGTTTGACAATTCTACTAATTTAAGAAATGTGTTGATAAAACGCCTCCCACTTGCACTGTAGTACCGTATAACTATACCTAGCTGCTTTTTGGTGGCAATATCAGTGGACTCATCAATAATTAAGCTAAGATAATTACTTCCAATATCTTCTAGCAATTTTTTTGTAAAGTAGGGAGACAATACATTTTTTTATCAACGCACCACACTTTGTTTTTCCTAGTTACAAGTCTCGCGCAATATCCAAAAGCGTATTTTCCTGCATCTTGTTTAAATGATCGACCGTACGAATAGATGAGTGTATTGTGATGTGGACTGCGTTTTGTTTGTTTGCCTGTTTGCATGTGCAATAAGGCAGAAAGTTTTGGCTGTAATTTGCATGAACAATATTCGCAACTTAAGCAGTCATCTCTTAATATTAGCCACTTGTTGAACCTTTTGTAACTTAGCCAGCTCTGTCAAATTTTTTGTTTATATACATACCTTGAAATTATAGAGGCACGTATATATGTATATACACGGTGTCAACAAGTTCGAATACAAACTTTGTAACTTATTTAAAACCCCAATCAAGTGAGCTTTGACATTTTTTTTTTAAATCATGTCTCGTTTCCATGACCGTCAAATTAGTACAAACTCGAATCTTGGATAGGCGTATAAAAGTTTTTGTCTGAGATGGAGTCAAAGCGCCAGCCTAATTGTGAACGCATTTTTAAAAGGCAGACGGCCGTGCTCAATATTCAAGGACTTTAAAAGTGCGGGTTTCAAACGGATTTTGTTTATAAAACTATTAAGCGGTACAATGTGACATCGTCCGTTAAAAATAGGCCAAAAAGCGGAAGACCTCGAACGGTTCGGAACCGTGTTAACATAAAAGTTGTGAGGGAACAAATTCGGAGAAACCGTTGCCGATCAGTTAGAAAAATTGCGCAGAAATTGAATATAAGCAAATCTTCAACACACTCAATATTGAAAAATGATCTTGGCCTAAAGCCGTATAAGAAACAAAAAATTCACGGCGTTTCTGCATCAGCGAAACTAAAGAGAGTCAAAAGAGTATCTGATATTCTTGCTTGGCACGGCGGTGACGAATTCATATTTTCTGATGAAAAGTTGTTCGTTTTACAACAATCTTTCAACTCACAAAACGATCGAGTATGGTCAGTGTCACTAGGAAACGTCCCTGAAAATCAAATGTACGTATCCCGATTTCAAAGCGCTTCTTCCGTCATGGTTTGCGCCGGACTCTGCAAAAGAGGAAAGCTTCCCTTAGTTTTTATCGAAAAGGGGGTTAAAATTAACGCCAATTACTACAAAGAACACGCCTTAAAGGCTGTAGTGCTACCCAGCTGTCGTAGTTTATTCGGTGATGATTATTTTTGCTTTCAACAAGATGGAGCGCCTTCACATACCGCAAACATTGTGCAACAATGGTGTCATGAAAATTTGGCCGATTTTTTGCATGACGACGAATGGCCACCCAGCAGTCCAGATCTCAATCCATTGGATTTTTTTGCATGGGGTTACATGACGTCGAAGCTTAGCGGTCATCAAATTAAAAAACTTGGAAACTTTTCGTAGGGTAATTCACAAAATATGGGACGAAATGCCGAAAGCGATTGAGGTTGGTTAAGCGATCCAATTGATGTTACATAAACTATTTTAAATAAAAACTAATAAGGATTTCACATATCCTTTGTTTTAAGAGGACTTGGCTTTTGTGTTCAAACTTTTTGGACACCGTTTACATATTTATATTCGAAACAATAACAATACGCAGTAACAATCACTTTACATACATTTTCTTTTTTTTTTTGTTCCGAGGTTCTTCATCCTCAGATTTTGAGCTTTCGCTGTCATTTGATGTCGAGTCGCTTCCGCTTTGCTCACAATAATCGCGGCTGGATTTTCTACAATATATAATATATTCATTGTAAATATAGTAATATAATATTTTCCAGAATTCTAATTACATGCATACAAACGTGTTAGATGTACGGAACCTCGCTTGCTGATTGGTAATAGTGCCACTGCTGCTAATAGCGATACCTGAATTAAATTTATAACAAAATTACGTAAATATAATGGAATAAGTATATGTAATGGAATATGATTATAGTTAACTTTAATAAAATTTTCAATAAAAAATAAGTAGCATTTTAAATAAAAAGTAAGCTTTTGTTGCATGAGTACAATAAAGAACATACTAAATTATACTATAAGTACTTTAAATTAACAATTTGGTGAGTTTTTGACCTGTAAATTCGCAGACGCATGGAAACGAATCTGGATTTTTCGACTCATACCCGAAACTTGGTTATTCTATACGACCGCACGTAACTGCTAATAGCGAAAGATATAAAAAGAGGTATCAAGAGATGCGTTTTTAACTCGGTATAAGGCGAAAAGGAAATATTTTGTTTCGGTTAAAAATTATTTGGGAAATTTCTGCTTAGGTGGCCTTTGGCCGCCATCCAAAAAAACACCCGCGTAGATATATTTGCAAAAAACTCACATCTGTATATTTTTCTTTGACTTTAATCTGCGGTTTCATGAGAATTACAGACAATTTTTAACTTTGATAGCAAATATTTCTTCAAAGAAATATGGATTCGAATTTTCGAGTAGGGATTATTGATGCAAAGATCAAAACGCGTCTTCTGATAAAATTCCCGATATTTATGGACATGTATTACCTTATCTAGGGTCGAATGGATTTAGCCAAAACCTTAACATTAGATTCACATCAAATCCAGTTACTTTTAAAGATCTATCACTATTATTTATTGTGTATACCAGTGAAAATTTTCATGCGAATCTTGCGGACGGACAACCAAAATCAGCAAAATTATAATAAAAACCTAGTAAAGAAGTCTAAGTTCGGGTGTAACCGAACATAAAATACCTAGTAGTGATCTGTTTTGGTATCCCAAATCACTCAGGTCTATTCTAATACCGGAAAAGTTGTTATAAAGGCAACTAATTGTTTTCGATTAAAAACACTTCTTCTGTGAGTGGTAAATTAAATGATCACTAAATAACAAAATATAAATAGCTTTCTCATGTTCATGAAAGGTATGAAAATAAAAAAAATTATTTTGTTGTTGGTTTTTGCGGTCTTTCTTGTTTTACATATTTGTAAGTTTTGCAAGCTCGAGAACCAGAGAAACAATAATTCGTAATGAATTTTAATTGTCAGTTTTTTTACAAATATGTAAAACAAGAAAGACCGCAAAAACCAACAACAAAATATTAAGAACCGTAGCACGGGTTTACGTACATAAATATGTACAAACAAAAAAGTCCAGCACACACATTCGTTCTTATGACCGAAGGTCTAACAACAATGTGTGCTCACTGTTGGCAAGAACAAACAAACAAAAGGGAATTAATTGAAGTGGAGATAAGTGCATTGTGACGTCACAGGGCATTAGCTTAGTGTTAGAATTTTCTAACAGCGGCTTTGGTGCAGACACTGGTTCGCATCCCAGTGTCCGAAAAGCGATCTGATGATGAGCCTGGAAACTCTGAAACATGTAATCCTATCCATCGCTGTTGATTTGTCCTTTGTAATTTTTCTCCAATTATCAATTTTTCCCAAAAAAACTGACAATTAAAATTCATTACGAATTATTGTTTCTCTGGTTCTCGAGCTTGCAAAACTTACAAATATGTAAAAAAAAATTAATTAAAAAAAAAGGCAATAGGGTGTTAACTACTTGCCCGTAAATCTTGCTTGTTCGTTATTCGATTTGCGTAATTTTTGGCAGGAGTATACTATATACTATTGGGAAGCATCTCACTAGGTTAGGTTAGGTTAGGTAAGGTGGCTGCCTCTTTGCGGTGCCGAGAGGCGCACTTAGGCCGGCTGGCCCATTGTGATACCACTGAGCGGGTTAACGTCCCTTCTACCTTAAAGTATACGTGTACCACCCTGTACGCTTAATGAAGCGCAGGATGTCCCCAATTTCGGCAGAGCCTATCTCCGCTAGTCCGGGGAGTAGGCCCCTGCTTAGGCACTCCAGGCGGGTTCTGGCTAGTGCGGGGCAGCTGCGGAGGAAGTGCTCGACACTCTCACTTTCCTCCTCGTCCCTACAGCTGCGACAGAAGTCATTTGAAGGGGCCCCCATGCGCTTAGCGTGTACACCCATGAGACAATGTCCCGTGAGCACCCCTATCAACAAACCACGAGAGGGTCGGTCGAGTTTGAGGATGGACTCTGTTCGTTTGTTGCAAATGCGGGGCCAAGTTAGCCTGGACACCTCGTATGTCGTTTCCCTAGCCCGTCTACAGTTTGCCTTCTTTCAGTTCACTTAGGGTCTGAAGATGCCTGCCGGTGGCCGTAAGAGCGATGTCGTCGACGTAGGCAATGATGATCCAGCGTGTACTCCTTGAAGGCAAGTCCCTATTCTATCTTTGTGGTAATAGCATGGAGAGCTGTTTCCACGGACTTACCCTTAGAGTATGCGTGTTGAGCCTTCGAGAGGTCAAGAGGGCGCAGATTATCCCTAATGTTCGAGTCTAGTATTCTTTCCAGTACCTTAAGAAGAAAGGATGTAAGGATTATTGGCCGAAAGTCCTTTGGTTTTGAGTGCGAGACTCGTCCTCCTTTTGGTATGAAGACTATCTTGGCCTCGGTCCATTTGTGCGGCATAGCCTAAGACATGATGTGTAGATTTCGGGCAGAATGGGACAGAGAATGCCTCTGGCCATTTGAAGTTCGGCGGGAAAGATGTTGTCGGGTCCCGGAGATTTAAAAGGGTCGAAGGTTCCAATTGCCCATTCGACTTTTTGGGGGGTGATTATGCCCTCTATAGAGTCGTAAATTGTCCCGCCATTGTCGGCTGTAGGTGGCTCCGTGGAACAGCCTGGGAACTGCGTTTCCACTAGGAGTTCGACCATTTCGCCGCTGGACGATGTCCAGTCTCCATCCGGTTTCTGGATGAAGGTCGGAACAGTGGGACTTTTAGATAGAACTTTACGCAGTCTATTTGCCTCTGAGTTTGTTTCAATGCTGGTACAGAAGTCCATCCCTGAACTCTTCTGTATTCGTGCCAAGAACCAATCCGCTTAGCTTCATTAAACAATCTCCTGCTTTTTTTCCTGAGTCGGGTGATTTCGGAGCTCCACCAAGGTGGTCTCGTGTTTTTCCTCGGTCTGGTAAAAGGACAGGAGACGTTAAAGGCAGCGTTACAGGGCTCTGTGATCGAGTCTACCGCTTCTTCAATTTAAGACGATGAGTCGAGCTCACCGATCGAAGCCGACCCGTTTTCCAGATGTGTGTGCGCTTCATCAGATCTTTGCGGTAGGCCGAGTCTACCGCGAGACGCGTGTTTATAAAGCGAGTGTGATAGAACGTTCCTGAAAACGTTCCAATCCGTTCTCTTCCTATTTCTGTAAGCTGCAAGAGTAGGTGGTCTCACAAGGAGACAGAAACAAATGTATTTATGATCAGAGAAGGAGTTGTCCCTTGAGACATGCCAGTTCTCAATTTGTCCCAGTACCGGGCCAGAGATTAGCGTAATGTCAAGGACTTCCTTTCTATTTGCGGTAACTAATGTTGGTTCGCTTCCAAAATTGCTTATATACAGATTGTGTAATAGAATAAAGTCAAGAAGGCACTTACCTCTAGGGTTGGTATCAGTAGAACCCCATACTAAATTGTGTGCATTGGCGTCAGCTCCTATAATCGGAGGCTTTCGTCGATTTGCCTCCATCACTGCGTTTGTTAGGCATCTGGATGGAAATTCGGGGGCTTAGTGCGCCATATAGGCTACAGTTAGCCAGATTTGCTTGCCTTGAACTTCGAGGCTGATGCTCGCTGTATCTGCGTCGCTGAAATTGGATAACAGAAAGTGAGAGAGGGTATTTTTAACAAGGATGCAACCTCTGGTCCTACCTGTAGTTGGGGTATTAACCACCTGGTAGGCATCAGAGGTTAGTCCGCACACCTTGTTACCGACGATCCAAGGTTCTTGAATAAGTACGAGCTCCTCGGCTGTTTCGCCGAGGCGCAAGAGAAGGGCAGCCGAAGCTGCCTTGAACTGATGCAGGTTGCTTTGAAGAACCCGTATCAGGTCGGTATCCGAGCCCTCGTCCATCGCCACCGGCTCTTCTCGTTCGGGAGCGGCTATGACTGTGATGTCATGTGAAGCGTCCTCCGCGTCAGAGTCGAGTAGCTGGCTCTCGGACTGGTGCACCCATCGGCCAAAGGTAGTCCCGACGAACAAGTTCAGGGAGCTGCCCGTGGGACCTTCACCGCCTGCAACGGTCTGCAAGGCGACGGAAGCATCATCCGCTCCACTCAAGGCGTCTTCGCATGAAGTGCCCCCATCGCTGGTTTTCTCACGGTGCTTCCTGGTTCTTCATCCTTTGCGGGTTCACCCTTCTTCTGGATCCGCAGGGTGATGGAGTAGAAGCAGTAGCTGATAGCTCCACCACAGGCTTCTAGAGCAGGGAGAGAATCTTCGCTAATGACTAGCGTCACATAGCGCTGCTTCTCCCTGACCTCACTAACAATTACTACCCTCCATTCACTGGTGGGTAGCCCTGCGTTCCCATGCTGAATGTTTTACAAGAGGAGGACTTTTCCGTAGACCCATCAAAGACCAATTAGAACCGACTTCCAGTTGTCTGGAGTGATATTGCCGTCTGGGTGTCCTTTGTCCAGTACCGCGAAGGTGAGGTGGTCTTTGGCCTAACGGTGGTGGTCTGCCCGCTATTCGGTGCTAGCTGAGCGGCACTGCTAGGTGCCCTTGGGGCTGTACGCCCTCCCGTGGAGGGATTGGGGCCAACACCTTTGGGCTGTTTTATGGTGCCTGGAACAGGCCTAGGAAGACTGGCCGTCTGCCCACTGCTCCTCGCATTTGCCGTACCCTCAAGGGGCTTGGCCGGTGCGGTTACGCGTGGTGACGGCTTTCCCTCAAGGGGTTTAGCCGCACCACTTTGCGCAGACGACCGAAGTAGGGAGGCTGCTGGCCGTGAAGGCCTGCCCGAACCCTTCGATGCGGTACTCGGGCGAGTAGCCCTGGTGGGGCTGACTCTTTTTGGTACGTTTTTAACGCCCTGTCCAGTGGCGGATTTTTTAACCATGCAGGGATCCGAGGCGGAGTTAATTTTGTCCATCATTCTGGTTCGTCGATCACCTACTCAGTCGAGGCCTTTCGGTGACCATAAAAATATAGAAGGGGAAGGGAACGGTCAGCTGCGGCAGCGCCCCATACCGCAGTAAGTCCGATTTACTCCCAGAGGTGGACCGGTATCCGGGAGGCTCCGTTAGAATACAGTCGGAAGCCCCTGACTGCAAACCACACAGTAGGCACGGATGCGCTTGACACCTTGGGTTAGGGGGAAGGGTAAGATCGACACCCTCCAGGTCTAGATCCGTAGTGCTCTGTGTAAACAGGGTCACCTCGAGAAGGTTACGGTCAGTGTTCCATCGCTGTGGCCGCCGGTATCGACTGAAGGAAACCCGCGACATACGAGTGTGCTCGCATGCCGCAGAGCTGCCGCCGTCAACATCCGCGGCCACAACAAGGCGGCTTAGCCGTGCACTACGGTCTTGGTGTGGGAGAGGCTAGGAGCCTGAAGGTTCAGGCTGTGTGTTCCGCTTCTCCACCCCCCGCATCTAGCTCGACCCCAAGCATCTCACTAACTTTCATGAAAATACCTTTTTGAAATTTCAAGCAATCGCGTTTAAAAATAACAGACCTTTTTTGCTGAAAAGTGGGCGGTGCCACGCCTACTTCAACAAAATCCACAACATTTGTTTACAGATTATTTTTGCTTAAAAAGCTTATTACGTGTGTAAAATCTTATTAAAATAACTTATACAATTATGGAAAAATCGCGATTTCAATTTTACAAAGAAATTTTTCAGAACTGTGTTCAAAAAGTGCGCTTGTCCGTTAACCAATTTTGTTTATTTTTACAGCAAAGAGTTAGCTTTATATGTTGAACACTTTCTCCAAATATCGTGTCAATAAATCAATTTTTACCAGAGTTATGGCATGAAAAGTTTTGTGGAATAATCCACCAGAAAGGGGTGGGTCCACGCCCATTTTTGAAAAATGTTATGCACTCGACTTTCTTTGCCCGCGAACACTTTAGAGGTGAAATAGAAATGATTTACACGTAGTGTTAGTAAAGTTATTGCATTTCAATATATTCATGATCTTTTTCAAAATCTTTCGTATAAAATTGGGCGTGGACCTTACCCGATTTCACTAATTTGTTTCGGAATATTGCCGGTATTAATATAAATATGTGTGCTGAATTTCATTTTGCTATCTTGAGCGGTTTTTGATTTATGATTAATATTTCCAAATTTGACTTAATCAAAAGTGGGCGGTGCCACGCCCCTTTTTAAAAATTTATTCAAAAATTTATTTGCTGCCTTAACGCTAAAGTACACACCAAATTTTATCCTTATAGGTGTATTATGTACTGAATAATCACTATTTTTGTATTTTCGAAAATATTATATATATAGAAAATGGGCATTGCTTTTAACCGATTTTCAAGATTTACTCAAGTTATCGTGTTCACAGACGGACGGACATGGCTTAATCAATTTCTCCATTGCTGATGTTGGCGTTAAGGATTTATCCTTATGTGCTAAAAAGCTACTCGGAACAGAACAAGAAAAAGTTGAAGTTTATTCAACTCCGAGTGGTGAATTCATTTATGTTTACACATCAATTATGTTTGGAACATCAATGACTTCATGAAAGATTTTTGAGAGGAAGTTAGCTTATTAAGTGAAGTTGGCCTTAAAGCAGCGGCCGTCATTTCGTAGCACTAAGGTGCAACGCTCAACTCACACGTATACTTACGCTCTTCATTTTAGTTGCTCTTGAGAGCGAAAAACCAGTTTCGCCACAGTGGTGTTAGAACAGAGTTTTCATGCCAGTCGCTTCGCAAACAGCAAAGGGGCAACACGTATCGTCGCTTTGTTGATTGCTTTGTGGATTTGAAATGAATGAAGATAGAGACAAATATGAGGACGTGGAAAGGGACAATATTTTTTGGGAAAAATACTTTTGTAAAAGCAATGTGTTTCCCAAAATAAAAATTGTAGGAATGCGAAAACAATGTTAAAAAGGGATATCTCGAGTCTTATAAGTACAAGTATTCTTAGGTAGGCAAAGCCTTTTACAGACAGCGTTTTTGTTAAAGAAAATGTTCTTTAAATTTTACAAAAACTGCACAGCCTCTTAAACGTTTGGGAAACCCATTGCTAATACTTTTGTAAAAGCATATTCTTTCTTTCCCAAAAACTATTGTCTCTTTTCACACCCTTATATTTATCAAAATCTTTATGAAAGGAGTTATAATGTATCTTAATATTATATTCCCGGTTCCCCATGGAAGCGTAACATATTTAAGATACATACATTGCATTTGCCCAAAGGCATCTGGAATCATAAAAAATGCTTAGCAGTCATTTTTAGTCGCGCATAAATATTGTCATATAATTTAACCATCAACACAATTGCGTGGTTACTTCCTTGCTGTCGGTTAAGCAACTGATGCGTTATGTTTTGTTCTTAGTAGGCATGGGACTATTCGAATAAAAATTATTCGAATAAATAAAACTTTTATTCGGCGGGTACAAAAAATTCGAATAGAATTTTTTATTCGTTTATTCGAATAGTATTATTCGTTTATTCGAATAGTATTATTCGTTTATTCGAATAGTACTATTCGATATTCGCTGTTTTCTTGGCTTGTACCTATGAGCGTGCATTTATGTTTTGTATGTTTTGTACATATGTATGTATGTATGTTTGCGTGTACAAATGTGTGCCCAAGCAGTAGCAATATTTCTTTGATTATTCGAATAGTGGTAACGAATAGTTGTATTTATTCGGTTAATGGTGGTTGAATAGCTTTTAGCTTATTATCTTAATAATTAAATAGCTGTTCGTACAGTGTTGTGGGAATAATAAAATACAATTATTGGTAATATGGAAGCTGTAAATAGACATTTACTATAAAGTTACTGTACATAAATATGTATTTGTACATTTATGTTTATTGCAGTTACATTTGCTTGGTAAGTTTTGTGCTAGGGCTTCAAGCAAGAGATGCCAGGGCCGAAATTCATTATGTATACTGTTTATTATGGTAAGAAAAGGACGGGTTTGTGCTGATTTTTCAAGTTCACATTTGCGTAAAACAACATACACAAAATAATACTACCTGCTTCCTATTTTTTGTTAAATACTCATATAAATGTACTTACATACATATGTATGTAAGTATGTAGGCATGGTTTTTTATTGTGTTTCATCAACTGAAGAATTGCATAAAGCGCGACTATTTGTTTTAAATTTGGGTGTCTAAACTCGTTAACTAAATGAACACAAAGGACTTACTTGCATGAGGAATTGCGAATTCACCCGGCAGTAGCAGGTATGTATGCATGTAGCTATTTTCTTCTGTTGTCTTCTCTTGAAAAGAATGATATATTTAAAGAATAATTAGGTACACTAAATACGTTTAAAAAAATTTAAGTTTCCGCATACTATGTGTTAAGATGCAAAATCATTGAACGCCCCTACCTACATACTTACATACTTATGTATGTATGTAAGTACATTTATATGAGTATTTAACAAAAAATAGGAAGCAGGTAGTATTATTTTGTGTATGTTGCTTTACGCAAATTAAACTATTTACACATGTGAACATGAAAAATCAGCACAAACCCGTCCTTTTCTTACCATAATAAACAGTACACATAATGAATTTCGGCCCTGGCATCTCTTGCTTGAAGACCTAGCACAAAACCTACCAAGCAAATGTAACTGCAATAAACATATTGTTGAGGGGGAGACGACGAGTGAAACGCCGGTATAACTCACGAACAGCGCGGATATCGAAAATGAAGAAAATACAGCGATTAAAGATTTAATAATAAAGATGGCTGTAGGTTTATTCAAATGGCTTGTATACAAAGGAGTATAGGTCTATATGTTTTGATGTAAAGATATATGCTTGATAAATAACTAGTTTACCTTGCAAAAGATTGGTGATCCGCTGGAAACGCTCTAGCTTGCTGCTGTACAAAGACTGACTTTCCAGCCGACCATCAAGTTGTGCTTAGCTTAGAATGGAAATGTCCACCGGTGAATTTCCCGGCACAGTGTCGCTTTGCAGCGAACCACTGTGCAGAGAGCCCACCAGCGGTCCCCAACCATTGCCAGCCTTTTGGCTTCAACATTGCCGCCAGCCTTGCAATACTGAGGGATTGCAACATACGTTGACAAGTTGTGATTTAGAAATTCAATTTCAATTCTTAAAACTAGAACTTAAAAAATAGGCGTGTAAAATTCAATATTAGGTTGAGCTTTATTGGTTTCGTGATTCATAATTCCACTAAAAAAAAAGGTCTTAAAGCTAACGCCACAGTAGGGTGGCCGCGAACCGCCGATGATGAACCGGGACTCAGTAAGGAGTTGCTGTGCGTTAAAGGGCACATGGGTCAGAAAGGACCCAACCGAACATCGTATTCTGGGCAGTAGGATACCAAGGATACGCTATTATCTCGCTCCGCACGATTTTACCGTAGATGTCTCCGCCGAAGATGAGGGCTACGGCCGAGGAGGTGTGAAAACCGGGATCAGCTAATTGAAGGTTGAAAAACTTCTCTTTGATGGCTGAGCTAAGATGGCAAGCAGGGGTTTTCAACCCGAACTCTGTAGTAACCCGAGCCACGAACGAGAGTCGAATGTGTGAGTCATTGGCAGAGCCCACTTTGAGTTCACACATCTCTAGGTTGGCCACCGGGAGAGTGTGAAGGCGAAGACGATCCACCAGCGACTCACATATTTTACTCGTCTGCGAGCAAGGGTCTAAGAGAGTTCGAGTCAACAGCCTCCGCTTCCCAACGTTTAAATATACCGTGACGGTTGGCAGCACGGTTACGGTTCCAGACAGTTGCGTCAGAAGAGGATGCAACTGACGACGAGGACAGAGGCGACTGTTCGAGTGTAGCAGAGTGTGGTGTGCTTCATTGCAATATCCGCACTTTCCGTGGCTGCGGCATTGTTTAGCTACATGTGAATGTGCTAGACAGCGTGAACAATATCGCTTTAGCAACACAAGACGTAAGCGCCCTTCGTAATTGGCGTCGAGGAATCGTTTACAATATCGGAGGAGGTGCGTGCGATGGCACACTCTGCACTTCGCGATTCCTTTTGGTGACGATGATGTGCGTTTCGAGGAGGGTTTATTCGGCGGTGTCGGCGATGGTGAGCGAGATCCGCGACTCGAGAGGGTTTTCTATGCGCTGACCGGGACTAGTTCCATGATGTTTATTCTAAAAGGGAAAAACGAAAAGTATACATAAAGGAGTTAGTTAGGTAGGACCACTAACTTGACGATGGGGCGCGTTATCAATCCCTTTTGGGTACGAATATCGGCAACGCGAGTTCTTTTATCACTGCAGTGATAGACCTTAGTCACCCTGCCCAAGCGCCATTCATTCGGGGGTAGATTTTCATGGCGGACGACTATCAGGTCGTCGACTTCGATGTCTTTCTTTGGAAATTTCCATTTATGACGTTTGTGTAATTCCTTTAAATATTCCTCCTTCCACCGCAAGGAAGCGATTGATTAACGACGTGGGACTGGCGTCGATTGAGGGCTCTGCCGGCGAGAGAATTGGGCCTCCAGTAAGGAAGTGGCCAGGGGTTAGCGCCGCGCAGTCAGATACTTCGTTGGAGCTTGGAGAAAGTGGTCGCGAGTTGAGGCAGGCTTCGATGCTACACAGCAGCGTTTGAAACTCTTCGAAAGTGAATTTTTGAGACGAGGCGACTCGTCGAAAATGAAATTTACAACTTTTTACCCCGGCCTCCCATAAACCACCCATGTGGGGAGCCCCTGCCGGAATGAAGTACCACGAGACTTCTTGATGACCCGGGAGATTGCACACAGTCTCCTTAGATGCGAGGACGAATTTGGTGAAGTCTTTTTTGAGACTAGCCGATGCGCCTACAAAGTTTGTGCCGTTGTCCGAAAAGATATTTTGTGGACAACTCCGTCGAGCAGTAAACCGGGAAAATGCGCTAAGGAATTTCTCCGTTGACAGATCGCTAACGGCTTCTAAATGGATTGCCTTTGTCGAAAAGCATACAAAAATGCAAACACATCCTTTAGTTACCTTATACGATCCCCGTGTGTTGAAATGGTCGAGTGAGGATTGTCCGTTCTTCTGGAAGGGCAGTCATAATTTGACATTGGTCCCGTTGTTCATGGAGAACGCAAGCCTTGCAATTATGAATCACTGTCTTTATTAGATTCTTAGCCTTTGGAATCCAGTACTGCTGCCGCAGCTATCGTAGCATCATTTGATTTCCGCCATGGAGAGAACTGCGATGTATCGTTTGAACTAAAAGTTTGGAAAACGAGCAACTGTACGGAAGCAGAAGCAGTCGTCCATTGGCTCGAATTACACCATTGCTATCAAGAAACGGATTCAACGACACGATCTTGCTTTTGGGATGAATCGGGATTTTGGAGGTGAGATTTTGGTGTTCTTCAGGGAAATGATTCATCTGTGCCAGAATAATCAGCCGAGTGCGGATTTTCGTAATCTCTTCTCCCGAGATGGCAATTGAGGGATACGAATGGAACAATTTCGTGTGCTTGTCGGTACGATTAAAGAACCTAAAGATATATGCAAGAACTCGAAAGGCTCTTGGCAAGGACGAATATCTTTCTAGAGGGTCTTCGTAGTTACAGATTCGCGATGTATGGGCAGTTGTGGCTTTGGCTTCTAGGGTGACGTCTTCCGGATGATGATCTTGCTTCCTTGACTAGCCACGACGGCCCGAACCACCACAACCTGCTCGATTGCAGGTCCTGGGGATAGGTTCCTCGGCTACCTAGATCTGCAGGATTATCCTTTGAATCCACGTGGTTCCACTGTCTAACACCTACCAATTCTTGAATCTTTGCCACTCGATTAGCGACAAAGGTGGTCCAGGTGCTAGGTCGTTTGTTGAGCCACTCCAAAACGATGGTTGAGTCTGTCCAGCAGGTGACATTTTCCACTTTGAAGGGTAATTCGCTTAAAAGGGACTTGAGAATATCGACGATAAGAACAGCACCACATAATTCTAACCGGGGAAGGAAGATAGTTTTGATGGGTGCGACCTTAGTTTTTGCTAAAAAGATATGCGATGACGTGGTGTCGTAGTTGTCTACTCTTAAGTAAATCCGCGGAATTTGGATATTTTCGACATGACTATAGTTTTCTAAAAAGGCTTTCCATTGAGATAGAGTATGAGGTGCTAGCTGTTGGTCCCACAACGTACCGTCTGACCATATTTGTTGCATGATTATTTTTGCTAAAACTACCACTGGTGCTAGCCACCCAGCCGGGTCAAAAAGTTTGGCTATCATCGAAAGTGTTTCCCTTTTGGTAAAAGTATCTTTAAACATCGAGTTCTGAATTTTGTAGAAAAACTTATCGGATTTCGCGTTCCATCTTATTCCTAAAGCCTTGGCGGTGCTTGTCTCTTCTAACTCCAGGAAATCCCTATCGAGTAAGTGATCCTGTGGGAGGTCCGCTAATATTTCCCTCGAATTAGATGACCATTTTCGCAAAGCAAAACCTGCGCTACCTAATGCTGCGACGAGCTCATTACGGGCTTTCAGAGCTGTGGGTATACCATGGAACCCTGCTAAAACGTCATCTACATACATCGAATTTCGAAGGATTTGAGCTGCTAAAGGATGGGACTCTTGGCTGTCTTCCGCCAGCTGAAGTAGGGTTCTAATTGCTAAATATGGTGCACAATTAATCCCAAAGGTTACGGTCTTTAACTGAAAGTCTTCCACGGCACCCTGTGGGTCATCTCTAAAAAGAATCCTTTGATACGGTCTATGTGCAGGATTTACTAAAATTTGCCGATACATTTTCTGAATGTCGCTGTTAAGCACGAATTTATACATTCGCCAACGAATTATTAACAGCGTTAAGTCTGATTGAAAAGCTGGGCCTACATGTAAAATGTCATTAAGCGATACTCCGTTAGATGTGTTGCTTGATGCATTAAAAACCACCCTTAATTTTGTCGACGTACTTTCGGGCTTTAAAACGGCGTGATGTGGTAGATAAAAATGGCTGGGCGAGTGTTCATAAATTCGAGGTTCCGTTTTTTCCATGTGCCCCAACTCCAGGTATTCCTTTACGACGGTGTCGTACTCCTCCTTTAATGGCTGGTCATTCAATAGCCTGGATTCACACCATGTATCTTCCTTCCGAATTTCATGTGGTAGTCTTCGAATAAAGCTCCTCACAAAACGATTCCTCTGCAGGTGGAATATTTCTTCTGGGAATTTCCTCTAGTTCCCAGAATTTGCGAAGTTGGCTATCTAACGAGATATCCTCTCCCCTCGAGACTTTGGTAACAAAGCAAGAGACGTGTGCAGTGGACGATGCTCCAGTGATGATCCACCAGAACACGGTCTCTTGGGACAGGAAATTGTTATGCAGACTACGCTTTACCCCGTCTAACATAACTTTGGGGTACAGGTCCCCACCTATCAAAACATTTCTCGGACCACTTTTAAGGAAGTTCGAATCTGCTAAAGGTACTTTAGGCAGTTGATCTAATATTGATTCATCTATAGTGGACGAGGGTAACTTATTTGTGATTGTGGGTAAAACAAACGCATTAGCTTCTATGAAAAGATTCGGGTCACGGGGTGAGCCCAAAACGAACGAGCAACTTTTTGAAGTGTTGTTGCAAACTTTTTGATTTAGTCCTGATATAACCGCGTTAGATTTTGTGGAAGGTAGCTTCAGAAGTTTGCGAAGTCGCTCCGAAATGAACGACGCTTCTGCAGCCGAGTCAATCAACGCCCGAGCGACGTACGTTGACCCCAAGTGACAAATATTAACCATCGCGGTTCCAAGAAGTGCGGAGGATGAATTTGACGATTTCAAATTTTCTCCCTCTAACGGCGGACTACCATTCGACGAAGTGGACTGTATGTTGGTGTGAAATGCTTGTGAAGCCGTTGTGGTTGCTGAGTCTTTGGGCGTTGAACATTAGAAGGTACTCGATGAAGTAGAGTGTGATGCCTACTTTTGCATTTTAAGCACGAAAATTGATTGGTACAGTTTCTAATTGTGTGACCTTTCATGAGACAATTTAGACAACAGTTGTGTTTTTTAACTAAAGCGAACCTGTCGTTTATGGAAAGAGCTAGAAATTTGGTACATAGGCGTAAGGGGTGTTGTTGTTTTGGACACAAGATGCAGTTCGACGGCCATATATATTTGTTGCAAGCGCCACTTTCTTTTGACCCGTTAGGTTTTGCGGCTGATTTCCCGACGCCACAGATGTAGAACATTGCACATCTCCAATCGATTCAAGGGTTCTAAACCGTTGGGTGAGGTATGCATCCATTTGCTTCCAGCTTGGTAAAGCTGCTTTGTCCACTACCGATTGTTCCCATAAACTCAGCGTCGTTTCTGGAAGGCGATTTGAACACAGGAAAATTAAAATTGGGTCCCAATTTTCCACCTTTACCTCATGCATATCCAAGGCTGTGAGGCAGCCGTTGATGTTTCGCTGCAGCTCTTTCAATGCCGTCGCACTTTCGGTCCGAATGACTGGAAGTGAAAATAAGACCTTCAAATGGCTGTTGACTAGAACTCGCTTGTTCTCATATGCCGCTTTCAAGTTTGCCCATGCCATCCCGAAGCCCAGATTGGTTAGTGGGCCTTTGCGGCGATTTCCTTAGCTTCGCCACTTGCTGAAGGTATACACTAATGCGCGATAAGCAAGACATGTAATCCTTCAGGGTTGCTGATTGCTTGGCTTTTACCGCTTCTACTTCCTTCTTATCATCTAATGTGCGCAAACACTCCTCGTAAGCTGTTTTCGCTTTCGACCAAGAACCGATTAATATGTATGTATTTATTTATTACAGCTCTATTGAGCCTAGATCAATTCTGTCTTAAGGACTTCTAAACCGAATTTATTTTGCTCTTTTAGCATACTATCGACGAATTCCGCATTGTATGCGACGACCTCATCCGAGCATCGAGTATAAAAACTTAACGACATTGTTTTGACAAAATATGATTTGCTTTCAAACGACGAAAAAAATCAGAGACAACCCGATACAAATTTTGAAGTAGCCAAAAAGGATGATATGCGCCCCGATTTAATAAAAATATAATCGAATTTTACAACTTCATTGTAGCGATGAGTTCCTATTGGGTCAATGCAAAAATTTCCTAATGGGTGGCAATGACCTGTAAATTTTTACCACGATTTTAAGGTGGAATTTTTTGGACGGAGTGAGGTTTTTTTGTTATGCTTTTATATCTTTAAGCCGCTAAGAATCGTCAAGCGAAAATTGGTATTAAACCACTTTTTACCTTTTACTTATAAGCACCGATTGGTGGATTTATGAAGCGAGTTTTCCGCTACAATTAATTTGAATAAAAATGGTAAGAAATGAAATCACGAAATGAAACCAAAAGAATCAACGATCCGTCTAGTATGGAACGGTCGTATTTATCTCTCGCTATGAATACCTGTGTATGTGTGTGACGTAGTCACCAGGGTTGCCGTTTCGGTAGAATTCTACCATTTTTGGTAGAAAAAATTTCAAGAAACCCGTTTTGGTAGAATGGTAGATTTTTTTCCATTTTGGTAGATTTTTACAATTTTTCGAAATACTTAGGAATATGCTTAATACACAGTCCTTTTCGAATGCTTTATTAAATTGGGTTTGTTCGTAAATGAGCTTGCGCATCACGAACAGACCCATTATTATATTACATATTTTTTCGAACACAAATAAGCACACTGTATGAGTATGCATATCGATAGCGAGCGAACATCTCTAACTCAACTCAAAATTTTCTTTAACGAATGCTGTCAAGTTTCATCCGAGGTGTAATAAATAGTTGTCAACAAAAAGAAAAAATCGACAGGTTGGTGATAAAATGTCATACTTTTAACATATTTAAATATCTAAATATAATAATTGCTGTAGATTTGTTGTAGATCAATCTCGGTTTAAGTGCCGCTATCTATTGAATATGAGGTAAAGTTGGCTTAGACAATTTTTGCATAAAAGCTTATGGTTTACACTTGCTGTTAATGTAATTAGTTGAGAATTGTTAGGTTTATGGGCTAGTCCGTTGTTGTAGTGAACGACTCATATATCAGTTATTAGCTTTTGCGATGTATATTGAATATTAAATTAAAAATACATTAATACATATGATTTTATATATTATGCCATACTTTGAACTTAATGTTCCTTATTAAAGACTAAATTTTGTTTCTTGAAATAACTGAAATAAATATTTTGGTAGATTTTTTCCAAATTTGGTAGATTTTTTTTTAATGGATGGTAGAATTTTTTTTTTGTTAACGGCAACTCTGGTAGTCACTCTTTCGAAAGATTGCTCTCACAAATATATCACCCGAATAAATTCAACAAATGCTTTTAATTCTGTAACTTTAATATATCTATTTTATTTTTGAAAAATATTGCCTAAAAAGCTCAACTAATTAAATTTTACACGCACCTTAAGGAGGCTGGAACTCGATGTATGTAAATGTTGATTTGTTAAATGTGAATTAAGTTTGTTGATGTTGTTTTTGTTTCTTCTTCTTTATGTTTTTCAATCTTCCTCTTGTTATGTATGTATATATGTAAGATTTCGGGATGTTGACGGCTCGAGGACCAAATGTTGAGGGGGAAACGACGAGTGAAACGCCGGTATAACTCACGAACAGCGCGGATATCGAAAATGAAGAAAATACAGCGATTAAAGATTTAATAATAAAGATGGCTGTAGGTTTATTCAAATGGCTTGTATACAAAGGAGTACAGGTCTATATGTTTTGATGTAAAGATATAGGCTTGATAAATAACTAGTTTGCAGCGAACCACTGTGCAGAGAGCCCACCAGCTGTCCCCAACCATTGCCAGCCTTTTGGCTTCAACACATATAAATGTACAAATACATATTTATGTATAGCAACTTTATAGTAAATGTCTATTTACAGCTTTAATATTACCAATAATTATATTTTATTATTCCCACAACACTGTACGAATAGCTATTTAATTATTAAGATAATAAGCCAAAAACTGTTCAACCACCATTAACCGAATAAATACAACTATTCGTTACCACTATTCGAATAATCAAAGAAATATTGCTACTGCTTGGGCACATACAAAACATAAATGCACGCTTATAGGTACAAGCAAAGGAAACAGCGAATATCGTTTTAAAAATCTATTAACAAAAATATTCGAATAGTACTTTTCGACTAGTACTATTCGAATAAACGAATAAAAAAATTCGAATAAATTCTATTCGAATTTTTTGCAACGAATATTTTTTATCGTTTATTCGAATATTATTCGAAAAAAATCCCACTCCTAGTTCTTAGCACCACTGTAGCGAAATTACTCTCCTGTTTACCAATATACTCTCACATTTCATTTTGGGGACCACTGCTTTAAAGTTGGTAAAAATGAGAAAATAAAAAAAGTTCGAACTGCGTTTGTTCACTTGCGATTCGCCTGCCTAATAGTAAATGCGGTTGTCCTAAGTGTACACAAGTGGGTCGATACATTCAAAGGCGAATAAGTTTTTCTAAAAAAGTTGAAGAATTGCGAACAGATTCCTCTTTTGAAAATAGGGTGGATGTGGGGTATCGGTAAGGTAGGCACCTTTAAGACAACAGCCAAATATATTAAAAAATCAAGGTTTTATGATGGTGTCAACATTCCCTCTTGATCCCTTGCACGTCGTTGACTTAGGTATTATGAAAAAACTTTTGAATTTACTTGTTAGAAAGGGAAATGTGACTAAAATGAAATAAAAACTTCAATCTGGTTCCATTTTTCTTCCTTCCAAATTCGGTAGAGTGTGTAGAAGTTTAGACGATATAAGTAATTGGAAAACAACAGAATTCAGACCGTTTCTTTTATATTTGGGAATATTTGAAGATTCGTATTACCATCTCCTCCTTTTGCTACTTTTATGTGAAAAATCATACAAAGTTGAGGGAAATGTTGCGCCTCAAATATTAGAAGAATTTGTAGACTTATGTGGCACTTTATATGGGAAGCAACTAATAAGCTTTAATATTCATGGGCTGTTACATTTGATGGAATGTACAAATCAATACGGACCCCTGGAGAACTTCTTAGCATACAAATTTGAGAATTTCAAGCAATACTTAAAAAAAAGTATTAAGAAATCTACTAAATACGGTTTTAATATTTTGTTGTTGGTTTTTGCGGTCTTTCTTGTTATAAATATTTGTAAGTTTTGCTAGCTCGAGACCAGTTGACAATAATTCATAGTGAATTTTTATTGACAGTTTTTTGGGAAAAATTAATAATTGGAGAAAAATTAAAACGTTAAATCACAGCTAAGGATAGGATTACATGTTGTAGAGTAAAAAAGTAAAAGTTCACTATAAATAGTAAAAATTTACTATGAATTATTGTTAACTGGTCTTGAGCTTGCAAAACTTACAAATATCTATGACAAGAAAGACCGCAAAGACCGACAACGAAACCTAATAATGTTCTGCAACAAGGACCAAAGAAAGATCAGATCTTCCTCTAAAGAAAAATTTAAAAATCGGTATTTTTGACATTAACTTTAAAAAAGATACTCATTTTGTTACAGTGCAAAAACTGGCCCACTTAAAGCATTAGCGATCAACACCCAGCAGCAACAAAGCAATACACTCGGAGGAAGCCAGATCACATGGGTCTCGGAAGTAAAACTAGCGCAGTTCTACGAAAACGACCCAGAACTTAGGCTCATCATAGTAGTACATATCACATTTTGAGGCACGAAAAATAATTTCAATTTCAATTTATTTCAAACAAATATGGTTGTGACTGTAAGACGTAGTCTTTTATAGCACATCAGCGATTATACATTACGACGTAATTAATAATTAAGCCTAAATTCTTATAATAAGATAAGTGTACAAAGAGTTATCAGAAGTTTAGATAATAGAAAGTTTTTGTCTTAATTTGTTGGTAAGAGAGAGAAAGATAGAAATGATAAAAGGATATGAGAATATGAAGTTGTATCCCGATCACTTAAGCTCTCTGAACTGAAGTAGTCATGAATCATTTTTTTGTAGTTGCTCCTACACAAAGTACTCTTAATAGAATTAGGGATAGAATTCCAGAGCCTTACAGCATGTATAAAAAATAGCCTCGAAGAGCACAAATAGAAATATCTTGGAATAATAAGTTGGCGGTGTCTGTCAGACTTGGAAAATATTAGTTTTTCAAAAAGATACCGAGGTATTTGATATACAATAAGTTTGTACATGTATATACAATTTCGAGCTGCTATATACTCAAAAGTACTGCACCCAAGAACTTTGCGCTTCCATGTAGAAATATGATCATATCTTTGTAGACCCTATACATAACGTGTAACGTTATTAAAAGTAACATCTTTTTTATGGTATGACGCAGAATCGAGTTGGCAGTAAACGAGTTCAAAGTATGTTAAGTGTGGAAGGGTCAGTTGAATCGCTAGTTTTTTCCTAGTCTCTATGGGAGTAAACGAGGCAGACATTCTCAATTTACGTAAAACAGAATAAACATTACTTACAACTTTATTTACATGGTCAACACAGTGTAACTTGGAGTTTATCACAAAGCCCAGATTTTTTATTTTGCTAGTAAACGAAAGCACGCTTTCTCCAACAAACAGTTCTGGTATATCTTCGATATGGACAACACTATTGCTAATGGGCAACACATACGACTTTTTGGCATTCAAAGACAGACCATTTTCTTTAGCCCATTTAGCGATAGCAGACAAGTCGCAATTTATTTTGTAACACAAATCATCAACGAGACCAACACGATTAGATAGATATAGTTGAACATACTGACACCTAGCGAACACATCATTGATAAATAGACTAAACAGAAGAGGACCAAGGACAGAGCCTTGCGGCACACCAGAAGAGACAATACAAGATGCGGAGCCTTTGCATATGACTTTCTGAGTCCTTTCGGCAAGATAGCTGGCCATAAGGTTAACTGACGCAACTGAAAACCCAAAAAAACATTTGAGCTTTTCGCACAGAAGATTATGACTAACTAAGTCAAATGCCTTGGAAAAATCCAGGAGGCAAAGAAGAGTTAAGTCACCTTTATCGAAATTTATTCTTATGTCGTCCAGTATTTTCAGCATAGCTTAGGTCGAAACCCAGATTGCATTGGGTTTAGCAGATTAGTTTCTTGAACGTATGAAGAAATTTGAGATGCCATCAAGGACTCACACACTTTAGCGAATGCTGATAGGCCTGTAATCAGAAGGATTTGTGGCTGCATTTTTTTTGGCAAAAGGAACGATAACAGCCTTTTTCCATTCTAAAGGGAAACACGAAGTAGTAAAGATGTGATTAATTATGTGGGTGAGGGTTCCTAGCATGAAAGGAAGTACAATTTTCACAAACTTCAGGGAAATCCCATCCTCCCCAATGGCATCGGACTTAATTCTCAGGGGAAAATGTGAGTTCTAAGTTCTCAACTCTGTCCAGAACGGTACTCGAACTACTGAAATAGTCGTTGATAGTATTAGGATCAAGCTGAAAATCACTCGTCTGTTTGCCATGGATGTTAAGATTCTTCAAATTTCGCCATAATTCTTTAGAAGGTAGTGCCGGATTTAACTTTTTGTGACAATATATTTGCTTTGCTTGCCTAGTGATATAAGTGGCCTGGTTGCGAGCGAGTTTATACTGCGACCAGTCAGTTTCAGCGTTGGTCTTTTTCCACTTCGCGTACAGCTTATTGCGTCGTTTGATAGCAGATCTGACTTTGCTGTTGTACCAAGGACAGGAGTTTTTTATAATTCGCACTTCACGTAGCGGTACATGGACATCATATAGATTGCAGAGGGTATTATTCAAATAATTCATTTTCTCATCCACAGTAGCAAGAAACCAACATGAATCCCAATCGACTTATGAGAGATCAACCAATAACTCATCTACATTTAGAGAACTAAAATCACGATAAACGGAAGTAACGATTTCAGCTGAGCAGTTAAACATGATATCCAATGTGCAAAAAATAAGATCATGATCAGAAATGAAGCTAATTTGTTGAAGTTTCATGATGTGATCGTGGCTTGACGTTATAATGATGTCCAGCAAGCTCGGAGTTGAATTATGGGAATATCTTGTTGGTACAGTATTGTTAACTACGGTGAGACCAGCGCCCGCAACAAGGTCAAGTAATTTCATAGTGTAGACATCATTACACAAAAGATTTACGTTAAAGTCCCCACAAATTACAAAACGCTCAAAATCAATAAGAA
The DNA here is from genome assembly GCA_951509765.1 of Sphenella marginata. Taxonomy (NCBI): domain Eukaryota; kingdom Metazoa; phylum Arthropoda; class Insecta; order Diptera; family Tephritidae; genus Sphenella; species Sphenella marginata. The sequence continues at coordinate 35,428,237 of OX608082.1, read as the reverse complement.
ACTGGGATAACTCCTCAAAATATGTATCCAGCAAATAACACCTACATATGAGGGTTGTACAGACAAGACACCAATAATTTTTTCGCATTGTCCGATATTTCGGCCATGATAAACTCTGCTACTGTTGCTCGATGCCGCCAAGACACTAAATTTCAAGTAAGACTTGAAGTATATAGCAACTCCTCCGCCCTTCCTGTTCTGTCAACGCGTGCCAGACTATAGTTAGGAATGTTGTAAGAAACGTCAGGAATATCACTAGCGAACCAAGTTTCCTTAATAAAAATGACATAAACATTAAAATTAGAAAATACATCCCTAACATAGTCCAACTTATCATTATTTAAGCTTCGGGCATTGAAGTGAACTACATTAAGTCCAGCAGATTGCTTACACAAAATATCAATTAATGCCTTCGGGCTATCATTCATGCCGAAGGCAGATTTCCTACAGGGATCTAAGACCATTAGAAGGTGAAGGAACAACCGCAAAAGCATGATACACATAAAACCCGCAGCAGTGATGAGAACATACGTGATTACAAGAAAATAAGTTGCTCAAAGATGAAGAGTAGAAAAAAGTAAGTACTACTGAGAGTAACGATAGAAGCGAAATAAGATGTAGAAAGAAACAAGTAGAAATAATTGAGCGTGAAGAGAAAAGTATCCCGAATAGATCACATTGAAAGGCAGAACTTAACTTTAACATACACACATACATAAACATTCTAAAATTTAATTGTTTTTTCTTGTAAGTGCGCTTAAGCACCCACAACAGCATCCACCTCAGCAACACTGCTAACCAATTTGGGCTCTTCGTCACTCTTGAGCCGAACAAAAACTCTGCCGCGATTGGAAAATACCGACGCTAACTTTTTTTGCCGCCTAAGCTCAGATGCACGCTTCATCACCTCCCGCAATCTCCTAGGCAAACTTTCGTGAATATTCACAGACCCTTAGCCAGGCAAATCAATGTCAGAGAGCGCCAGTGATCTCTTTTTAGATTTGCAGAATTTACTTAGAAACTGATTTCAGCAATTGGTTGCGGTCAGATGCAGTAAAGAGCTTAATAACAATCGGAGGTGAAGTGTTGTTTTTTTGATTATTATTTCCACTCATTCGCAGTTGGAAAGCATCGCGCAATGGTGGTGCTTTACTATCAGGTGCTCTGCATATCTTCGAAAATAACTCAGGTAAACACTCACTTGCTGCTTGTGGGACGCCAGTAACAATTTAGTCAGTGGCGACTGCGCTGGCCTCGACAGCATTGATATGGCCCTGAGCAGCAATCAACTCATTTCGTACTAAGAGAACGTCAGAGCACGCGTTCTCAACTGCACCTACTCTTTTCTCGACTTTAGCAATACGTATTTTCAAATTTGCTGTTTCAGCAGCCAACTCGCCAAATTTTTGCATAATACGCTCTTCTGTTTTTCTTAATTCTGCAGTCAGTTCTTTGACGATTGATTGTCTCTGTATCTCCAGTTGCTTCGCTAGTGCAGTTGATGATGGTGTTAGAGGGGTTGTTGGGGGAGAAGCTGTTCGTCGAGCTGGGTATCTTTTCGCCATTGTTGTTATCACTCGCTGGTTTAAAATTTAATTGCTTATTGCTTTTTATCTTATTCTTGGCTCACTGATTTTCGTAAAAAATTTTGCTGATTATTATATATTATCAGGAGCTCACTTACTCAAGCAAAATAATTATTGCAAAAAATAGTTCACACGAGCAACAACGATGCAAAAAACTTTTGGAAAATTTAAATATTTAACCGAGGTGTAAACAATTATCTTGGAGCGCACAAAAACACGTCTTATTCGTCAATCTCTCGTGTAATAACCTCAAACAAATCCAAATACTTACACACCGTTGCTAATCTAGCAAGCAAAGTCGACCTGCAAGTGAGGGAATTGCTTTTAGAACCCTTTAGCGACGAAAAGTATGACAAACTAAAGCAACGCCTCATATCAATTTACTCCGAGTCAGCTACAATCAAACTCGAAAAGCTAATTTCAAACGAACCGCTGGGTGACATGAAGCCCTCTCAGGCACTCCACATCGAAAGACACAGGAGACGATTTCATTAAGAACTTATGGATGAAAAAATTGCCGCAAACAACGCGAACAGTTCTGGCCGCATCAAGAGACAAACTGGATGACTTAGCACAAATCGCCGAACGAATGTTTGACGTTTCGGATAAAGTGTGTATTTCCAGTGTCGAAAACAATCCTCCGCTGGAAACAACGTTGGAACTAATACAATAAAAACTGGATAAATTAACCACACGACTGAACTCAATCGCAACTCGGAACCGGTCGAGGCAGCGTGCCGGTCAGCCAGTGCAAAACGCAGAGAAAAAGACGCAGGCAAAGACTTATGCTGGTATCACGAAAAGTTAGGAGATCGCGCACAAAAATGCCGCTCGCCGTGTTCCTTTGCCTCAAACTCAAAAAACTAATGTGTGTGGTGTCATTCCAGGCGCCGACACCATACACATCGTCAAAGCGCCTTTTCATACACGATAAGCTAACCGAAAACAGTTTCCTGATTGACTCAGGGGCTGATCATTCTATACTGAAACCAAGGCACAGAACGAAGGAATGCTTACGAAGCAATTACAACAAAACAAATTCAGAAGAATATGCCCAATATTATGCAGCAAATGGATCGCCGATACAAACATATGGAAAATATTTATTAAGCGTATGTCTGGGGTTAAGACGAGAATTCCTTTGGAATTTCACCATAGTAGACTGCTCAACGTCAATAATAGGTGCCGATTTTTTAAACGAGTATGGGTTGCTCGTGAACATTAAACGGAAGCGAATAATAGATGCTGTGACTGGGGCGTCATCCAAAGGTGAAATAGTCAGTTCAATCTCACCTCAGGTAACTACAATCGATACGAATAACAATTTCTCATTTCTGCTATCTGAGTTCAAGGAACTACTTGACGACAAGCCGTCATTTCGAGTCAAGGAGCGTGCCAACGTAACCCACTTTATCAAAACGACGGGACCGCCGATCACAGCAAAGGCGAGGAGGTTACCGCTCGAAAAGCTGGCAATCGCAAAGAAAGAATTTAACGAACTACTTCGGCTTGGCATCTGCCGTCCATCAAAGTCTAACTACGACTCCCCTCTGCATATGGCTCCAAAGAATAACGGAGATTGGCGTCCGTGCGATGACTATCGGCGACTTAATTCAGCCACAAAGCCCGACAAATATCCGGTCCCTCACCTGCAAGATTTTGTAAACATCTTGAATGGAAAACGAGTTTTCAGTCGTATTGACTTACGCAAAGCTTACCATCAAGTCCCAATTGAAGAATCGCACATACCTAAAACAGCCATCATAACACCGTTCGGCCTGTACGAGTACGTCTTTATGTCATTTGGACTGCGAAATGGATCACAAACATTTCAACGACTGATCGATGAAGGGCTACGGGTGCTTGATTACGTTTTTGCCTATATAGATGACATATTCATTGCATCTGAATCATACGAACAGCACATCGAACAAGTTACAAACATATTCAAGCGCTTATCTGAATATGGACTTCGAATAAGTGCTGAAAAGTCACAACTGAAGGCATAAAGCCGCTACCAGATAAGGTGAACACAATATTATCATTCAAAGAACCAACTGTTGCGAAGGATCTTAAACGGTTCTTACTGATGATAAACTTCTACCACCGCTTTATCAAAAACGCAGCCGAAACACAACAGCGACTACAAGTCTTAATCAAAAACAACAACAAAAAACGATAAAACACCCCTTGTGTGGACTGAAGATGCAAGGGAGGCAATTAAGCAGTAAAAAGAGCAATTAGCAAACGCGTCGTTATTGGTGCATCCAGCCGCAAACGCCAAGCTAATACTAGCAACTGATGCCAGTTCACTGCTATCGGAGGAGTTGTTCATCAAATCGAAGACAACGTCTGCAAGCCGCTTGGTTTCTTCTCAAAACGTCTTAGCAGTACCGAATTACGCTATCCAACGTACGACAGAGAATTGTTAGCGATTTATCGATCAATAAAATATTTCGAGCATCTACTAGACGGCAGCAACTTTGAAATCCATTGCGATCACAAGCCATTAACGTTTGCGTTCACAAAAGTTAGCGAAAAATCGATTCCACGTCGTGCAGCACAGTTAAGCTACATCAGTGAATTTACAACCAATATTCGCTACGTCCCAGGCAAGGACAATGTTATTCCGGACTTGCTATCGAGAACTGACTCTATCGACTCACGCGATATAGATTTCAAGGATATGGCAGCCGAACAAAAAAAAATGCACAACAATCAGCTCTTTACGCAACAACAACAGCACAGGGGTTGAACTCAAGCAAATCACAGTCCCTGGCACCAGCATCGAGCTAACATGCGACGTTTCTGGTAACACAATTAGACCGTTCGTTCCTAACAAATTTCGAAATGTCGTTATAGGTAAACTTCACAATCTAAGTCATCCAGGCATACGGGGTACAACGATACTGGTTCAACAACGATTCGTATGGGACAACATGCGGCGAGATTGCAAGCAATTCGTGCGCAACTGTCTCGCATGTCAGAAAGCAAAAGAACATCGACACACACGATCACCTGTCGAGCATTACAGTACCAACTGTGATCGCTTTAAACACGTCAATATCGATATTGTGGGACCATTACCAGAGTCGAAAGGTTTCACTTACTTACTTACCTGCATCGACAGAGCTACTCGTTGGCCCGAGGTACTGCCCATGGCTCACATCTCTGCTGAAACGGTAGCAAGTACCATGCTATCTGGATGGTTCTCTCGGTTTGGCATCCCCAAGCGCATAACAACGGACCAAGGTCGTCAATTCGAGTCCGTGCTCATCAATGAATTAAACCGTCTGTTGGGTGTGAAGCATCTAAGGACGACTGCGTACAATCCAAAAGCCAATAGCATAATCGAACGTTGGCATCGCTAGCTGAAGTCGGCATTAAAAGCTAAACTAACAAATGACGATTGGATCACTGAGTTACCTCTGATTTTACTCGGGCTGCGCTCAGTGGTCAAAGACGACCTCAAGGCATCGCCAGCCGAACTAGTCTTTGGGAAAACACTGCCTCTTCAACGAGCCAATCAAAAAAGCGAGTGATAACGATTTTATTAACCTGTTGAAGCATCAGTTAAGCAAAGTGAGGCCCCGGGATACATTTTTTCATGACTCTCCGTCAGTTTTCATACACCCGGATTCGTACGGATTGACAGTAGCCAAACGCCTTTACAAACACCATGTAATGGGCCATACAAAGTTATAAAGCACGGATGGAAACATTTTAAACTAGACATCAACGGAGCACATACAACTATATCAATCGATCGTTTGAAACCACCGTTTGTCGACAACTTAAGCGATGATTCCAGCAATGAAGGAAATAAACGAAAGCCACCTGCAATTGAAACACAGCCAATCAAAAACACGAGATCGGGTCGTCGAATCAAATTCCCTGACCGGCTGTGCCTTTAGCGGGGGAGCTATGTGGCAACTCCCGCATCCACATACAGACGGCAACGCTAGACAAGTGCAAAAAAAGATCAGCTGTTTTCTGGTATGCTTCCGCTTTCTTTTTTATTCCATTCGCCGTTCGCAAAAAAGACACATGATTTTGTACAACCAAAAAGTTAAATCGAAATCCATCTATTAAAATTAGTTTGTTTATTTACTTAAAAACCGTGTTGTTATTTAACCACCAAAACCTTATAGCTATATCTACAGCAACCACATGAAAATTACAGAACATGTTCAACTTTAATTGCAAATATCTCTTGACCGAATTAAAATATCGGATTTTGTCTACGGCGTATTCATACCGAGAACAAAACGCGTTTTTTGATACCTCTCCCGACATTTTTGGATGTGTTTTAAGAGTTGACGGTGGATGTATAGTATTAGTATTAAAAACATTTGTATAAGTGCGAGCAGATTTGGAAGAACCTACAAACATTTTCCTGTAATTAACACGCCAAAAAAGGCGAAAGGTGATACCTGACTTACAAGTTGGATACCGAGCGCAAAGCATATATGCAACTTAGAAAACAAACAACTTTGGTTTTAGATGTCGGCTAAGAACCCTGCTAGTAATTTAAAGACTCTTCCGTATTCCTAAGAAATATAAACTGCAAATGTATGTGTTTGTAAGTTGTTGAAGTATTTCGGATAATAAGTGCCTTGCGTTCACTTCCGAACATTCGATTGACTTGCGCTCATGAAACATATCTACATTTCCACCTGTATACATCCTTGTGCTAGTTCGAAAAAGTGCACGGGAGTTGCCATCCAACACTTCCAACTGAACTTACAGGAGTTGCCTTCCAGTGATGTCACTGTATAAAAGCAAGTGTTTTCATGTGATTCCTTCTTCTTTATCTACTACCTGCAAGCAGACCAGCACGTTTATTCGTATCAGTTCTTTTATCATTTTTCATCCCCGACAAGTGGATATTCGCCAGCAAGTGATCCCCGACAACGTTACTTTATAGTCAAGGAATATATATATCATATCATACACGGGAAGAATAAGTTATCGAACCGTTGAGTAAGTTGCAAATAACATATTATTTCGTCGGGCCACTTGCGGGGTACCCTTTTCGGACCAACATCTTCAACATAGATATTTTTATCTAAGTATCTCGCTTAAGAGATCATCATTGAATTCCACCTTATCTAATTTCATTCAGTAAATGTAATTTGCATTCGCCTTTGTACATACAACCTTTCATTTTTTCAATCATCTACGTATATTGCTATATACGATATCTACATTTCATCTTCAAATACTTAAATCAATATTGTTAGTGTTAAGCATTACTTAATAAAGTGAATTTTATACTTAAACACTCGCAAGTCATCATTGATTTAAACATTGCTCCTTGCGAGCCAAATTTTGTACCAGTGGCAACGCAACAAAAAGAAAACGCAACACTGTTAGTGTAGTGGGACCTCTATAGATATCTTCGTTCGAAATTGATCCATTCGCGTGTGCTGAAGTAAAGTTGTGTGCAGTCAACCATTTTCATATTTTAAGTGCAGTCCGACATTTGAATACAGGTATTCTGAGGAAAGAAAAATGGAGCACCCTTTTGGAGCGCCAGAATTCAAACCAAGCAAATTCATTCAAGTATGCGAACATCTGTAATACGCACGTGAGTTTTATATAAATTTAATAGAAATCCAAGTTGAAATCAGCCGATCGAACATAACGGTATATTTGCATATACAGACATATATATATATATCGATATATATACATATATATTTATATGTACAATATAATCCCGCTACTTTTCAAATAGTGCGTTTCAATTTCACCCATTCCTCGGTACCACTTTTCGTGTGTTTTTCACACTCTACCAGTGTACATACATATAGATAGGTATACCAACTTGTTGCAAAATTGCAACACAAAATTTTCATGCTATTTTGCAGTAGCATATACATACCTAAGACAGAACTACCTTTTATGAATAATATTTTCACCAACAATCTTTTTAAAGACATACATATCTATAAATTCTCCCGTAATTGTTAATAACACACAAATAGTAACATACATACATACATACATATTTATGTATACGCAGTTACTTGCAGTCACACAGAATAATATAATTTTCTCAATACATTTTTGCTAACCGATTAACTTATTATCAAATTACAGAAATACATTTGACACATGCTGGTATAATCTTCATCATTTTGAGAGTTTGCATTTCTTTCCAATTCGTGTCTGTGTACATATATACGTAGGCATAAACATGTGAACGTTGCGGTATATGAAGTGCGCAACAAGGAAACAGAAAATTGCGTAAGAACTTTTAGAGATCGTTGGAGAATTGTTACCAGTAAAAAATCATTGAATTTATTATACAATTGCTTGCGCTAATCCGAGATTACAGCTACATCGAATTTATGGTCAACGAAATAATAAAGCTTGTATATTACATTTGAAATCATATGTTTATTTAAATTTAAACACGTTTATATCTAACCTCATACGTATATTTCTAACATTACACGTATATTTTTCGGTGTCTTTGGGAATCTCTTCTTCTTACCTTTGGGAATCTCATCTTCTGATCAGTGTCTTGCGAACGGCTACAGTGTAAAAGTAGTTAAGTCAATTTAACAAAATTTTTGGTTTTAAGGGTTTGATCGGAGCTTGTGTCTCTAGTGGTTTAAATTTAATTCAACCTTAATAGTAAATCGTCTTCTTCTTATCAAACCGTTTGTGTTCTGCACAAGTATAATTTGTCTTCATCATATAGATTTTATCTGTTTACGCTTTAACTATGGCACTTTCTACAGCAATTATGGCGAAGTTTATCTTCGATTCTAACAACGTAGTCAAGTTTTGTACCAACTTTCAAAAGGAGGATCCATATGATCAAACGGATTCCTTACTAGATGTGAAGATGCAAGATCTCAACTCCCGGTGGGATATGTTGAGAATTTCTTATGAAAAAGCTTGTATTGCGGAAGAGTCTGTAGTTTCGGCGGAATTCAAAGAGGAAGCCCATAATAAATTTCAACTTTGCACCGACTCCTTCTATATCTGTAAATCACACATTTTAGACCACCTTAAACTTCATCAAGCCAATTCAGCCGAAGCAATCAGCACGTCCCGTCAGTCCTATTCTGTTAACCCAAATTCTGTACCCTTCATTAAAGTACCTCCTTGCGACACCGAGTTATTTTACGGTAGTTATGAGGAATGGCCATCCTTTCGTGATATGTTCACGGCCATTTACCTCAACCACCCAAAATTGACTCCCGCGCAAAAGCTATTCCACCTTCGAAACAAGACAAGAGGCAAAGCAGGCGCTATTGTTAAACATTACACCTTATGTGATGAGAATTTTCCTTTAGCTTGGGAAGCGTTAAGGGCTCGATTCGAAAACAAAAGAATTTTAATAGATAAACAACTGAAAACGCTTTTCAATATAGCTCCAGTCACAACGGAAAGTAGGGAAGGCATACAAAAGGTGCAGAATACCATCAAGGATTGCCTCGTAATATTCAAATCACAGGGAATTTCTGTATCTGATTGGTACCCAATCCTCATTCATCTGTGTTCATCGAAGCTCCCAGAGGAATCACTCTCGCTATGGGAGCAATTCCTAGAGTCCCGAAAGGAACTTCCAAAGTGGTCCCAAATGGACCAATTCCTAACTGGTCGTTACGAAGTGGTCGAACGTCTACATGGATATAAAAGCAACAGGCCATGGGCCTCGCTTCCACTAAAATCATCTTCATCTAAGATACAGTCGTATCATTCAGAGGAAAAACTTGCGTTTACTTGCAAATTATGCAATAAAAACCATACCTTGAAAACCTGTCCAGAATTTCGGACACTTAATGTCTCCGAACGTACCAAATTCGTGAAACAAGTCGGTTTTTGCACCAACTGCTTCGCATACAATCACTCTGTCGCCAATTGCCCAAGTACCTTTCGATGTCTGCACTTCAAAAAAAACCATCATACCATGTTACATCCACCAGTGACAAATCAGCCCGAATCAAAGGCATCCGGTAGATCTTACACTACCACACCCTCCAAAAATGCAACCCAACTATTGCAAACGGAGTCCTCTCAGCAGTCCCGGCATCCCATCTTTGGCCTCACCGAAGGCAATTGGGAAGAGTCTCCATCATCCTCCAAGAACTCTAGTTCTAACATCCAAGCGAATTTCTCGGCGAATTATGAGAAAACGCTACTTCCAACAGCCCAAGTGCAAATCGAACACGCGGGTTCTACCTTCACGTTACGTGCCTTAATTGACCAAGGTTCTCAAAAATCGTTCGTATCAGAAAAGATACAAAATCGTCTCCAACTTTTCAGTTACGGGAATGGGCGGAAAGTTCGTCGAAAATGCGAACCGAGTCTGCCAACTGATTCTGGTATCCAAACGCCACGGTACCCGTATCCACACCAACGCCATCGTCCTGAAGCAACTTACCAGTTGTCTACCATCGTTTAAAATATCAAACCCTGATTTGTCGGAAATTAAGGACCTTGATCTTACGGATCCATTCTTTTGCACACCTGGGCAGATTGATGTAGTTATAGGCAGCGACCTTATTCCACAAATTATTCTCCAAGGAGTCAAACATCACGTCCTTGGTAGTCTTCTTGCGCAAAACTCCATTTTCGGCTGGTACTTAAGTTTACCTTATCCTCCACGGAGTGTTCTAGTTTCCACACATATGATACCGAAATTTCAAATGAGGATGTTAACGATCAACTAAAGCGCTTCTGGGAACTAGAAGCAATGCCTGAAGCACATATTTTGTCAGCTGAAGAAATCACTTGCGAAGATTTCTACCAAAAGACGACTCACCGTCAAAGCGATGGACGGTACGTAGTGCGATTGCCGTTCAAATCTGAGTTTCCCACCCTCCTCACCCTAGGTCCATCTCGATCACAAGCGATGAAGCAGGCGATTGGAATGGAACATAGGCTTAGTAAAAATACAACCCTCAAAGACGAATACCATCGGGTGCTAGAAGAATATCTGACCCTTGAGCACATGAAACCGATCCCTCCGGAAGAAATTCACCACAACGGCAAATATTTTTCCTACTACCTTCCTCACCATTCTGTAGTCAAGCCAGACAGTACATCCACCAAGGTTCGAGTTGTATTTAATGCCTCGAAATCAACTTCATCTGGAACATCACTTAATGATGTACTCCACGTAGGCACAACCCTGCAAGCAGATCTTATGTTCGTCATCCTAAATTGGCGTCTGTATAAGTATGTATTCAACGGAGACATACAGAAGATGTACCGCCAAATTCTTTTGCATGAGGATGATCAACAATATCAGAGAATCCTCTTTCGCAGGGACCAGGAGGTAAAACTTACGGATTTTGCATTGAAGACTGTAACTTTCGGGGTAAATTGTGCGCCATACTTGGCCATTCGCACCTTACACCAGTTGGCACAGGACTCGAAGGATTGCTACCCTCTGGCTCAGAAAATCTTGACCAAAGAAACTTATGTAGACGATATCCTGTCAGGGGGACATGATATTCCGTCGTGCATCCAAGCACAAACCCAAACTATCAAATGTCTGATTTCAGCAGGGTTTCCACTTAAAAAAATTACTGCGAACCATCCCAAACTTCTTAGCCACATTCCTCCCGAAGATTTGTTAGATTCTGATTTTTTAAAGTTTGATTGCTCAAGTTCGACAAAAACCCTCGGTATTCGTTGGAACGCATTAAACGATTGCTTTTCGTATACTATTGAACCTACCCCACAACCTACCAATGCCACGAAAAGGCAAATTTTATCGTCTATTTCGAAACTTTTCGACCCCGCAGGGTGGCTAGCGCCTATTCTAATTCAGGGAAAGATATTATTACAACAGATATGGTTAGAGGGTACTGAATGGAATGAATGCGTTAAACCACTGTCGCTGCAAAATGGGTTCAATTTGTATCTGATCTTTCTTCTATCGAAGCAATTCGAATACCACGTTGGACTGATTTTCCCCTACCCATAACATCCAAATTCACGGATTTTGTGACGCCTCGGAGAAGGCATATTGTGCAGCTATTTATCTTCGCGCTCAATCGGGCAGCAAAACATCGACACACCTTCTTTTTGCAAAAACAAAGGTAGCACCTTTGCAAACAGTTAGCCTTCCACGTCTAGAACTGTGTGGTGCGGTCCTGCTATCCAAATGTATCAAAAATCTAAACAACCACCTGCCTTTAGGGGATTGTGAAACGTTTCTAAGGTTCGACTCATCAATTGTCCTTGCGTGGCTCGAAAAGCCACCATGTACATGGAAGGTGTATGTGGCCAATCGCACCACTCTAATCATCCAGAATGTCGGAAACAGCAAATGGTGGAACGTATCAACGAACCATAACCCGGCAGATCTCGGTACTCGAGGATGCAGACCACAGGATTTTTTGCAGCAATATCTTTGGTGGACCGGATCAGAGTGGCTTCCTATGGCCTATTTCTTTTCGAAAAAATGTTGTTCTTCAAGAAGAACGAAAAGTCGACGCCTTACATACAATGGAAGCGGAACCTGACATCTTAGACCAATTTTCGTCTTGGCCAAAAGCGCTGCGAGTGATATCTTCGTTTTTCGTTTCATCCATCGTACCAAGTCCATACAGTCCACTCAGCTAACCAATTACGAGTCTCTAGTTATGACTCAGTCAGAAATCCACTTTGTTAAAACGCGGCTTATTAAACTTGCCCAAGAAAGACGGTATCAGCAAAGAATCGATTTCTAAAAAGAGTTCGCTTTTGAATTTGAATCCCTTCCTTGATCCTAATGGCCTTCTCAGAGTAAACGGCCGCTTGGCTAACTCTGATCTCTCATATAATGAAAAACATCCAATAATTCTCCCTGAATCGTCTAGGTTTTGCTACCTTTATCTACAATTTCTCCATAACTTACTGATGCACGCTGAGCATCAGCTAATGATCAGAACCGTCAGACAGGAATATTTCATTCCTCGGTTAAAATCTAAAATCAAATTTTGCATACGCATGTGCAAAACATGCACCATCTTCAAAAAAAAACCACCAGGTCGCAAATTATGGCAGCTCTACCACCAGAGCGTTGTAACTTCTCCTTACCATTTACCTATACTGGACTAGACTTTGCAGGTCCTTTCGATCTTAGATCATCACTTCTTCGTAAATCGTCGATAGTCAAAGGTTACGTCTGCGTCTTCGTATGTTTTGCAACCAAAGCTATCCACCTAGAAGCATGTTCGGATCTCTCCACTAAGGCCTTTCAAGCCGCTTTTTCCCGTTTCGTTGGAAGACGCGGTCTGCCAAAACGTATCTTCTCCGACAATGGCAAAAACTTTGTCGGCGCCAATAGGGCATTTCAAAGGGATTTCAAACAATTCCTTAAAGAATCTTCGGAAGACATAACTTCAAAATATTCTCTTCACGGCTTCGAATGGCATTTTCTTCCTCCCAACGCTCCGCATATGGGCGGACTTTGGGAAGCAGCTGTCAAAAGCTTCAAACTACATTTTAAACGCACTGCTGGAAGCCATCACTTTACTTTCGAAGAGCTTTCTACCTTGCTAGCGCGCATCGAATCATTGCTGAACTCCCGACCACTCTCACCTATATCAGACAATCCAGATGAGTTGCTAGCCTTAACTCCAGGACACTTTCTACGGGGAGCTCCTTTGCTGGCTGCGCCCGAACCACAAATCGACAACCTTTCACTACAAAATCGGTGGGAAAAACTTAAAATATTGCATCATCAATTTAGCCAAAGATGGAAAGATGAGTACCTTCAAGAACTTCAAAAGAGGTACAAATGGAAGTATCCACAACATGATCTTTCTGAAGGGGATTTCGTCGTCATAAAAAATGAGTTACTTTCCCCAAACGAATGGCGCTTAGGCCGAGTAGAAAAAGTGTATCAGGGGTCTGATCGTCATATACGGGTTGCCGACGTTAGGACGCAGCATGGTAGTTTCACTAGACCAGTCGTCAAATTGTGTCCTCTTCCCATCCACACCGAGTTAACTAACACCCAGTTCTAGGTTTAACAATCTTAAAATTCGTTTTATTAAAATTCACATTCTTTACAGAAGCCGCAACCCCCGTTCGATTTCGCCGTCCGAGGTACATATCATGAGACCACATTTAGTTCCATGCAACCCGGATGTGCATCAATGCCTAATTTGTTTCCGTTACCACGCACTAAGGTTCTGTAAAGAATTCCAACTAATGGGAGTGGAGGAGCTTAGAGTAAAAGTTTACTTTATAGAGTATTGCCCCAATTGCTTGGCGCGCACGCATAATAGGGTCAGGGATTGTCGATCCGAAGCAAAATGCAAGATTTGCCATCAATTGCATCACACATCACCGTCCATCATCTGACGATGAAGAGGAGCTAACTCCACCGTCTACTTCAAGAAGTCATACAAGGGCTACTCCAAGAACTAATCCACGTCCTACATCATATAGCAGGTCAAGACCATCGGATGACATGTTGTGCCGCGAGTTGGATCAAGCCATTAAAGGGTTGCAAAATCTTCGCAATTTAATTGCACCAGTGCAACGGCGGCGGCATGTTTAAGTGACTTGCGTCCACTTAAAGTTGTTGAAGTATTTCGGATAATAAGTGCCTTGCGTCCACTTCCGAACATTCGATTCACTTGCGCTCATGAAACATATCTACATTTCCACCTGTATACATCCCTGCGCTAGTTCGAAAAAGTGCACGGGAGTTGCCATCCAACACTTCCAACTGAGCTTACAGGAGTTGCCTTCCAGTGATGTCACTGTATAAAAGCAAGTGTTAGTGTTAAGCATTACTTAATATAGTGAATTTTATACTTAAACACTCGCAAGTCATCATTGATTTAAACAGTATGTATGTATATGGAAATGTAATTTAAAGGTTTTATAAAACTTTTTTAATTTTTATCAATGGGGAGGTTTCAGAATGAAAATTGAAAATACCAGGAACTAAGTATTTTACTAACAAAAACAAGAATGCATGTAAAACAAACTTTGTGATGTTAAATAAGAACACATTTCTGCCTAAGTGGAGACGTGCTTATGCGTTATTCTATGTACTTACAAGTATGGTGTAGTTATTTTCAGCTTTGGATGCAAAACTATACCTACATACGTGTATTTTATGTAATTTGAGTGTGAATGTAATTTAGCCTTTTAAAGTGGTACTGTGATATAACTGCTTAATATATGTATGTAATTATTCCCAATAAAATTAAAGGAAAAAAAGATTCCAAGTTTCAAAAATTTAAATAACTATCAAAAAGAAATATTCTCCAGATATAATTATATATGTACTCCAAAATCTAATTTTTTGTTTAATATTTTTTTGTTATCAGAGAAAAGTTAAAAGAAAAACATGCAAACAAGTTGTTTTTTGTGATGTATTTTTGTATGAAAAAAAAAACTTTTTTAACTAAATTTATTTTTGCTTAATATATGTTTGTAATTATTCCCAATAAAATTAAAGGAAAAAAAGATTCCAAGTTACAAAAATTTAAATAACTACCAAGAAGAAATATTCTCCAGATATAATTATATATGTACTCCAAAATCTAATTTTTTGTTTAATATTTTTTTGTTATCAGAGAAAAGATAAAAGAAAAACATGCGAACAAGTAGTTTTTTGTGATGTATTTTTGTATGAAAAAAAAAACTTTTTTAACTAAATTTATTTTTTTTCGCGGATTCTGGTAGAATGTTAAATTGCTATGATTGTTTGTTTTAGCGATTTATGGAAAAATATGTTTAATCGTTCAAAATTTAATAAATCGGTAAGTTAATCTACCAAAATGACTTGATACAAATTTACAACTTCATAGCGTAAAATGGCATTACGAATAAAGGTATATTTAAAGAAAGTTTCACATATTAAGTCAATATTGCGGGATAACTTAATAAATTACACTGCACCACGAATTTCAACTTTTTCTCTTTACCAGAAACGCCGTGATGAAATGCTTATGTCAAATCACCCCTGATTTCTAAAATTTTACATTTTTGGTTCTATGGTTCCGTTTTTGAGGTATTTAAAATTTTCCGTTACTCGAAAAAACCAAAAAAATTGCCCCCTTTAATTACGTATATCTCACGAACGGGACAAGTGATTTGCAAAAATGTTTACGGAATCACAAAGACGATAAAATTTACTGAATGTTTACAGAATCAAAAAGACGATAAAATTTACTATAAATACATTATTTTGTGCTCAACCAGATAGTTTTCGAGATATTAGCTTATCATTTCAGAGCACCATTCCAAAACCACAACTTTTTTTCCACATATTTTTTCTTCACGTAAAGCTCTGTTTAATAAGAAAAAAAGATTAGCTTTCATCGAAGAAAATTGATGCAAAACTACATAAGTTAAAAGCGATCAACTAAAAAGCCAGGTTACGCAATGTCAACGTATACCTCAAAACGTATGTTTGATATAACGAAGAGAGAAATATCTAGCTATGCTCTGTTTGTATTGAGTTAAAAGTTCAATTAATGAATGAAATTACCCATATTTTTCACTTTTTTTAAATTTATTTATGTTCATACTATATTCTAACAATTTTTATCTTAATTTAATTTGACTATTTAGTCAAAATAATTATGTGTTCTACTTCGACGCTCATTCAGTTTAGGATCGGTTTCTCTTATGAGAAACCAGCAATAATCACCCATCATTGCGACGTCTCAGAATCCTTGATATCCATTCTCAACTAATTTCATTTGCTGGTGAAACCTTTCGCCATGTTCGTCACTTTCGTCGCCAAGATTTGCACAAATTTAAATTGTTGCATACGAGAAGTGTGGATTTCGGCCTTTTCCTTGGATAGTTCCAAATCTCTTACCCAATCATTAAGTTGTGCTTGTGACAGAGCGTTTCTCTCGTTTCCCATACGAAATTCAGTACAACTTCATTCCCTGAGCTCAGATATTACTGTATAGAACTGGATCCGCAACTGTCGTTGAATGTAGTACTCGTATTGTCACTGTAGGTACGCTGGCATAGGTTACTCTTCTTGATCTTCCAACATCAAGTACTTTTGTTTGACCAATATAACACTCTATTGAATGGCAAGTGGGTTCTCTCCATACCATTGGTGTATCAAATTTTATTTGTTATTCCAATTCCGACTGAATCAATTCTACTCGACGCTATGTACACAAAGTGTTAGGTGTCCATGGTTTTTCAGCATTTTTAGGCTCAATGCCTACTTGGAGTATAAAGTTTTGATACGCTCTAATTTTTTTTTTTTTTTTTTTAATAAATCACGGTTTTGAAATTTGACTTATGAACTGAAATATCTCCGGCGGGCCTTGCAGATGTTACGAAGTTTCAAGGCGCATTAACTCTTGTTCATACTCGGAACAAGATTAAAATTGAAAAAATTAAATCTTACATAGACAGAAAGGTTCCTTATTATACGAAGCTGGGAAATTAAAATACTACCTGCTTTAGATTCAGGCTTTACAAATTTTCACTTCTTAATTATACCAGGTTATATTTTTTGAAAAGGGCTTCAAGTTTTTACGTTATAAGGCATAATCAACAATCTAACACTCCCATTTCCAGCGGCACCCCCTGTAAGTAAAAAAATGGATTTCTATTAGGACTTCAGTTATACACCCCTATCATGGATTTCAATTACGTTCCCGTTCTACGCTCCGCCGAAATCGAAAATTGGTATCATGCGCTTAAATTGGATTGAAAGAAGAAGAGGAAGAGCTATAAATCTTTCGAAATCAGCTGTTTGCCTTGAAATGTGTGGAATTGGAACATAACAAAGCAAAAATACACAAATTAGTGCTTCTGAATTAAAAGTACAATTGTATTATTTATTAACTTAATTCCATAAATTAACTAATGTAGGATAATATCGCGGCGGCTACTGTATGATATCAACGACACCTGTTGGTCATCCTTGTAAGCCATTAACTGGCAACGCCTTCATATGTACAAATAATTACAACGCTGATAAATCACTTGCGCAACCCTTTCGCGTCGCAGCGTGGGTAACCGACAACTTCAAACAGTTCAGTTCATAATTAGATCCGCGACACGTAACATAAAAACCGCCTCCAATACCGCGCCGGTAGTTCAATAATTCCAGTGCTGTACTGAAAGTGAAAAAACTAAACTTATATATTTCTAATAATACTTAATGTAACTTAACTTTAATTTTATTACTATACTAAATCTTAATAATTATAATTCAATAAACTATCTACATATGAGAGTTACTATAAAAACTAGAACATTTATTGGTACTTGAAAGGGGCATCAAGGTAAGAATCCCCACAGTGGTGTCAGAAGTGAAAGATTTTTTTTTGTAAGTGTGCATGAAAACTAAAGAAAAGTATTATAAAAATTTCCAAAATATTGAAAAAAGCCTTGTGAAAATTAAAAAGTGATTGGATTAACAAAAAGGGAATCAACAATTTCAAAAAAAAAAAAACAGTACTGTGCACAAAAATATGTACAGAAAAAATTAAAAGTTAATGAAAACTTGAAAATACAAGGAAATTAAATAGCTGAAGGCAGTGAAAGTGACCAAAAGAAGATTCAAAGAAATTTTTGAGAACTGTTTTTTTTAAAAAGACGTCGGTAAGTGGAGGTGCGGAAATTTATATGTAGAACGTGCACCTAATTTGAAGAAAAAGCGGAGAAGTTTTGGCGGCGATAACCGTCATAACTAAAGCGTCCCGGGGACGATCAAATTGTTTGGCAGAACTGTTTATGTGTATGCGTGTCGTGTGCTTGTCGCTTGCCCGCACACGTTCAAACAGAAACCGTCAAACGCCATTTGCGTTGAGAGTTCGTAGTGATCGGACGTAAATATGTCTTCATCGGATGACGATTTTTTTTACTTGCAACTGCAGCTTTATTAAAAAAGAAGGGTAAAAAAAATATGGATGAACAATATTCTTCCAGCTTTACATTCCATAAAGTTGGTAAGCATTGATAAACTTCAATAAATTTTAATATAAATTCTTTTTCGTCCGCGCAAGTGTTCATTTTGAATATCAACTCTAAACTAACACACTACAGTTTGTCAAACAAACGCGGCACGCTCAACAAAACGAGCGTCAACGCAGAAAAATCAAAAATTTTTGATTTTCATCAAACAGAGCCGACAACAAGTACGTGTGACACGAGGACCGTCTTCGGCATCACGAACACAAAAATTCTGCCAAACAATTTGATCGTCCCCGGGACGCTTAATAATTGTGAGCTGTGCATGCTTTGAGTGTGCGGGAAAATTCCTGCATAAATTTACGTACAGCTGCAGATTTGATGTGCAAATTGCAGTGTGGTTAAGACAGTGGCGTGCAACAAAATAGTATCACAGTGGTCCCTGGTGGACGTGTGCATGTAGTGCAGTGGACAGTTTTTGTCAGTTTCTATTAGAGGGAAACGTGCTGTAGATTGGCAGCGAGAAAATTGTCTTTTTTTTAAGGGAAATATTAGACCGAAGGGTTATATTGTGAAAAGTGCAAACTGTACCGAAAGTACAGTTCAATCAATTCAATCAATTGTGGCATCAGGTCACGAAGAAGAAAAGAAGACTTCGAGTCTATAAAACGGTAAACGAGCGTCAAGTTGTGGCGTGGCTTGCAAAGAAAAACTTGTGAGTGTTAGAAAGAGATAGTCGGCGGCGTCGGTCAAAAGGCCATAGCAACGTGCCAAAGACTGTTGGTGCATAGCAACAAAACAAAAAAAAAAAATACTTTAAGATTTGGTGTAACTTCGTTTTGATCGAAGTAGCCAAAAATGCCTATAAGCAAATGAGAGAGAAAGTGGTAGTTGAAACAATAAAAGCTATTGTAACTAAGTTCTCAGACTAAAAGTAAATACATTCATACATCTGTGTTGACGAAAGTGGCGTATGTACATACATACGTACAATATTGAAAATTTACTGTATGCTGTGTACAGTAATATATAAAATTGCTTATTAAGCAAAAAATCATCTTTACTTATATGCAATCAAGAGCGAAGCTAACAGAGAGCAGAGGTTGGGCAGAATTCAACGCGAAGCAGCAGACGCAGCAGATACAGCTACGGGCAAAATAAGAAACACATACGAAGGTCATGTAAGCTTAAATAATGCATGCTTTTACAATATTCAAATTTTAAATTGTTCTTTGTATAGAAAAGTAAATATAACTCATTTTTGTACTGAGCTGAAAAGAAATAAAATACATAATTTAAATTTACTTGAAATGAAAGAAAAGCTCTTAAATTTGTCAAAGTAAATCTCACCTAATGGAAAATAATGGAAAATTGTAATAACCAAAAATTAAAAGGTGAAAATATAATAAGCATTCCAGAGTTAGAAAATGTATAATATTGCTTAGCGAAGTTTTAATTTTTGTTTCGATTACAGTAGTCTCTGGATACTTTTAACTAATATTGTTCAAAATTTTCATTACAACAAATAATAACATAATTTAACTTAGTCCTACACTAATAGCATTTAGTTATAAAGCAGTTGAGTAACTGGAATAAATAACCTTTTAAATTTGAATCGAATTAAATATTTTGAAATAATTTTGTTTTGTAAACTAACCGGTCGTAATGGAGCGCGAAGCAATACTTAGTTTAACCGTAGACGGGCTTAAAAGAAAGTTAGCAGAGTTAGGGTGCGCGACTACGGGTCGAAAAGCTACTCTTCAAGGTAGACTTTTCGAATATTACGGTTTAGTTGTTGTTGATAACCATGATTCGGATTCGGGCGATGGCGACTCAGTTCATTCTTGTGTAAGCGCGGTTGTTCAGGCTACATTAGGGCGGTCCAACTTCACTTTGCGCGATATCGAAGATTCACTGACCTCATTCAGTGGTAGTGGGCGCCAATCAATCGAGGAATGGCTTTTAGAATTTGAAAGCAATGCTGCAGCTGTTGGTTGGGATGAGCTGCAGAAATACATTTATGCGAAACAGTTGTTGAAGGGAGCTGCTAAGATATTCATTAGGAGTCAACGTAACGTCGCGAGTTGGAGCATGCTTAAAAAAGCTTTGCGTGAAGAATTCGGGGTAAATGTTTCATCTATAGATGTTCATCGGGCGTTAAGGAATCGCCGTAAGCGAACAAATGAAGATTATAGGGAATATTTGTATAGCTTAATGGAGATAGGTGCACCAATTGAATTAGATGAAAGTTTAATCGAATACTTTATTGAAGGTATTCCAGACTCAAAGATGGGTAAAAGTAATTTATACCAAGCACGCACCGTAAAGGAACTAAAAGAACAAATACAAATATATGAAAGAATTCAGGTAGGTAAACCGGGTTTTAAAACAGGTGAATACCAAAAGTCAGGAAGTAGCCAAACAACTTCTGATGAAGTCAAAGAAGATAGAAAATGTTTTAAGTGCAACAAGATTGGGCACCTCGCTAAGGATTGTCAGAAATTGTCAGATAATTGTTTTAAATGCGGTAAGGCCGGACACCGTGCTGCATCATGCACATCGGTTAACAAAGAAGTCAAACAAGAATCCAAAGTCGAAAAGAACAGGGCCAACGTAATGAGTAGCGAGTGGTGCCGTAGAGTTTTTGGTAAGGGAAATTGTTCGATTTTTAAGGACATTTCATACAGAGGGGTCAGCTTTGGAGCACTGTTGGATACGGGCAGTGATTTGTCTTTAGTCAGGGAAGATGTATTGAAAAAGTTCGGAAATATAAAACTTGAGGAAGACATAAGAAGGTTGATGGGTGTAGGTGAAGGCACAATCGCAACTATTGGAAGTTTTTTGATGGATGTTGTGATAGATGGCTTGAGACTAAACGTTACTTTCCATGTCGTTAAAAAAGAGGATATTATATACGCAGCAGCTATAGGAAACAATGTGCTAACATTAGTGGATTTCTTAGTAACAGAAGATAAGGTTATTTTTCGGAAAAAACAAAATACTGAGGTTGGTGATATCGGAGTTGATAATACAGCAGAAAATGAACAGAAACTTGAAGTCCTACAAGAGTTTGAAAGTCTGTGCATAGCTGAAGATATTAGTGAGAGGGAGGTGATAAACCCAAATCTAGAGCACTTAGATAAAGATACGTCAGCGAAAATAGTAAATTTAATAAATAATTATTCTCCGAAAATGCAACACGAATCACCTGTCGAGATGAAGATTACGCTAGTAGATGATATACCAATTTATCAGGGACCAAGAAGACTCGCTTATAGCGAGAAATGTGAGGTAGATAAACAAATACAGGAATGGCTCGAGAAGGGTATAATCCAGCAGAGTACGTCAGAGTATGCGTCCCCAATCGTTTTAGTAAAAAAGAAAGATGGGAGTAAACGACTTTGCTGCGATTATAGGCGTCTTAACAAAAAGATAATGAGAGATAATTTCCCTATGCCTCTCATTGATGAGGTAGTCGACAACTTGCAAGGCTCCTCAATTTTCACAACACTCGACTTGGCCAACGGTTTCTTTCATGTACCTGTTGAAGTCGGTTCGCGCAAATACGCGTCCTTTGTGACTCATTGTGGTCAGTACGAGTTTAGATACGTACCTTTCGGTATTTCAAATTCGCCAGCAGTATTTTCGCGATACATTTTTGCGGTATTGAGAGATTTGGTTCAAGATGGTACCGTAATTACGTATATGGACGATATAATCATTCCGTCAAAAAATATCGAGGAGGGTGTAGAGAAATTGTTAAGGGTATTAAAAAGGGCTGAGGAGTACAACTTGCAGATCAAGTGGAAGAAGTGCCAATTCTTACAAGAAAGGGTGGAATTTTTGGGGTATGTAATAGAGAACGGGACTATTAAACCTTCGATAGAGAAAACGCGCGCTGTAGATAATTTTCCATTGCCTCACGACCGTAAATCGGTTCAGCGATTCTTGGGTTTAACATCTTATTTTAGACGTTTTATTCCTGGTCACGCAACTATAGCTAAGCCACTATCGGATCTCCTTCGGCATGACAAGAAAATTTGTTTGGGCGATTTAGAAGTCTCAGCATTTCAACAACTTAAATTGTCTTTAGTCAACGCACCCGTGTTGAGTTTATATAACCCGAAATCTCAGACAGAGGTGCATGCAGATGCGTCGAAATATGGGTATGGTGCGGTTCTTTTGCAAAAGTGCAGTGACGATCAAGAGTTTCATCCCATACAATATATGAGCCGTAAAACAAAGCCCGCGGAAGAGCGTTATCATTCCTACGAGCTTGAAGTTCTAGCTATTGTTGAGGCTTTAAAGAAGTGGCGCGTATATCTATTGGGTATGAGATTCAAGATTGTCACAGACTGCAACGCGTTCGCTATGACGATGGGTAAGAAGGATGTACCAGCAAGGATTTCGCGGTGGGCATTATTTTTGCAGGATTTCGATTACGAAATCGAGCATAGAGCCGGTAGTAAAATGCGCCACGTGGACGCATTAAGCAGAGTTTCGTGTCTTATGTTGGAAGATTCCTTGCAACATAGGCTAAAGCAAGCGCAATTAAGCGACGAATGGGTTAGGGCAGTACTAAAGGTCGCAAAGAAGGAAGAGTATGAGGATTTTACATCAAGCAGGGCGTACTTTTTAAAGATCCAATCAAGGAACTAATTGTTGTGCCAAGCTCAATGGAAGATGAAATAATCAGGCTAGCGCATAAGCAAGGGCATTTCGCAGCTAAGCGTACCCAAGAAGCAGTAGAGAAAAATTTCTTTATTCCAAATCTGGCTTCGAAAGCGGCAAAAGTCGTAAAGAGCTGCATAGAGTGCATAGTATCTGAGAGCAAGAGGGGTAAAAAAGAAGGATTTCTTTCACCAATACAAAAAGAAGACATTCCGTTAGGGACTTATCACATAGACCATGTAGGGCCAATGGAGGCAACAAACAAGCGTTATTGCTATATACTTGTAGTTGTTGATGGTTTCTCGAAGTTCGTATGGCTTTATCCAACAAGAACAACAGGAACCGATGAGGTCCTTGATAGGTTGAAGAAACAAGCAGCGGTGTTTGGTAATCCTAGGCGTATTATCTCTGATAGGGGATCAGCGTTCACGTCCAATGCGTTTAAAAAGTATTGCGAGGAGGAGAATATACAGCATCTTCTGATAGCGACTGGGGTTCCAAGAGGGAATGGTCAAGTAGAACGGATACATAAAATAGTAGTACCAATGTTAGCCAAAATGTGTGGTGATAGTCCGAGCTCGTGGTACAAACATGTAGACATCGCTCAGAAAACGATTAATAACACTGCGCCTAGGAGTACAAAAGTTACGCCATTTAAGCTGTTGACAGGTGTTGAAATGCGCATTCAAGGAGTTCCAGATTTGCAGGAAATGCTGGAAGAGGAAGCCATTAAGCAATTTGAAGACGAGAGAGAAGGTATACGTAGGGAAGCCAAAGGAAATATTGAGAAGATTCAGGCTGAGAACCGGAAAACATTCAATAATAAAAGATGTGCCGATACAAAGTATCGTATCGATGATTTGGTAGCCATAAAGCGGACACAATTTGGAGTAGGGCTTAAATTGAGGCCAAAGTTTTTAGGCCCTTATAAAGTGACAAAAATTTTACGGCATGGTAGGTACGAGGTGAGTAAGGTGGGTGAGCATGAGGGACCGAGGTCTACCTCAACTGTGGCTGAGCAGATGAAGAGGTGGGAGCCATCGTCCGAGGTCGAACGATAGTCAGGATAGCCGAGTTTGTAGGATAATATCGCGGCGGCTACTGTATGATATCAACGACACCTGTTGGTCATCCTTGTAAGCCATTAACTGGCAACGCCTTCATATGTACAAATAATTACAACGCTGATAAATCACTTGCGCAACCCTTTCGCGTCGCAGCGTGGGTAACCGACAAATTCAAACAGTTCAGTTCATAATTAGATCCGCGACACGTAACATAAAAACCGCCTCCAATACCGCGCCGGTAGTTCAATAATTCCAGTGCTGTACTGAAAGTGAAAAAACTAAACTTATATATTTCTAATAATACTTAATGTAACTTAACTTTAATTTTATTACTATACTAAATCTTAATAATTATAATTCAATAAACTATCTACATATGAGAGTTACTATAAAAACTAGAACATTTATTGGTACTTGAAAGGGGCATCAAGGTAAGAATCCCCACACTAATTACATATATATTGAGCATTATGTAATAAATTTAGTGAAATTTTATGCATACATAGATTAATTGATTGATTACAGCAGACGTCGGAGGACCAACAAAAAGCAAGAGGACACTGTTGCTGGATGTTACCATGTCGTCAGTAGGAGGTAGCTGGCATTTGCAATAGAGTTGGTGCTAGAAGAGTCTGCTTCTTCAACCAGGCACGCAGATACACACATACGCCGAGCAAACATTAGACATGTCAGGATTAAGTCTGACCGCAGATGGTACTTTTCGCTGGATGAAGACATTCGCGGCCCCGGAGCTGACAAAGGAGTTTAGCGAGTATGTATTGGTGGTGTGGAGTGGCTGCCGGTGCACGTTTGGTTAGTTTTAATGGTGTTACTAAAATTGTTAGATTGGTGTTTTGAATGTTAGTCCAATTTTTGGTAATTGTTTACAACCGGTGCCGAGTGCTAATGCGCGTCCAAAAATATTGAAAATATTAGAGCTCCGGAGTCGGATTCACATTCCGGGCATCGAAACGCGTCTTTTGATACCCCTTCCCACAATTTGGACAAATATTAGCACTCGGCACCGGTCGCAAACAATTACCCTGCAAACATATCAAAAAACCTCATTAGAGCACAAAAACAAAATATAGCGAGCGTTTTACAACTTTTATATACGAGTTTTACTTATATTTTAAGAGTTTTAACAAAAAATCTAATATTGTTTGCAAAATAAAAAACAAGCAGCTATCCGTCAACAAAATTGCAACTGAGAAAAACGGAGCTACGCTCGAAGTCCATGATAGGCAGAATTGTAAGTTTCGAAGTTGAACTGAACGGAAACGGAACGCATGATACCAAAGTTGCCAAGCGGAGAAAATTTCGATCCAAGTCGAAATGCATGATAGGGGTGATAATTTTAAGCAACAAATAGTGATTTTTAACGATGGTTTGATTCATAATTTCTGAAAACTTGAAGTCCTTTCCAAGAAAAAAAACTGGTATAATTAAGAAGTGAGTGCCTCTCGATGACACATGCCCAAAGAGGTTCATTCATTGTTAATTAGTGGCAAAAAAATGATGTCGAAACCGGAAAACCGGATGAAATTTCCAAAAATTTCAAGTTCTGGCTTAAAAAACATATCATACTTTTTTCAAATAAATAAAACACTATATATATTTCGAAAGTGTCAACAATGCTCTATCCAAAACCGTTAAGAATTTTGAAATCGGTTGAAAATTGGTTTTTAATGAATTTTTTTTAAGTAGAAACTGAAAAAACGGTTTTTTAACAATAAAAAAAATGTGAGGGTATAGCGGATTTTTCAAATACCGTTTCGTGTTACACTCGACTAGATAAACAATCTTAGCTAGGTCGCTTGATGAGTGTCTTTATTTTTTTTTTTTGTAACACTGTTATTTTCAGATTTTTTTGTTTGGGGAACTTTGTGTCAACTTATAGAAGCACCCTAATGAAAACCATGTTAGAGACGAGATTTCGAATGCGGACTTGTACTTTAATTTGCCGTAAATTAGCCGGGAAAGAATAAATTTTGAATTTCAATTATTTTCAGATTTTTTTGTATGGGGAACTTCGTTTCAACATAGCGAAGCACCCTATTGAAAACCATGTTAGAGACGATATATCGAATCCGAACTTGAATTTTGAGCTTCAATTATTTTGAGATTTTTTTTTTGTATGGGGAACTTCGGCTAATTCGTATGACTAAACATTACATACATAAATTTTGTTTAGAAACTAATACTGTTTTTCAAAGGCAGCGACAACTCTGGGTGTACCAGAAAGTTAAATGGAATTTTTCAAAAGCAGAGGCAACCGATCTTTCGAGTTAAGTTTGTATTTCGCAAAGAAAAAGCAAAAACAATTATTTTTGAGTTACTGCTAGGTTGCATGAAAAGTTTCAAAGCAGCGACAGCCGCGTCACAAATCAAAGTAAAAGCAATGAAGCCACTTGCAGTCGAAAATTCAGAAAATTTTGTTTTTCAAAAGAAATTAAATTTTTACATTTCTAGTGTTGCTGTCGCTTTCTTGCAAGCTTATGTACGTACGAACTCAAAGCAGCATCTAAGCCAAGGATGGCCGAGATAGTCAAACAACTGAGCCCAGCTACAACAAATTATGGCACAAGTCCGGATTCGATATCTCGTCTCTAACATGGTTTTCTTTAGGGTGCACCCCAAAATTCTGAGAAAAAATTACCAGCAAAATTAATTCTTTCCCGGCGAAATCACGCAAAGTATCCACGTGGTCCCGTCTCGATTCGTTTTGGGTGCTTCCCTAACTCTATGCTCATCAAATAGCACATGTTCATCATTGCATTCAAACAGAAAGTCATGTACCGATTTCGTGTCAGCCTTACCGAATATCGCCAGCTATGAAAGCTAAACTTAAAATTGAGCTAGATGATATGTTGAAGAATTGCGTAATTGAGGAAAGCGAGTCACCATGGTTATTTCCCGTTGTTCTAATTCCCAAAAGCGATGGAAGTCTAAGGTTTTGCGTGGATTATCGCCGTTTAAACGCAGTTACGATAACATATACATACTCGCTGCCCAGAATGGATGATATGCTTCACGCCGCTAAAGCAACGCCATTTATGTCGACCATTGATTTGGAAGCCGGATACTGGCAAATCAAGATGTATGAAAAAGACAAGCCAAAAACAGCTTTCACGACACCATTTGGCATATTCGTTTTTAACCGCATGCCGTTCGGGTTGAAAAACGGCCAGATTTGCGATTAACGCTTAAACGACTATATGATTTTGGCTTTCAATTAAATAGGAGGAAGTATTTATTTTGCTGGTCAGAGGTTAAATACCTTGGTCATATTTTGACCACAAGTGGCTTGAAGGTTGATAGTGAAAAAACGGACGCCATTGTAAAGCGAACAATTCTCAAAAACTTAAAACAGTTGTTACCCTTTTTGCAAACGTGTTCGTGGTATAGACGCTTTATCCCTAAATTCGCGGAGGTAGCGAAGCCGTTATCTATGTTGACAAATAAAAATGTTCCTTGGAAATGGTCAAAGGAACAACAACTAGCTTTTGAGGAGCTAAAAAAGATTTTATCTTCTCCATCGGTTTTACAACAAGTAAACGAGACTAAGCCATTTGTTTTGAAAACAGATGCGAGCAACTATGCTATCGGAGCTGTGCTACTCCAGGGGGAGAAAGAAGAAGAACACCCCATTGAATATGCTAGTCGTCCTTTAATCAAAGCAGAGAGAAACTATTCAACGACAGAACGCGAGCCGCTAGCCGTAGTGTGGACAACGCAGAAGATTCGAGGCTACATAGAAATGGCAGAAGCGACAGTGGTTACTGACTATCAACCATTAAAGTGGATATTTAGCCTAAAAACGCCTACCGGACGCCTTGCCAGATGGGCTCTGCAGCTGCAAACATTTAACCATGTTCGACTGCTGGTCACTTAGAACTGAACTGCGAATGTTGCTCGATTGACATTGATTTGCCTAAGAAAGGGGCTACAGAGTTTCGGAAAGCTCAAATGGAAGACGAAGATATAAAAGAAATTATCGAATCATTTGAGAAGGAGGATGGAAATGTGCACAGGCATACAAGCCATACCGTTTTTGCTCGGAAGAAGACTCGGAGAATGGCCAATTGGTGGTACCAAAAGCGATGAGAGGTAACATTTTGACAATATTGAAATACAAGCCAACAAACTTGAAAACTACTGGCCCACTCCAAACAGTTTGTAGTAGTAAAAGGTTTGAAATCATAGCCATTGATTTGATTGGTCCTTTGCCACGCACCAACAATGGTAATAAATGGATCCTCGTCGTAATAACAATAATCCTGAATGACGTCATATTAAGGTACGGAGTTCCTAGGCGCATACATGCTGACAATGGAAGCCAGTTCGTATCAGCAGTGATGCAAGAGCTAACATTTTGTTTAGGCATTAATCAATCCTTTACCCCCGTTTATCACCCTCAGGCAAATCCAGTCGAGAGGAAGAATAGGGACCTGAAAACGCAGTTATCAATATACGTGAACAAAAACCATGAAGCGTGGGATACGTTTTAGCCGTCAATAAGGTTAGCTATGAATACAGCGAGATGCGAAAGCACGGGCCATACACCAGCCTACCTCACATTTGGCCTGGTGCATCATGACTTTAAAGCTATAGTCGAAGTAGAAAACTTCATACCACAGATAACATCGCATTTGCTTAAACTTGATAACACTCTAAAACTTGCAATGGAGATAGAGGAAAAGCAACAAGATACAAATAAAAGCTTTGTTGACAAAAAAAGAAGACTACCTCCAGCTTTTAAGACTGGCATAAAACCACCCCCTGATTTCGAAAATCGAGTTCATTTTTGATTCTATGGTACCGTTTTCGAGATATTTGCAATTTACCGTTATTCGAAAAAACCAAAAATACGGCTCCCTTCAATTGCGTTTATCTCACGAATGGGTCAAGTAATTGCAAAAAGGTTTACAGAATCAAAATCACAATCAAATTTGGTATAAATGCATCATACATTGTTTTTTACTCAACCAGATAGTTTTCGTAATATTAGCTTATCATTTCAGATTTATGTTCTGTTTTTATGAAAAAATATGAAAAAAAATAATCTTTGCGAGGGCAGCATTCCAAAACCACAACTCTTTTTCCAGATATTTTTTCTTTACGCAAAACGTTTAATTAGAAAACAGAACAGATAGAATCGATGCAAAACTACGTAAGTTATAAATGATCAAATACAAATACCCAGGAACGAGCAAACTAAATAATACTTCTAGTTATATTGCTAGTAAAGAACTGTGAACCGTGTCAAATATTACAGTACAGATATACACCCCTATTCTGCATTACAATTACGTTCCCGCTCTACGCTCCGCTCGGATCGAAAATATGCGTTCTGAGCTACGCTTGAATCGAAAGAAGAAGAGGAAGAGCTATAGGTTTTTCGAAGTCAGCTGTTTGCCTTGGAATGTGTGAAAGTGAAACATAACAAAGCAAATTACACAAATTAGTGCTATTGTAATAAAAGTAAAATTGTATTATTTATTAACTTAATTACATATATTAACTAATTACATATGTATTGAGTATTATTAAATAAATTAAGTGAATCATAGCAGTCATCGGAGGACCAACAAAATCAAGAGGACACTGTTGGTGGATGTTACCACATCTTCAGTAGGTAGCTGGCATTTTCAATAGAGTTGGTGCTGTGGAGTGGCTGCCGGTGAACGTTTGGCATAATGACAAAGGAATGTAGCGGTCAAATCCATTACCTTAGTTTTAATATTGGTAGTAAAATTGTTAGATTGGTGTTTTGAATGCTAGTCCAATTTTCGGTAATTGTTACAACCGTTGCCGAGTGCTAATGCGTGCCCAAAAATGTCGGGAGGGGTATCAAGATACGCATTTCGGTCCCAATAACAAGAATGTGCCTCCGGAAAACAATTATTTTTTAGCAGTTTGCGAGATATTTGCAGTCAAAGTTCACCCTTTTTGTCATTTTCATGTGGTTGTTGTAATAACAGATTAAGGCGTCCAAAATATTGAAAATATTATATCTCCGGAGGCGGATTCACATTCCTGGGATCGAAACGCGTCTTTTGATACCATTTTTGGACAAATCTTAGCACTCGGCACCGGTCGCAAACAATTACCCTAAAAACATATCAAAAAACACCATTATAGCACAAAAACAAAATATAGAGAGCGTTTTACAACTTTTATATACGAGCTTTACTTATATTTTACGAGTTTTAACAAAATATCGCGAAAAATTAATCTAATATTGTTTGCAAAATAAAAAAAAATAAGCAGCTTTCCCCAACAAAATTGCAACGTAGAAAAACGGAGCTAGTGTATAATTAGCAGAATTGGAAGTTTCGAAGTTGAACTTAGTGGAATTGGAACTCAGAATGCCAAAGTTGAAATTTTCGATCCAAGTCGAAATGCAGAATAGGATTAATATAGACTAGTATATCCCGTGGTCGAAATTCGACCACCTTAAATTAGTTTAACTTATTAAATCCTCTGTTCGCATTTTTCTCCAGTACCCAATGCCTAGAGGCATAAATATTGGAGACATTTTTATTGCTGAAAATAATTATTTATAGTTGAGTTATTGAGAGTCGCTTTCATAAAAGCTGGTTTACTCTAAAGGCGGGTAAATTGACAACTTACCAAAAAAATCCGCCCATTAAAGACCAGTAATCATTAATAGGAGATGGCAAAAACGGTACTTAGTAATGTTTGAAAGTCCACCATCAGACCCACCACTCCTTTCATATTCCGTCAATATTTCAATAAACAAAATTAAATTTCATGGACATATACCAACAACATAGTTAGACTTATAATATATATAATGGTCACATAGAATGATGCCATATCGAACAAAATTGGCCATATGGATTGAAACGAATCAAAGTTCATTTTGAGATTCCGTTAACTTCTTAATATTAGCCGGTTTCCAAATTGTGTTTTTTTTTTTTTTGGTGATACAGACTGTTTTCCCAATTTTTCCTTTAGTTGTGGATTTTTTGAAGTCCGTTTAGCGGGAGAATATTACAACTTACACATATGATGGTTTTCTGGTTTCTTTCCTCAAATTCAACTCGGAAATTTTGAAAACACATATCTTAACTGGCCCAATTAGCCTAAATATGTAAGGATTCCGGTTATATGTCGACTCTTTTGCAAATAAAAATTTTTAGGAACAAAATAGTTGATGTCTATAGGAAAATTAACGCGATTTCTAATTATTTCGTAAGTATAAAATTGAAGAAGCTACAAACTGTGTTTTTACTTTTTGTATATTAAATATGATATATTTCTTAAAAAAATAATTATTTAGCTTTTTTTCAAAAAATCTGGTTTTTTCACTCGAAAATAGATGTCATAACCAGAAAAATATTGAAATATTGGGTTATATGTCGACTCTTTTACAAATACAAATTTTTAAGAACAAAATAGTTGATGTCTTTAGGAAAATTAACGCGATTTCTAATTATTTCGTAAATATAAAA
Organism: Sphenella marginata; assembly: GCA_951509765.1. Lineage (NCBI taxonomy): Eukaryota > Metazoa > Arthropoda > Insecta > Diptera > Tephritidae > Sphenella > Sphenella marginata. The sequence continues at coordinate 35,396,560 of OX608082.1, read as the reverse complement.
TTGAAGAAGCTTCAAACTGTGTTTTTACTTTTTCCATATTAAATATGATATATTTAATAAAACATATAAATTGATAAATTGGAATAATTTTTTATATTTTTTCAAAAAATTTGGGGTTTTCACTCCAAGATAGATGTCATAAACAGAAAAATATTGGACTACAAATATAATAAATAAAAAAAAATATGTAAGTTATGAGCAAGCTCGAGACCAATTAACAATAATTCTAAGCGAATTAATATTGTCAGTTTTTTGGGAAAAATTGATAATTGGAGAAAAATTACAAAGAAAAATCAACAGCGATGGATAGGATTACATGTTTCAGAGTTTCCAGGCTCATCATCAGATCCCTTTTTGGACACTGGGATTCGAACCAGTGTCTGCACCAAAGCCGCTGTTTAGAAAATTCTAACACTAAGTTATGATTCCCTGTGACGTCACAATGCACTTATCTCCACTTCAATTAATTCCCTTTTGCTTGTTTGTTCTTGCCGACTGTATACACAAAATTTCTTAAGACATGCAGTCTGTATGTTATTAAGTGTGTTGGTCTTGTTGTTTGTACATATTTACATATGTACGTAAACCCGTGCTATGGTTTCAATGTATTTTGTTGTTGGATTTGCGGTCTATTTTGTTTTACAAATTTGTAAGTTATGAGCAAGCTCGAGACCAATTAACAATAATTCTAAGCGAATTAATATTGTCAGTTTTTTGGGAAAAATTGATAATTGGAGAAAAATTACAAAGAAAAATCAATAGCGATGGATAGGATTACATGTTTCAGAGTTTCCAGGCTCATCATCAGATCCCTTTTCGGACACTGGGATTCGAACCAGTGTCTGCACCAAAGCCGCTGTTTAGAAAATTCTAACACTAAGCTATGATGCCCTGTGAAGTCACAATGCACTTATCTCCACTTCAATTAATTCCCTTTTGTTTGTTTGTTCTTGCCAACTGCATACACAAAATTTCTTAAGACATGCAGTCTGTATGTTATTAAGTGTGTTGGTCTTGTTGTTTGTACATATTTACATATGTGGGTCATTATTTTACAAATCGTACGGATTTGGAGAAAAAAAAATTTTCACTTTTTTAAAAGTCACCAAATTTATTTCTGGGAATCTTTTCGTAATTTGAGTTAACACCTATATCAGGATTTCGTCGAAAAAAATTTTCTTTCAGAGATATGCATGTTTTTAAATACGACGGTTAAGCAAATTTAAGCAAACTTGTCCACATTCAAAATTCTATAACTTTGGTTGTAGTAGTCGTATCTTACTAATTTTTGTCTTATTTTGAAGGTAACAATATTTACTTTATAACTGCATTTAAGAAATATTAAATTTTACACAATCAAATTTTTTTTCTTTTAAGTAAATTTTCTTTTAACAATTATTAAAAACATGTCCAAAAAATATTTTTGAAAAAATATATATAATATTCGCTGAACTTTCATCTAAAAGAAAAATTTTTTTCCAGGATGGAGACTTTTGCAGTTAAAAAGTTATTAAATTATTTCTGACGCGACATCGAGGCACATACGCGTGCCTGCGTATGCATGTTAGTTAACTGCAATATATGTACACCCAGAGAAAAAACGCATTGTAAAATTAAGTACGATCATACTAAATCTTACAATGCTCAACTTTATCTAAAGCAATGCAGTTTTAACCATGAACAATTTTGATTTAAAAATGCATTTTAAATTCAAAGTTGCAGCCGGCTTAAAATAAGATTGAGCTATATTGATTCAAAATTGCGCAACCTTACATCAAATAAAACGTGCTTGATTTACTTTGTTTGCATAACGGGATATTATTTGCAATTTTCATTCACGCATCGAACGCAAGCAAACAAGCAAAATATTTTCTTGTGAAAAATTGTGCAATTTTAAGTGATTTATTTTATTCTTGTACGACTTTTTTATTGAAATGGAAGAAATCCAATATATTGACGACATTATACAAAGTGATCCTGGCAATTTTGTTGCTGGGCAAAGCGTAATCGACGAAGATAACGATAAGTCCATGGGAGAATTGCTTAAGGAATTCGATTTGGAGGATGTGGGAAAAAGTAAGTTGGCTTTACACATCATTTTATGCATATTTTAAATATGTTTTAATTATGTAGTGGCACAGATAGCATATATATAGAAGCCTCAAATATTTACGCGCTTGTGGATTACGAGCGGAGTTCCGCGAAAAATTGTTTCTTTGGAGGGAAAAAGAGGTAGGTATTGGTTATGTTTGTTATTCAGGTAAATCTTTCCTTTAAGAGACAACTGTTAAAACACGTCCAATAATATCGGAAGAGGTATCAAAAGAAGCGTTTTGGTCCCGGCATCAATAATCCGGAAGCGAAATTTCAATTTTTGGTTTTTGTGAAGAGATATTTGCAAATAAAGTTGAACATTTTCATGTGGTTCCTGTAATCATAGATTAGGCCGTGCGAAAAAAGTGAAAAAGTGCGTTTTCCGCGGAAATACTGGGGATCGCGTAGCTGGTGTTGGACCGGCTGATGGTTATTTTTCATAAGCGCGACTGAAGGCCTATTTGGGATTTGACCCGGGTCATTTTTCGGTTTTTTGACAATAAATTTTTACTGGATTATTGATACCGATATCAAAACGCGTCTTTTGGTACCTCTCCCGATATTATTGGACGCGTTTAAGCAGTTGTCTTCTACGTTATTCAATATTACTTTTAAGATATTTTCTTTTTACTCAGTACGGAATTGATGAAACTATGTCTATGCCCAGTAAAGTGACCGAGTGGCTTAACAATAATAGTTCTGTTTCTAATACGACTATCCAACCATCCTCGAATGGACAAAAACGCCTCAAGTTAAAAAAATCATACATAGAGTTGTCCATCTGCGGTCTAATGCAGTAACCGTATAAGTCGACTTAAGAAAAATTAAGTTGAAAATGTCTCGGTGTGCGATAAATTTTTTATGATGTGCACAGATATAACGTAGCATTAGCATTAAACTTATAAATACTGTATTATACATCTGTGTGCTCAAGAATAGCAGTTAATTTTGATATGATTTCGTTCCAAGAAACATGTAGAATGTGTATTTTAAATAATTTTCATTTACTGGAAAATGATTTTGAAGAGACTGGTATAAAATCCATTTGTGTTTTTGACACTTTAAAAAGTTTTCATATTACTGACAATTTTTGCTTCGATTTCATGCATCATGTGTTTGAGGGAGTGTGTATTTACGACACATGCAATGTACTTCTGGCATTAGTCAATGACAATCTGCTATCTCTAGAAGTTATAAATAGTAGGAAACAATTATTTCAATATGGTGAAGCTGAAACAGGGAATAGGTCACCCCCTTTAACCATTGACAGGCTTCGATCGTTTAATTTAAAAATGACTGCAACTGAAACGGCGTGTTTCGTTCATTTTCTGCCGTTAATCATAGGAGATTTAGTACCAGTTGGTAACGAGCACTGGGGTCTTTTCATTATCTTATCTAAAATAATTAACTTCCTTTTGAAATCATCTAATGAATTAACTGAGTTGGAGAATTTGATTCAGACCCACCATGCAATATATATTAATCTTTATGGTAGTTTAAAACCAAAGCACCATTTTCTTGTACATTATCCCAGTGTTAGGACTGATAAAATTGTTATATTAAGCATTGAATGTTTTGTAACACCTCCCCTACACTTCTATTCTATAAATAATGGCAAAACCTATGTAAAATTAAAACCGTTGTAAGTTCATATTTATAAGTATTGTACCGATATGCTCTGTTGCTATTGATATACACAGCACTGTAATTTAAAAGTTAATAAAATAATCGCAAGTACAAATGCCAATAATGAGGACTATTTATTTTTTTGGTGGGTGTAGTGGTGAAAAATAAATAGGTTGTGGGGAATATATCAAATAACATGGTTCAACATTAAATTAAGCACGTTCTACGTTAATTCAAAATGTATACAACCTTAAATCAAGAAACTCACGATTTTAATTTAAGAATGCACACTTTTGAAATGAATATGAATCAATGTTAATTCAAGCAAAAACAACTTTAAACTAAAATGTTCAGATATTATAATTTCATTGTAAAATCAACATTGTCCGATCTTGGATTAACAATTTCCGAAGTTAACCGGAAATCATGACGGTTTATGCTTGGTTTAACATTGTTTATGCTTGATTTTACAATTTTTTTCCCTGAGTGTACATACATACATTTGTTAGGTAGGTAGTAGAGGCTGCATGAAGCCATTCTCATGTGAATACATGTGAATGTGTAAATAAATAAACGTGTTTTATTCTTTTAGTGATTTCATAAATTTTTATTGACAAATATAATAGGGCTGCAGACACATTTGGGAGTTTCCATTGTAACGTGCATAGTTCTTTAATTTTGAAGAAAACTATTAAAGTAATCATTGAAATAATATACGCTTAAAATGCTGTTAGAAGTAAGGAATTAACTCATATGAACTACATTTTAGAAATAAATCAGTACCAACCACAAAATGCCAAAGAAGAGCGTAACGGGCGCGACGTTATAAAATATATAAATTGCGTGTAATCCACTTTCACACGAAGCAGTGTAAAATTTTTGTATTAAACTGACTAAAAATGCCTTGGCATATTTAAATTTAGAATGTTTCCTATTATTTCCGCATTCGAAGAAAAAACACTTCTTAATCCATTTAGATTTATTAACATTTTAAAGTGTAACGGGCGCGACACCTCGTTGTAACGGGTGCGAAATGTCTATTTTTTTTTACATATTTCAACTATTTATTATATTTTTCCATTACGATAGCTCAATTTCAAGCCAAAACAGGAAAATATATCTATGTTTAAACAAGTTAACACGTTAAAAGTAAGTACATGGGTATGTTATTTATAAACGATCTTTCCTGACGCCAGCTTTAAGGTTTGGTTAAAGTAGCCAAATATAAATCATAATTCTAATTCAATATTTATGCTGATGGCATTATGCATGATCAAATAATTAATTCTATTGTTTTAGAAAAAAAAAATGTATAAAAAATTAATAATTAAAGAACAATTTCTATAAAATTATTTTCTTAGGCAAAATTTCTTAAGCGTAGATTTTGCTGTCTTACCAGCAAACAGACAGCCGTCAGATTCTTTATCCTTAATGACGAAGTGCTTCTCTTGCAAATTTTTTATAGGAGCAAGTTGGGGCCATATCTGATCTAAAAATACTTTCTCAGCCGCGATGTCTTCCATCGAATGGTAGAGAGTTTTTATACCGTTGAAGTTTTCTCTTGAAGAAACTTAAAACACTCTATGACGCATACGCATATATTTTGTGGAGTTTCTCTTATTGGACGGACAAAACTTGGTCGCAAGGCAAAAAATAAAAAAATTTATTAAAAATGTAACGGGCGCGACACGTGCTAAAATATTAACGGGTTAACAAATTTGTTTGAAATTTTCGCAATATAATCCTTAGCAGTTACTTGTTACGTATGCAAAGATTTATTCATGTAAAGTTACTAATCCTTTTACCACAAAACTAAATCGTTTTTTTTTGTAACGGGCGCGACACCAATTTTGCTTAAATTTAAATAATTGCTGTGATTTATACTTAGTTCGCAGAATCTTGAAAGTCAAGCCCAAGTGAAGAAAAAATATGTAAAATTTCAAGCAGCTCAAATAAATATCCGTCAAAAATCGAAAACTTTGAAAAAAATACTATGCAACTATGATCACGATTTTAAAGTTTTTTAATATCATAGTGTTGTGAACTTTATAAAAAAATGGTATATAACAATAGAGTAGACATGCGTCAACACAAATATCAGCCTTCGGACTGGAAGCAATGCAATTTATATCTAGGCTCAATGGGGTCTGATGTCGTGGAAACTCCCATTTGTAATTCAAGTAAAATACATCAAATACAAAATATTTTTTAATTTATGTACATTATTTAAATTTATATTTCATAAAAATTATTTCATAACTTGAACTTCAATTGAATGTTCATCCAAAGAAAAGTGCTTTGCTCTTACTCTTCCTTCTGCAACTGGAATCATGCAGTGGTATGTCAGAGTCCCTTTCACTGCTACAGCTTTTTTAAATCTATCTTCAAAGTTCTTTTCTTCTTCGTAGTACTCCTCGTTTTGCACATATTTAAATGAAATATTAGTTATGGCCCCTTTTGCCCAATCATATAATTCTTTGGGCGTTTGAATTGGATTATTCACTCTCTGAAGACTTGCTCTAGCAGAAAATCTTTTCAAAGTCCCTCCCAAGCCGTCGCATGCATTTTTTCCATGTGAAGTGGGGAAAAAGTGCCACTCCGCAGTCAAACCAAAATCTTTTTGATGATGGGTAAGATTAACAAAATTCTTTTTGTTTTTATATTGAGCACTTGCCCCATCAGAGAAATATGTAATTTTGGAAATATTTTCGAAGTGATGTTTAACATATTCCACTAAGTATTTTTGAAATAAATGCACGGCAATTGTGTTGTGATGTAAGCAGTCAGAAATGACAACAAAGCTTTTCATACGAGTTTCTCCGCTTGAGTGCCTGTAGTAAATGGCAAATGGATGAATTGTTGCCTGATTGTTATTCCAATGAATTCCTTGAGCAGCATCTTGTACGACAAAAGCATAGTTTTCGGAAAAATCACAGATAACGATGCATTCATCTTCTGTTAAGGATTCTTTTTTGCCGTTTATAAACTCGTTTTGCCTTTTAACTAGATATGAATGCAACAATAAATTTTGCAAACCGGACTCCAATTTTTGTAAGTATTCATTAATTGGGGATATCATTAGTTGCAAAGTGGTTCTATCGACGTTAACCCATTGTCTGTAGGTTGTATCTTCAATGAAGTTATCTTCCAAAATTGTTCTTATTTCGTCGATCAAATTTGTTGCACCGGGGCACTGGGAACATTCTCCGAAATAACAATTTGTTGATGCTTCAAGACATATCATACGTTGTAAACAATCCTGATAGCTTTTTATTGGGTGCATAGACTCAGCAGTCAGATGCTTGATGTTAGGTCCTTCTATTAATAATTTGACGTTTTCATGTATAGTGCAAACACATACTGAATCTGTACCACTTGAACCGGCTAAAACACAATGTTTTGGTCGCAAGATTGCAAACATTGAAAAACTGCACTTAACGTTAGGGTACTTTTCCTTAAAAAGTTGATACAGCTCGCGTAAGCTTATTAACAATAGCCTCTTTTGCATGTGAATGCGTTCATTATTAATTTTTACGGAGAGGAAGTCTTTTTTTCCGGGCATCACTCGACTATTTTCATCGACCTCATAAAATTGCGTTATCAAATCAACAACCTCTTTTTCTAATGGCGGATGACTCTTAGGGTTCGCTTCTGCCAAAATTCCTTTTTCTTAGCAACAGTTATCATATGAACTGTACCAGTAGGAAAATGATACAGAATTTTTCAAAAAGGCCAATCTTTACAAATAGTCAAAATTTTTAGTTGTTTTGCTCGATCACTAGTGGCAGTAAATGCGTCTTTTAGAGTTTGCAATATTTCGTTCCCATCATTTTCCTCGAAGCAAACATTGTCATTGTTAGGAATGCCAAAAATTTTTCCTGAAATTGCTTCAGAAACGTTTTGCATTTTTTCTGCCGAATAGTGTTTTTGATGAATCTTTTTTTTTCAGGATTGGTGAAACTCCGATAATTTCTAAGCCTCTGTTAATAAAATTAGTCGCCTCACACATTGCTTCTCTGTCTTTCCCAAATGATACAGATGTAGAACATTGTGGATCATAGTTCACGTTGCTATCAGTTTCAGTAAGCGCTTCATTGAATTGAATATCATCTGATTCTTTCCTCTAGAAAAACGAATAAAATGTATGATAAGTACCTAATATTTCACGAATTTAATAAGATACAAGTTAAAATATAGAAAACAATATATGCACATACATTAGGGCAGTAGCCAATGTCTTAACGATGAGTACCATCAATATTTTATTGTTTCTAAATTTTTATATTCAATTTTTATACGTAATCAATGTAGTATGTATATACAAACCTTATTATCTTCCTTGACTTTAGTTAGCTTAAGCCGGCATGAGTTGCAAATTCGCTGTTCCATCGCTTCTTTCAATATAGGAATATTTAATGTCAATAAATGGGTTTCTGTTACCCTTCTGAGAGAGCAATTTTTTGTATTTGGGTGCGGAGACAAATTAAATGGATTAAAGCATCGTAATTTTGGAAATATTTTACTCTGTACAGGCTTCGGCATTTTTCTAATCCTATTTATCCAATTTAGAAAATATACAAGCAGTTCTTTTAAAACTCGCAAAAAAATTAATTGTGGTGCTGGTGATACTTCAATGTAATTATACTTTGGAATGATCTTCTTTCAGTTAAAATCTCTATTTATATATTCCGCACTTTTATTTATTTTTTTGTATGTAATTAGGCATTTTATAAGTATGTAATTAGGCTAAAAAATAGACAATGGATTTTTGCTAAAACAAGGCGTGCCTCTACCAACATTCGTTAGCGATAAATCCGCGGCATACATACTTAAGGATCCTTAATTATGGGAAACTACCACATGAATTGCGAATGCTTACTAAACGCCTGCAACGAATCATCCGTTCGCCCTTTCAAGCCACTCGCAAATATTTGTGTGTCTTGCTATGCACAACAATAACACGCGATATGAGCCGAACTGCTTGTAAGCAAGCAAGACGTCGCATCAGACGGCACTGCAAGCATTTAGAAATGAGTGTTTGTTTTGTGGCTCGTTTTATGCTTAACTCGAAAGGCAGTTGAGTCGGTTGACAATTGATTCGAAAGGCAATAGTTTCATATTCAACTCCAACCGTTTGCTTACAGTTTGTCTCTAATCTATTTCAAAACGTTACACTGCAGGTTTCTCCAATGGTACTTCTTTAAAAATAATTTCGCTAATTTCTTATGAAAATGTATGTAGGAATACAATACAAATATTGTAAACAAAAGTTTAGAATTAAGTGCAAAATTCAGGAAAATTCAGCGAATTATTAGGAAATATTTGAAATTGTTACTAAGAATTTTAGAGCGTTTCCGAGTATGCAAATTTGTAGTTTATTGACTTTTAGTATGATAAGATAGCAATCTTAAGCTTCTGATTTAATTACCCGATTTTTGGCAATTTTTTTTAGCCGAAATGCTAATGTCGATTTTTTTTATTGGCTAGAAAACAAATTGCCAAAAAACAGGTAATTAAATTAGAGGCTTAAGATTGATATCTTATTACACTAAAATTCAATAAACTACAAACCTGCATGATCTGAAAAACTCAAAAAATCCCACTACGATCGTAAAAACCGGTCATTAAAGAATCCCACTAATGGTATTTTTCTCATCTTTCATATTTTTTTTTAATGAGTAACGGAAAAATTGGTATGCATAAATTTTGCATCTTAACACATAGTATGCGGACAATTTAATCTTTCAAGCGTATTTAGCATACCTAATCATTGTTTAAAATATATGAAAGGTTTTTAAGGGAAGACAAAAGCGAAAATAGCTACCTGCTACTGCCGGGTGAATTCGCAATCCCTCTTGCAAGTATGTCCTTTGTGTTTATTTAGTTAACGAGTTTAGACACCCAAATTTAAAACAAATAGTCACCGTTTATGCAATTCTTCAGTTGTTCAAGCGCAATAAAAAATCTACCTACTGCTGTTTATCCTTAACCAGCCCATTCAATACAAAGAGTTCGCAAATTTCTATGACCATACCCATCTACATACATATGTAAGTACATTTATATGAGTACATATTTACCAAAAAATAGGAAGCAGGTAGTATTATTTTGTGTATGTTGCTTTAAGCAAATTAAACTATTTACACATGTGAAATCAGCACAAACCCGTCCCATAATAAACACTATACATAATGAATTTCGGCCCTGGCATCTTTTTCTAAAAGCCCTAGCACAAAACCTACCCAGCAAATGTAACTGCAATAAAAATATAAATGTACAAATAGATATTTATTTATAGTTACTTTTTAGAAAATGTAACCGATTTCTGGCTGAATATGTTGTCTGTATGATTACACGCTATTTTATCTGCACAAAAATGCTTTTTTTCTAAATTTTTGCAGGCATAATTAAAACCAAAGAACAAAATTAGTTTAATCAGGTACATTTGTACTTATTTTTATTCCTTATAATGTAAGTACATATGAAGATAAACATATCAGGTAATAGAGCATTGATAATGCTTATAAAATACACAATAATAAAATTTACTTACACCTCCTTCCATCTTAGCGTCCTCTTCTATTATAACTTGTTATGCTTAAAAAAGACTGACCGACAGCTACGATTTAATTGCATGCACCGAATGACGCGAGTTATTTGCAGCATTAAATGGTGTTGTTACTGTTATATCGCTCGTCACTCGAAAGACAATAATAATCGAAATAGATCAAACGACTCAACACGAGACCTGCTTCATTGCCGCTCAACTCTTGTTCTCGTTTGCTGTCGTGTGAGTGCTGATCGTTTGCCCAAACGAATCAAAACAAACATAAGCAATAACACCGAATTACAGTGTGTGCATAGAAAAGCGAATCAGCTTGTGCAGTACTTTAATGCTTACCATTGTTTCGGATCGCTGACTTGGGTTGTCTAATGTAAATAAATTTATGCAGGCAAGCGGATTTATTAAGAATTTGTATGCATTTAAGGTAAATGCAGTTTAGGGCTTTCCGCACAATAAGTGACCTTCAGCCTAGGATGTATCCATGTATTATACAAGTTGATGGTAATTAGGCATAACGGCGCAACATATGTGTATATACATATTTGTAAGCCTTTTGGAAATTTTGTTCGAAAACAGGTAGGCACTGCAAACTAAAATACTTACTATAGTTCATTAATCATGTCTCATTGTGTATTCACATGAGAATGGCTTCATGCAGCCTCTACTACCTACCTAACAAATGTATGTATGTATATTGCAGTTAACTAACATGCATACGCAGGCACGCGTATGTGCCTCGATGTCGCGTCAGAAATAATTTAATAACTTTTTAACTACAAAAGTCTCCATCCTGGAAAAAATGTATTCTTTTAGATGAAAGTTTAGCGCATATTATATATATTTTTTCAAAAATATTTTTTGGACATGTTTTTAATAATTGTTAAAAGAAAATTTACTTAAAAGAAAAAAAATTGATTGTGTAAAATTTAATATTTCTTAAATGCAGTTATAAAGTAAATATTGTTACCTTCAAAATAAGACAAAAATTAGTAAGATACGACTACTACAACCAAAGTTATAGAATTTTGAATGTGGACAAGTTTGCTTAAATTTGCTTAACTGTCGTATTTAAAAACTTGCATATCTCTGAAAGAAAATTTTTTCGACAAAATCCTGATATAGGTGTTAACTAATTTCGTGGAAACAAGTTTAAAAAAAAGTTTGAGCTAAATCAAAATTATGAAATCCTAAAAGGTGTACGATTTGTAAAATAATGACCCATGTACGTAAACCCGTGCTATGGTTTCAATGTATTTTGTTGTTGGATTTGCGGTCTATTTTGTTTTACAAATTTGTAAGTTATGAGCAAGCTCGAGACCAATTAACAATAATTCTAAGCGAATTAATATTGTCAGTCCTATCCATCGCTGTTGATTTTTCTTTGTAATTTTTCTCCAATTATCAATTTTTCCCAAAAAACTGACTATTAATTCGCTTAGAATTATTGTTAATTGGTCTCGAGCTTGCTCATAACTTACAAATTTGTGAAACAAAATAGACCGCAAATCCAACAACAAAATGCATTGAAACCATAGCACGGGTTTACGTACATATGTAAATATGTACAAACAACAAGACCAACACACTTAATAACATACAGACTGCATGTCTTAAGAAATTTTGTGTATACAGTTGGCAAGAACAAACAAACAAAAGGGAATTAATTGAAGTGGAGATAAGTGCATTGTGACGTCACAGGGCATCATAGCTTAGTGTTAGAATTTTCTAAACAGCGGCTTTGGTGCAGACACTGGTTCGAATCCCAGTGTCCGAAAAGGGATCTGATGATGAGCCTGGAAACTCTGAAACATGTAATCCTATCCATCGCTGTTGATTTTTATACCTTTCATGAACATGAAATGGTATTATAACTTTGGTCCGATGTTTGTAAGTATGAGAAGAAGAAGAGATAGACCCACTTTTAAGTATACCGAAATGATCAGGGCGACGAGCTGAGTTGATTTAGCCATGTCCGTCTGTCCGTCCGTCTGTCAGTCTGTCTGTTTGAACGCAAACTAGTCCCTCAATTTTAGAGATATCTCGATGAAATTTGGTATAGAGCCGTCATTTTGCATGGGATTAATCATTTGTCGGAACCAGCAAGATCGGACCGATACAACGCATAGCTCCCATACAATCGATTGTTTCGATAAACGGGTTTTGGCCTATAACTCTTGCAATTAAAAAGCTAGAAGCACGAAATTTTGCAGGTTTAGTACTTATTATATATGTGATGTGTGTAGTGAAAATCATACAGATCGGACCAACATAACATATAGCTCCCATATAATCGATAGTTTCGATAAATGGGTTTTGGGCTATAAATTTTGCAGTTAAAAGAATACGAACGTAAAAGTTTGTATGTTTGGTACTTATTATATATGTGATGTGTGTAGTGAAAATCATACAGATCGGACCAACATTACATATAGCTCCTATATAATCGATGGCTCCGATAAATGTGGTTTGGGCTACATCTGCATTTTAAAATTAACAGTTTTGAAGAGTTTGTACCAAATGTAAGTAAGGATCGGACGCTCAAAACAGTTACGCATATTCATGAAAGGTGTAAAGCCTTCGGCACAGCCGAAGACAGCCCTTTCCTTACTTGTTCTTTGTAATTTTTCTCCAATTATCAATTTTTCCCAAAAAACTGACAATATTAATTCGCTTAGAATTATTGTTAATTGGTCTCGAGCTTGCTCATAACTTACAAATTTGTAAAACAAAATAGACCGCAAATCCAACAACAAAATACATTGAAACCATAGCACGGGTTTACGTACATATGTAAATATGTACAAACAACAAGACCAACACACTTAATAACATACAGACTGCATGTCTTAAGAAATTTTGTGTATACAGTTGGCAAGAACAAACAAACAAAAGGGAATTAATTGAAGTGGAGATAAGTGCATTGTGACGTCACAGGGCATCATAGCTTAGTGTTAGAATTTTCTAAACAGCGGCTTTGGTGCAGACACTGGTTCGAATCCCAGTGTCCGAAAAGGGATCTGATGATGAGCCTGGAAACTCTGAAACATGTAATCCTATCCATCGCTGTTGATTTTTCTTTTTAATTTTTCTCCAATTATCAATTTTTCCCAAAAACCTGATTATATTAATTCGCTTAGAATTATTGTTTATTGGTCTCGAGCTTGCTCATAACTTACAAATTTGTAAAACAAAATAGACCGAATAGATCCAACAACAAAAAAGAAATATAATAAAAAGTTTTCGTATATTTTAAGGCAAATTCAATTTAGTAAAAAAAAAAAAACTTAACCTGCCCTGAACACGTCCTTGAACATACGAACGCACGCATCATAGCCGGCACGCTCACCACCTGCGCCACTGCTGTATGTACAACAAAAAAGTCAGATACTGTAGTTAACAGTTTTGGGTTTTGGTGAAAACTTTGATGAATTATTACAAATTAATGAAGCATTTTTTGTTAAATATAATATGCCTATGCAAAGCTCCTGGCCCATGGAAACATATCAAAATATATAATAATTGGAGTTATGCATTGTTTTATGAGATACACTCTGGCAATTGATTGTATGGAAAAAATGTTAGCCTATTAATATATAGATAATGGTCACATAGAATGATGCCATATCGAACAAAATTGGCCATATGGATTGAAACGAATGAAAGTTCATTTTGAGATTCCGTTAACTTCTTAATATTAGCCGGTTTCCAAATTGTGTTTTTTTTTTTTTGGTGATACAGACTGTTTTCTTAATTTTTCCTTTAGTTGTCGATTTTTTGAAGTCCGTTTAGCGGGAGAATATTACAACTTACACATATGATGGTTTTCTGGTTTCTTTCCTCAAATTCAACTCGGAAATTTTGAAAACACATATCTTAACTGGCCCAATTAGCCTAAATATGTAAGGATTCCGGTTATATGTCGACTCTTTTACAAATTAAAATTTTTAGGAAGAAAATAGTTGATGTCTTTAGGAAAATTAACGCGATTTCAAACTATTTCATGAATATAAAATTGAAGAAGCTACAAACTGTGTTTTTACTTTTTGTATATTAAATATGATATATTTCTTAAAAAATATATGTATATTGATAACTTGAAATGAGTTTTTAGCTTTTTTTTTACAAATTTGGTTTTTTCACTCCAAAATAGATGTCATAAACAGAAAAATATTGAAATATTGGGTTATATGTCGACTCTTTTGCAAATAAAAATTTTTAGGAACAAAATAGTTGATGTCTATAGGAAAATTAACGCGATTTCTAATTATTTCGTAAGTATAAAATTGAAGAAGCTACAAACTGTGTTTTTACTTTTTGTATATTAAATATGATATATTTCTTAAAAAAATAATAATTTAGCTTTTTTCAAAAAATCTGGTTTTTTCACTCGAAAATAGATGTCATAAACAGAAAAATATTGAAATATTCGGTTATATGTCGACTCTTTTACAAATACAAATTTTTAAGAGTTTTGAAGTGAAAACTTTGATGAATTATTACAAATTAATGAAGCATTTTTTGTTAAATATAATATGCCTATGCAAAGCTCCTGGCCCATGAAAACATATCAAAATATATAATAATTGGAGTTATGCATTGTTTTATGAGATACACTCTGGCAATTGATTGTATGGAAAAAATGTTAGCCTATTAATATATAGATAATGGTCACATAGAATGATGCCATATCGAACGAAATTGGCCATATGGATTGAAACGAATGAAAGTTCATTTTGAGATTCCGTTAACTTCTTAATATTAGCCGGTTTCCAAATTGTGTTTTTTTTTTTTTTTTTGGTGATACAGACTGTTTTCCCAATTTTTCCTTTAGTTGTGGATTTTTTGAAGTCCGTTTAGCGGGAGAATATTACAACTTACACATATGATGGTTTTCTGGTTTCTTTCCTCAAATTCAACTCGGAAATTTTGAAAACACATATCTTAACTGGCCCAATTAGCCTAAATATGTAACAAATTAAAATTTTTAGGGAGAAAATAGTTGATGTCTTTAGGAAAATTAACGCGATTTCAAACTATTTCATGAATATAAAATTGAAGAAGCTACAAACTGTGTTTTTACTTTTTGTATATTAAATATGATATATTTCTTAAAAAATATA
This sequence comes from Sphenella marginata, assembly GCA_951509765.1. NCBI lineage: Eukaryota > Metazoa > Arthropoda > Insecta > Diptera > Tephritidae > Sphenella > Sphenella marginata. Next base: position 35,381,155 of record OX608082.1, on the reverse strand, counting down.
TGTATATTGATAACTTGAAATGAGTTTTTAGCTTTTTTTTTTAAAAATTTGGTTTTTTCACTCCAAAATAGATGTCATAAACAGAAAAATATTGAAATATTGGGTTATATGTCGACTCTTTTGCAAATAAAAATTTTTAGGAACAAAATAGTTGATGTCTATAGGAAAATTAACGCGATTTCTAATTATTTCGTAAGTATAAAATTGAAGAAGCTACAATCTGTGTTTTTACTTTTTGTATATTAAATATGATATATTTCTTAAAAAAATAATTATTTAGCTTTTTTTTCAAAAAATCTGGTTTTTCCACTCGAAAATAGATGTCATAAACAGAAAAATATTGAAATATTGGGTTATATGTCGACTCTTTTACAAATACAAATTTTTAAGAACAAAATAGTTGATGTCTTTAGGAAAATTAACGCGATTTCTAATTATTTCGTAAATATAAAATTGAAGAAGCTTCAAACTGTGTTTTTACTTTTTCCATATTAAATATGATATATTTCTTAAAACATATAAATTGGTAAATTGGAATAATTTTTTATATTTTTTCAAAAAATTTGGGTTTTTCACTCCAAGATAGATATCATAAACAGAAAAATATTGGATTACAAATATAATAAATAAAAAAAAAATATAATAAACAGTTTTCGTATATTTTAAGGCAAATTCAATTTAGTAAAAAAAAAAAAAAACTTAACCTGCCCTGAACACGTCCTTGAACATACGAACGCACGCATCATAGCCGGCACGCTCACCACCTGCGCCACTGCTGTATGTAGAACAAAAAAGTCAGATACTGTAGTTAACAGCTTTGGGTTTTGGTGAAAACTTTGATGAATTATTACAAATTAATGAAGCATTTTTTGTTAAATATAATATGCCTATGCAAAGCTCCTGGCCCATGAAAACATATCAAAATATATAATAATTGGAGTTATGCATTGTTTTATGAGATACACTCTGGCAATTGATTGTATGGAAAAAATGTTAGCCTATTAATATATAGATAATGGTCACATAGAATGATGCCATATCGAACAAAATTGGCCATATGGATTGAAACGAATGAAAGTTCATTTTGAGATTCCGTTAACTTCTTAATATTAGCCGGTTTCCAAATTGTGTTTTTTTTTTGGTGATACAGACTGTTTTCCCAATTTTTCCTTTAGTTGTGGATTTTTTGAAGTCCGTTTAGCGGGAGAATATTACAACTTACACATATGATGGTTTTCTGGTTTCTTTCCTCAAATTCAACTCGGAAATTTTGAAAACACATGTCTTAACTGGCCCAATTAGCCTAAATATGTCCTTACATTCCGGTTATATGTCGACTCTTTTACAAATTAAAATTTTTAGGAAGAAAATAGTTTATGTCTTTAGGAAAATTAACGCGATTTCAAACTATTTCATGAATATAAAATTGAAGAAGCTACAAACTGTGTTTTTACTTTTTGTATATTAAATATGATATATTTCTTAAAAAATATATGTATATTGATAACTTGAAATGAGTTTTTAGCTTTTTTTTTTTTTAAAATTTGGTTTTTTCACTCCAAAATAGATGTCATAAGCAGAAAAATATTGAAATATTTTGTTATATGTCGACTCTTTTGCAAATAAAAATTTTTAGGAACAAAATAGTTGATGTCTATAGGAAAATTAACGCGATTTCTAATTATTTTGTAAGTATAAAATTGAAGAAGCTACAAACTGTGTTTTTACTTTTTGTATATTAAATATGATATATTTCTTAAAAAAATAATAATTTAGCTTTTTTTCAAAAAATCTGGTTTTTTCACTCGAAAATAGATGTCATAAACAGAAAAATATTGAAATATTCGGTTATATGTCGACTCTTGTACAAATACAAATTTTTAAGAACAAAATAGTTGATGTCTTTAGGAAAATTAACGCGATTTCTAATTATTTCGTAAATATAAAATTGAAGAAGCTTCAAACTGTGTTTTTACTTTTTCCATATTAAATATGATATATTTCTTAAAACATATAAATTGATAAATTGGAATAATTTTTTATATTTTTTCAAAAAATTTGGGTTTTTCACTACAAGATAGATATCATAAACAGAAAAATATTGGATTACAAATATAATAAACTAGCAGACCCGGCAGACGTTGTTCTGCCTGACCAGTGACTTCCCTAGAAATACTTTTTCAAATATTTTCCTTTATCTTTTAACATTCCATTTATTGCAGTGCTTTAGGATATACAATGTTTCTGGCTTTAAAGTCTTTGGTATAAACAAATAAATTTTTTGGATGTCCAACTCAAAAAACGGATCTTTTGAACTCAATGGGTATGACAAAAACCATTATGCGCTGCTGAGCAGATGTATAGTTAGTACTTATTTAATTATATCCTATATCTACCTATAATACTCTGTATATGTATGAACGGCAATAACAAACAAAAAAAATTAAGTGCTTTGATTAAGATTTAAGAACGTTAAAATGTCACTAAAGCAAATACATTTAGGGATATAACGAATTGAAATATTACTTAGCTTGTGGTCCTGGAACTGCCCACTTTTCCAAAGAATTTACAAATGTAGCCTATGTATGTCGTACCCAACGAAGATTTTAACGCATTGGAAAAGTTTAAAACAGATCAACCATAAACTTTGGACATTATTGAAGTACAAACAAAGCTTTGAATACAAAAAATGTGGGCGTGGGACCGCCCACTTTTCCCAAATTATATCCATCTTGACTAAAGGACACACATATCCAAAAATCATTAATTTAGACCAAATATGTTCAGAGATATGAAGAATTTAAATTTTATATAGCCTTGGGGCGTGGCACCGCCTACTTTTCCAAAAATTGATATAGCCTAAATCGTGCACAACAATTTTCTTAACCAATCTTGAAAGTTTAAAAGAGATCGACCATAAACTTTGGACATTATTGAGGTACAAACAAAACACAAAAAAAGGGGCGTGGCACCGCCCACTTTTCCAAAATTACATAAATCTTGACCAAAGGACGCACATATCCAGAAATCATTAATTTAGACCAAATATGTTCAGAGCTATGAAGAATTTAAATTTTATAAAGCCCGGGGGCGTGGCACCGCCTACTTTTCCAAAAATTGATATAGCCTAAATCGTACACAACAATCTTCTGAACCAATCTTGACAGTTTAAAAGAGATCGACCATAAACTTTGGACATTATTGAAGTAGAAACAAAACACAAAAAATGTGGGCGTGGCACCGCCCACTTTTCCAAAATTATATACATCTTGACTAAAGGACACACATATCCAAAAATCCTTAATTTAGACCCAATATGTTCAGAGTTATGAAGAATTTAAATTTTTTATAGCCTGGGGGCGTGGCACCGCCTACTTTTCCAAAAATTGATATAGCCTAAATCGTACACAACAATTTTCTTGACCAATCTTGAAAGTTTAAAAGATATCGACCATAAACTTTGGACATTATTGAAGTACAAACAAAACACAAAAAATGTGGGCGTGGCACCGCCCACTTTTCCAAAATTACATAAATCTTGACCAAAGGACACACATATCCAAAAATCATTAATTTAGACCAAATATGTTCAGAGTTATGAAGAATTGTAGTTTTATATAGCCTGGGGGCGTGGCACCGCCCACTTTTCCAAAAATTAATATAGCCTATGCTTTAACCCATGATCTCAAGAATATACTGTGAAAATTTCATAAAAATCGGTTGAGTACTTTGGACGCCCATAAAGGACACACAGACACACAGACACACAGACACACAGACACACAGACACACAGACACACATTCATTTTTATTTATAAGATAAAAAAAAAATATGATAAAAAGCTTTCGTATATTTTAAGGCAAATTCAATTTAGTAAAAAAAAAAAAAAAACTTAACCTGCCCTGAACACGTCCTTGAACATACGAACGCACGCATCATAGCCGGCACGCTCACCACCTGCGCCACTGCTGTATGTACAACAAAAAAGTCAGATACTGTAGTTAACAGCTTTGGGTTTTGGTGAAAACTTTGATAAATTATTACAAATTAATGAAGCATTTTTTGTTAAATATAATATGCCTATGCAAAGCTCCTGGCCCATGAAAACATATCAAAATATATAATAATTGGAGTTATACATTGTTTTATGAGATACACTCTGGCAATTGATTGTATGGAAAAAATGTTAGCCTATTAATATATAGATAATGGTCACATAGAATGATGCCATATCGAACAAAATTGGCCATATGGATTGAAACGAATGAAAGTTCATTTTGAGATTCCGTTAACTTCTTAATATTAGCCGGTTTCCAAATTGTGTTTTTTTTTTTTTTGGTGATACAGACTGTTTTCCCAATTTTTCCTTTAGTTGTGGATTTTTTGAAGTCCGTTTAGCGGGAGAATATTACAACTTACACATATGATGGTTTTCTGGTTTCTTTCCTCAAATTCAACTCGGAAACTTTGAAAACACATATCTTAACTGGCCCAATTAGCCTAAATATGTCCTTACATTCCGGTTATATGTCGACTCTTTTACAAATTAAAATTTTTAGGAAAAAAATAGTTAATGTCTTTAGGAAAATTAACGCGATTTCAAACTATTTCATGAATATAAAATTGAAGAAGCTACAAACTGTGTTTTTACTTTTTGTATATTAAATATGATATATTTCTTAAAAAATATATGTATATTGATAACTTGAAATGAGTTTTTAGCTTTTTTTTTTAAAATTTGGTTTTTTCACTCCAAAATAGATGTCATAAACAGAAAAATATTGAAATATTGGGTTATATGTCGACTCTTTTGCAAATAAAAATTTTTATGAACAAAATAGTTGATGTCTATAGGAAAATTAACGCGATTTCTAATTATTTCGTAAGTATAAAATTGAAGAAGCTACAAACTGTGTTTTTACTTTTTGTATATTAAATATGATATATTTCTTAAAAAAATAATTATTTAGCTTTTTTTCAAAAAATCTGGTTTTTTCACTCGAAAATAGATGTCATAAACAGAAAAATATTGAAATATTGGGTTATATGTCGACTCTTTTACAAATACAAATTTTTAAGAACAAAATAGTTGATGTCTTTAGGAAAATTAACGCGATTTCTAATTATTTCGTAAATATAAAATTGAAGAAGCTTCAAACTGTGTTTTTACCTTTTCCATATTAAATATGATATATTTCTTAAAACATATAAATTGATAAATTGGAATAATTTTTTATATTTTTTCAAAAAATTTGGGTTTTTCACTCCAAGATAGATGTCATAAACAGAAAAATATTGGATTACAAATATAATAAATAAAAAAAATATAATAAAAAGTTTTCGTATATTTTAAGGCAAATTCAATTTAGTAAAAAAAAAAAAAAAACTTAACCTGCCCTGAACACGTCCTTGAACATACGAACGCACGCATCATAGCCGGCACGCTCACCACCTGCGCCACTGCTGTACGTACAACAAAAAGTCAGATACTGTAGTTAACAGCTTTGGGTTTTGGTGAAAACTTTGATAAATTATTACAAATTAATGAAGCATTTTTTGTTAAATATAATATGCACATGCAAAGCTCCTGGCCCATGAAAACATATCAAAATATATAATAATTGGAGTTATGCATTGTTTTATGAGATACACTCTGGCAATTAATTGTATGGAAAATGTTAGCCTATTAATATATAGATTAAGCTGTTCGTTATTTTATTTTTTTTTACAAATTGTAAGTTCAGCGGGTGGAATATGATGCGTTATGCTGTAAAAATAAGCTGTGCAAAATTTCACTCGAATTGGCTAACTCTTAGAACTTGCGCCTTGCATTTGAAAATTTTAAAAACCATACGCACTCAGGTTTCAGCAGATCATATAAAAAATGTGATAGCCGTAAGCTTGGTTCACATTTATTACGTGAAAAAACTTGCAGATTACGATTCTAAAGACAAAAAATTTAAAAAAAGCTAGCGCGAAGTTATCGTTTCTTACAAAGTGAGAAAACGCCATTTTCGTATTATTCAAAAAATCTCCAGTTCTACATATCCGATGGAAAAACTCTTTTCATCTTATGAAAGATCTTTCATTGCCTTAACAACCTACTATATAAATCTTTCCAATTAGATTATGAGTTTCAGAGTTATTTGCAAATGCATTTCAGAAATTAGGTAAATTTTCGTCATTAGATTATAAGTTTCAGAGTTATTTGCAAATGCATTTCAGAAATTAGGTAAATTTTCGTCATTAACATTAAATATTAAATTTATTTTGATGTAGTATTAGAGATAGATCGATTGCAAATGCGATGTTCAAACCATTTCCAAATCGGTTAACAGATATAAAAGTTATAGCAAATTTATCAAGTGTTATTTTTTCATGCGGTATATCGATACTGTATTTTCAAATTGGCGGCCACCGTGGTGTGGAGGTAGTGTTGTCGGCCTACCACACTGAAGGTCCGGGTTCGAGCCCTGGTACAGATTACATCAAAAAGTGGTTTGAAAAAGTTTTTTCAAAACGGGGTCGCCCCTCGGCAGTGGTTTGGCAAACTCTCCGAGTATATATCTGCTTTGTAGATGCCGTTCGGAACCGTAGGTCCCGCCAATTTGTAGGAAAAATTTCAAAGCGGCACACCACAAATTAGAAGAGAAGCTCGGCGCAAAAATCTCCTAGGAGGTTGATGATATAACTGTTGTATATCGCGCCATATATAAGTAAAACAAATCTTTATGTTTGTTTAAAAAATTTTATTTCCCTTGGTTATCCCAAGGGCAGCCGGTCTCAGCGGAAGAGTTGAAATAACTGAAAACATACGAGCGACGCTAGCGTCTAAATACCTACACTGAATTGCCCTAACTTTAGTTACTGCACGTTGTTAGCCGCGTGACTCCTTAGTTGCTTGCACTAGCAACTGCCAACCCAATTCCGTTTGCGCTTAGTTTGTTGTTGTCACGCGCAAGGTAAAAAGTGTTCGATCAGCATAATGGCCGGAAGCATTAGGTTAGGTTAGGTTAGGTAAGGTGGCCGCTATTCCACTGTGGGAACAGCTCACTTAGACACTTAATGGTCCGTTGTGATGCCACTAACTTCACGGTGACATTAAACTAAGTTCGTTTGGAGAATCGCTGTGTAGCGACAATAAAGCTCCGGATTTGACACACATCGATCCTCGACACGTCCTCCGGAGACCTAAGAACATCCGACCCTAGATACCTGAGCCTGGTCCTAGCAAACGCTGGACAACTAAGCATGAAGTGACTTAATGATTCCACCTCGTCGTCCTCCATGCAGCTCACACAGCTAGGGGTTTCAAGAATATTTAACCGCACCGCATGTATCCCTATTGGGCAGTGCCCCGTCAATACCCCAATTATCAAGGAAGGATGTGCCTTGGAGAACCCTAGTAATTCCGATGATCGCCTGGTGTCAACCACCGGTCAGAAGGACTTCGATACTTGACATAAGGTGGTGTCAGCCCAGCGCTTGATAAGCTGATTCGAAGCCCATCTGCCCAGAAGCAGACCACAGGTGGTAAGAGGAATACCCAGTACTCTGGAGGCGGCCACCTCAGTTTCAAGAGTACCCGCTCTGGCCAAGAGATCCGCCTGGCAATTGCCGGGAATGTCACAGTGGCCTGGCACCCAAAAACAGTCACTCACTGTCCTCGACCGAACGTTGCTAGCACTCAGCGCCCTAATTGCCGCCTGACTGTCGGAGTAGATATTAAACTCCTTTACAGCGAAAGCGCTGGTCATCATCCCATCCACCGCATCCTTGATGGCGGCAACCTCCGCTTGAAAAACGCTACAATGATCAGGTAGCCGAAATTTAATGCTGATCCCAAGTTCCTGATAGTATACGCCACCCCCCACACAACCATCAAGCTTTGACCCATCCGTAAACAAATTCACCAATCCCTTCCCCCAAACAGGTTCCGCGCTTGTCCACTCGTCCCTTGCGGGCATATGAGTCGAAAAACTCCGCGTGGGGGCAGATATCGGCGCACAGTAATCCGTTCTGTTAGGGATGAAGTCAAAGCTCGATAGTATATTGGAATGGCCATAATGAACAAGCTTATATCCAGCATCTCGAAGCCTAATTGCAGCCCGAGCTGCGCCCGTTTTTCCTACCAGGTCAACAGGGTGCAGATTGAGCATGACATTCAATGAAAGGGTAGGAGTGGTCCGCATGGCCCCACTGTCCCCACCATGGCCATTCGCTGCACCGTGACCATCTTTTTTATGGTGGAAGCCGTGTCTAGCGCGCTCCACCAGACCACTACCCCATAAAATAGAATGGGTTTTTACCACCATCTCATACAGCCAGTAAACCACCCTCGGAGAGAGGCCCCAACGTTTGCCAATGGCCCCCCTGCAACAGGATTGGCGAGGATTGCTAGGTCATCAGCATAGGCTATCACATGACAGCCCCTGCGGTCAAGGTCCTGGAGCAAGCCGTTAACCACTACGACCCAGAGAAGGGGAGAAAGAACACCTCCTTGCGGCGTGCCCCTTCTCACCCTTCTCTGAGCCCCGGCACCTCCCCACTCCGCCATAACAATCCTGCCACAAAGTAAACTGTTGATAAATTCTATCAAACTTGACTCAACTCCCAGACTTCCTAAGCCCCGTATGATGGCAGAAGGGAAAACATTGTTAAACGCTCCTTCAATGTCTAGAAAGGCCCCCAGCACGAACTCTTTGTGCTCGAAGGATCCCTCAATCAGCTTGACAACGGAATGAAGCGCCGTCTCAGTTGATCTGCCTTTGCAGTAAGCATGCTGCGCAGCCGAAAAACTCTCCCTAGGAATCCTGCTGCGTATATACAGGTCGATCAGGCGCTCCAGCGTTTTCAGAAGAAACGAGGAGAGACTGATCGGCCTGAAATCCTTGGGAGATACATGAGAGCACCTCCCCGCCTTTGGAATAAAGGTAACCTTGACCATATTTTATGAAGCGGGGATGTAGCCCAACCTCAAGCAATTGGAGTAGATGGGGGCCAGCCAGCTGCAAGAAATCCCCAGCGATCTCTGTAGTTGCACAGGAATTGTGCCATCAGGCCCGGGTGACTTGTAGGGCTTAAAAGAATTGACGGCCCATACAAGCTGGTTTTCATCAAGGGTGATGGCTGGCCGACACCCCCGCCCCCAATCGAGGGCGAGGAGGCATCGCGGTCCTGTGAAACTGGGACGTCGGGGAAGTTAGCGTCCATAAGAAGCTGGAGAGATTCCTCGCTACTCATAGCCCAGCTACCATCTACATTCCTCAAATACCCCAAGGGAGCAGGACTCCCGGACAGAATCTTCCGGAATCTAGCAGACTCGTTGCAACCCTCCACGCTCCCTAGGAATCCTGCTGCGTATATACAGGTCGATCAGGCGCTCCAGCGTTTTCAGAAGAAACGAGGAGAGACTGATCGGCCTGAAATCCTTGGGAGATACATGAGAGCACCTCCCCGCCTTTGGAATAAAGGTAACCTTGACCATATTCCATGAAGCGGGGATGTAGCCCAACCTCAAGCAATTGGAGTAGATGGGGGCCAGCCAGCTGCAAGAAATCCCCAGCGATCTCTGTAGTTGCACAGGAATTATGCCATCAGGCCCGGGTGACTTGTAGGGCTTAAAAGAATTGACGGCCCATACAAGCTGGTTTTCATCAAGGGTGATAGCTGGCCGACACCCCCCGCCCCCAATCGAGGGCGAGGAGGCATCGCGGTCCTGTGAAACTGGGACGTCGGGGAAGTGAGCGTCCATAAGAAGCTGGAGAGATTCCTCGCTACTCATAGCCCAGCTACCATCTACATTCCTCAAATACCCCAAGGGAGCAGGACTCCCGGACAGAATCTTCCGGAATCTAGCAGACTCGTTGCAACCCTCCACGCTTTCGCAGAAAGCCTTCCAGGAATCCCGTTTGTCTTTCCTAATTGCGGACTTGTAAATAGCCAACCCAGCTTTATAGAGCTCCCAGTCGGAAGGTAATTTACTCTTCCTGGCCCTGTTAAACAGGCGCCTGCTGGAAGCCCTAAGGTCGTCTACTTCCTGATTCCACCAAGGTGGTTTTCGCTTTCCACTTACGGTTTTCATTGGGCTAGCGATTTTATACGCTTTGTTGCAAGCATGTGTGAATTTCTCCACCAGAGCATCAATAGCGGTCTCTGATAATTCTGAGCCCGATACGGGTGCTCTCGGGAGAAACTCATCCAATTTGCTACAGTACCGGGCCCAGTTAGTACGCCTAGGATTTCTAAACATGGTTTTACTGGGCCTAGATTTATTAAGAGAGAACTGAATATACCTATGATCAGAGAAGGAGTGTTCGGGAAGAACACGCCAGTCGGATATAAGGGGAAACAGGTCTCCCGAAGCAAGACTGAGGTCCAGGACCTCCTCCCTAACTGGTGTTACAAAAGTGGGGTCATTACCCCCGTTGCAAATACATAGCCCTTCATTAAGAATAAAAGCAAATAGTGCGTGATGCGAATTCGCATCCGCTCCGACAATTAGCCCAACGCCTCTTCGCCTAGCCTCAGCGGTAACCTTCCACAGGGTTTCAGGAGGTGGCCCATAAGTGTCGTCATGGGCCATGTAGGCCGAGACCAGCCACGATCCCTTATTGCCATCCTCCAAGCACACAGCCGTTACGTCACCATCACTGAAATTGGGAAGAAGAAAAGCTTTAATATCTTTCCTAACCAGTACACATGATCTTGGCCTACCTGCCGTTTCGTGCACAAATAGTGTGTATTTGTCAGTCCTCAATCCAGATATGTTGTTGCCGCTACTGCTCAGCCACGGCTCCTGGATGAGGACAACGTCCACCCCGCCTTGTTCCAGGCAGCGTAGGAGGCTGGCGGAGGCCGCCTTAGAGTGTTGGAGATTTATTTGTCGGATGATCATCATCAGACAAATCCATCTAGTCCCGTCAGCAACCTCCCCCCCGAGGCTAACAGCCTCTCCTCCTCCGCCCAGTCGAACAGCCCTCCAACACTGCAGACAGACCCCGCCACAGACGGGATACCAACAGAGCTGGTGCTGTCCAACACTGTAGGATTGGACGCCGTAATTACGGCTTCCGATATCCCCACAGGCTCGTCTCCCTTCCGTCCCACATCAGGAGGTGTGGCTTCATCCCCCCTGGCATCAGCTTTGTAGATTCTTAGAACCACACGCTCAATGCCATAGGAGATGACACCCCTTGAAACAGTGAGAGGACCCGTGGACTCCGCGTTAAGTAGCAATAGGGTCGGAAGGCTCTGATTGCAGTATTGTAACTGCCTCAGAATTCTCTCCGGCTGGGAGGGTTCGGCAGGTAGCCACACCCGAGCCCTTGGTCGAAGAGGGAGGTCCCTCCTGTCCACGGCCTCGAGCCTGGCACCCCGCCACAACTCCCCCACCAGAGAGATAAGATGCCTGAAAAACAACGCTGACCGCTCGTCAGCGCACTCTATCAGCCTAAAGCCATGGTACCATCCCATATACTCAATGGATGGCGGTGACCTAGGGTACCTATCCACAGCAGTCATATAGGCTTCAGAGATGGCGTTGGCCACCCAGCTCCACTCTTCCCTGGAGATGGCCCCGTCCTCTCTGCTCCTGTCGACTACCCCCAGGGTGATGGAGCCGGCACGTCTGGCGACTTCGCTAAACGAGCGTTGCACAGCTACACCACCCCGGGCCTTCCTTCCTCGTTCCGCATTGTTCTGCCCATTCGACAGAGCATCGACGACGAGTGGGGTCGGCTTACCCCCTGCACTAGGTGCTGGAGGCTGATCAGCACTGCTCAAAACATTCCTGGCCCACTCTAGCGTACGGGAGTGCTTCTCAGAAATCTGGGAACCATCCAGACCGCCGTAGCGTTCCAGGATTTTGGCAGCCAAGCGCTGATCGCACATGGCTTTCCTTCTCGGAGTCGCTCTCTTACTCCTACCCCACCGCCTCCGATTCACCGTGCTCACAGGAACGCTTGGAGACCGTCCACTACTTGTGCTCGCCACGTTATCCAGATTGCTCATCAGATGAGCCCTCTGTGGCTGAGCACCCGTTTGTACGCCAGAACCCTGTCCGGCGGATGTCGACTTCGACGCTCCTTCATTGGCAGCAGAGCCCGCACTCAAAACAGCGCCAGCCCTGCTGCAACCTGCCGGGGAGGTTTCTTCCAGGTTGCGAAGCTTATCCGTCCCTTTCGCCCTGTTCTTCCGTCGTGTTTGGGCTTGTCTGCGGCCTGATTTCAGGCCACCAGTCATGTCCGGTCGCATCCCTTCCAGGTGAGCTCTCTGTCTCCGATTCGGAGACAAGATTACCCTGTCTGGTTTGCGTTTCAGTCCAGTTAGTTGGCCAGCAGCCGAGCAATCCCCACGCGACACGCTAGGGAGAGACCCGTTGCTGCTCAGTACTCTGTCCCTAACGTCCCTCTCCGGCTTCCCCTCGTCCCTCTCCCCCTCCTTTACTTCCTTGTTGTTGTTGATAGTATTGTCCATTCTAAAGTACGTCCCCACTCAGGGCCGCTATCCAGACCCGGCTGTGTAGTCGCTCAAAAATGGTCCCGTGGTTATCTTTGCAAGCAGGGAGGCCACGCGAGGGTTGACGCATGCCCTTATGAGACATGCGTTCAGAGCCAGACCGAGCGCAAAAACGGAAAGATCCTCAACCGCACCTACACCACCAACTAAATGGCGACGGGCCTGGAACGTACCCTCAGGCCTGCCAAGGTTGTAACGGGACGTGGGCAGCTGCGGCATTAGCCTACCAGTAATTTCGGTTGGGTTTCACCCCAGCCTACTGAGGTGGCAGAATACCGCACCTACCAGCCCAATGCGACCTATTCCTAAAAGTTGTCCAAAGAAAGTCCCAGTCCGTCACCGTTACCTCAAGACCATAGTCAAGAATCCCATCCATACGTCCGGGCTACTGAAGAGCCAGCACGTATAGCTGTGATTCCTGACCTTAGCTGGATACCGTCCAATAGAAAGGCGCTAAAGTACCAACTACAGACAGCTGTGGTATCCATTACCAGTCGGCACCCTCTTGGAGGGTTCAGTCTGAGGATTTTTGCCAACCCTCCGGAAGCATTGCGATATTAAATTATTATTTGGAGTTGATGTGAAAAGTTGCAGACGCACCGTCAGCAGCAAGTGATATTTTGGCCGAATGGTTGATTACCTGTGTTAACTACTCCCCCTCTTGAAGTGAAAGCGTGCTCGGTTTCTTTTATGACGTTCTTCAGTACCACCATATTTCTCTGCCGTTTTCGCAGATAGCTACGGCCAATATGATTAGGAGCAAGGCGCTTCCCGATTGTATGGAGCGGGTCTCAATAAGGTTTCGTAAGTGAGCTATGTGCTTGAGGTTTTTTATGTTAATTCTTTGTAGGTGTGGAAGTGATAATAGCTCAATATGTTCGGTAAAGTTAACGTGCTGTGCGGGTACCGCCTTGGGATTTGAACGCATTACCTCATTCCAGTTGCTATAAACGGTGGAGTTTATTGTAATATCACCCTTGAATGTTATCAAAAAAGTTCCTCTAGCTAATCTTGTTAAATTCTCGTTTTGTATTATAGCGGGTTGGTCATTAATTAGAATTACGCCGTCATCGATCTCCTCAATGGCGGGCACGTGATGGCGGATTTAGATGTGCAATTTGCGTAGTGTTGGTTCAGTAGTTGTCGTACACAGGGACTTTCTTTCAAGGGCTGGCAGAAGTTTGCTATTATGGCTTCCTTGCAATTATAAAGTGGGATGTATTCTCTGTCGCATTCGGCCATAAGATTCGTTTCTAAGGAAATAATCTTCCCTTCTTGGATTACGGGCAGCAACTTAACAATATTACAAATTCTAGCTATTTTTGGGTATTTAATAATGAAATAAATAAGCTGTGTATTTTGATATATCTTAAATTTAGAAACAGAAAGTATGTCAGTTATACTAGTATCTGTAGAGAGCTCAGCAGCCAATATATTACTTATTTCCATGCCATTAAGGAGAATGGGATTAACAATATTTACCTTTGCTAGTGCTACTGATGTAATGATAGTTTCTAATTGCATTATTACCGCTCTATTTCTAGCACTGACTAAAGAAAAGAGATTTCCTGTGTCAATCTGCGTCCGTTTTGCCTGTGTTAAAAGCTTATTAACTGTCACGGTCAATTCGTTAATTTGTCTCTGGGTAGCTAGATTAATCGTTGCCTGTTGTTCATTTGCTTCTATTAGGGCTTCGGCTCTAGTCTCAATTGTCTGAAACTCATCAAAGTCCGGTGTGCCGGTTATGTACTTTAATGCAGTCCCTAAGATATTAATACCTCGCGCATGTCGGTGATGTATCCTGACCGCATCCAGTAGTTTTAATATTTCGTCAGCGTCGTTTCGGAGAAGTTGCCGGGCATGGGAATGTGGGAATTGCTCTACTATTGTGTCCGTCTCTTCGGCTATCGCCTCGAATTCTGATAAGTTTGTCTTGGGGAGTAAAAAGTCATAATGTTCATGGATGATTACTTTTCCTGTTGCTATCGGGATGTAGTGAGAGCCTGTATAGTTAAATATCCTTGCGTTGGCCCAACGGTCCATTATCAGGAGCAGAGTTAATCTGAGGAGGAGGGAGAAATTTTAGTTTTTTAAGTTGGATTTGTGAACTTTACGTCCGTCTATCAAAACATAGGTACCTAAATCGCTTTGGACTATTTTTTCGGTGTAAAGTTTAGTGAATTTATTTCCTATTCTCTTGTTGGTCTTTACAAAAACTTTTTCTCCTGACTTATACTGTCTCGTTTGTCTTTTTACATTGTATGTTTTTAAGTCATTTTGTTGGGTGGTTATAAGTTTATTCTTTATTTCGCTAAGAAGTTCGTCAGGGGCTGCGTGGATGACATCTATGGGTTTTTTGCCTGTTACGGAGTGTATGGTGCGGTTGTATTTAGCCGTTGCTAGCAGAATTAATTCGGCCGTGTCGGAAATGCAGGTCTCGAGCTTTTGGCAGCGGGCGATTTCCGTTAATGTACTGTGGAACCTTTCCACCTGGCCGTTAGTCGTACTGTGAGGCGGTGGTGTGGTGTAAATCGTGACTCCGAAGTGGTTTTTTAGGATTGCTCTAATAGTTTCGGAATTCAATGACCTCTCGTTATCGCAAACCAGAACTTTAGTGTTTTTGTAGAAGTTAAAGAGTTCATAGATTGGCTCCTTAATATCTACTATGGCTCTAGATTTTATTGGAAAAACTATTGCAAATTTAGCGAATTTATCTATTGTTGTGAGAAAATGCATTTTGTCTGTTGAATAAATGTCAACGTGCAGGATTTCTCCTGGGTAGGAAGGTATGGAAGTTGATCCTATTTCGGGGTTTGGGGGATGTCGTTGGTATTTGGCTTCATGACAAATTTTGCAGTTTGAGACTATTTCCTTTAACATTTTCCTTAAGTCAGGAAAGTAGTAGTTTTCTAGGACTTGTTGTTCGTTTTCGCGACAGGATCTATGTGCACGATTGTGTTCAGTTTGGAGGATTTCTCTTTGGTCTTCCTTATTGAAAACGTCGATAACCTGTTTTGTAGTGTGACGGAACTTTATTCCCGGGAAAGATGTGGGAAGTTCGTTTTGGATCAGTGCCAAAGTGGGGAGTTCGCATAGCAACCCGTTAACGACGTTCGGGTTAACACATTGTTTTATGGATTTCAGTAAATCCTGTAGGTTACTAAACGATATTCGATGCCTCACTCGTGTCCCAAAGAGGATTGACGTGCTAACCGGTAATTTGGCCCCTTCTTCCAGAATAATCTGAGTTTGGAAACAATTAATGGGGTTTTTTACCGTAGGTATTGCTTGAGTAAGTGACAACTCGCTGTTGGTGGCCATACCCTCTGTGTCTACCTCGTGATCCAAAGCATTTCCTTTACCAGGTTTGTAGTGAAACTTGGGTGAAAACTCTTCAACAAAAGCGCGCCACCTTTTCATCTTTGCATTTGGGTTTTTATCGGACAAAGCGAAGGTGAGTGGTTGGTGATCTGTATAGATGTTTAAATGTTTTACGCCGTACAAATAGTTACGCAATTTTTGCAGGGCCCATACGATCGCCAAGAGCTCTCGTTCGTTGGTCGCATAGATTTCCTCTGTCTGAGACAGAGTTCTCGAGATCATGGTGATAGGTCTGCCGTTCTGTGACAAAACAGCGCCTATGCCATGTGAAGAGGCATCCGTTGTCATATCAAAGGGCTGCTTGTAGTCTGGATAAAGGAGCAGTACATCCTCTGATGCAAGAATCTGTTTAACTCTACCAAAGGCGTTAAGCGCTTCTTCATCTAATGCTATTTCAATTTTCCGGGATTGGTTAGTACCGATATTTCCATTTTCCCCACGTAAGTATTTTGTTAGGGGCTTTGTAATAGCAGCGTAGTCCTTTACGAATCGTCTGTAATAGCCGGCCAATCCAAAAAATGAGCGTAAGGCTCTCAAGGATTTGGGGACAGCGAAATCCAAAATGTCTCTGACCTTATCGGGGCATGTTTTTATACCTTCTTTAGACACTGTAAAGCCCAGAAATTCGACGCTTTCCTGAAAAAATTTGGATTTGTCGGCGGATACTCGCATGTTAGCGGCATAAAGTTTGTGTAGTACCTGGTCTATGCCCTTTAAATGTTGCTCAGCACTTTCTGAATAAATAATAACGTCGTCCACGTAGACATGGCATATTTTACCGATTTCTTCTCTTAATACGTCATCGATAGCCCTCTGGAAGATGCTGGGCGCATTTTTTAAACCAAAAGGGAGCCTACAGAACTCGTACTTGCCGTTATTGACTGAGAATGCTGTTTTTGCCCGATCCTTTTCAGCTAACTTAATTTGGTGGAAGCCGGACTTGAGGTCTATTGTTGAGAAAACCTGGCATTTCCAATGTTAGTAAGAATTACAGAAGTATCCGGGATTGGATACTTGTCGCTAACTGTTTTGTTGTTCAGTTTTCTAAAGTCTATCACGAGTCTGGACTTCCTATTACCGTCTTCATCGACGCCCTTTTTACTTACAACCCAAATCGGATTATTATAAGGAGAGCTTGATGGTCTTATTATACCGTCACACAATAGGTTCGAAATCTCCTTATTGACAAACTCGGCCGAAGCTATGGGGTATGGGTAGCTTTTTGAGTAAACGGGAAGGTCATCGGTGGTCCTTATTGTTCCTATGATATTGGTGTTATAGGGTAGAGCTTCATTGGGGTCCGCGAAAACTTTAGCATGTTGTTGCAATAGTGTAGGAATATCCAGCCCGCTCACGTTTGTTTCTATTAATTTATTCACGTCCGGGCAATAGTGATAAAAGAGCCTTTCCTGTCCACCATCTTCCTGTCCACTTAGAAGACCGTTTTTACAATCTATTTTACCGTTCACTTCGGTTAATAGGTCAAAACCTATGATACCGTCGAAAGTGTCCAAGCTGGGTAGGATAAAAAATCTAATATTTTTGTTAAAAATGTTGATGGTACAACATTTGTCAACTTCAGTGGTGCCATGGATGGATTTGACTGTAAAGGTGCGGTTTGCGGGTTTGATTCCCTTTAGATCGTTGAGGTGTTTTATGTAACTCTTCGCAGCACCAGTGTCGATAAGGAATTTTATGCCTCTTCCCCCGATTATCCGCTCGACGTAGGGCAAGAGGGATTTTGTCCTAAAAAATTCACCTCGTCATTTGCTTCGTTTTGGTATTCGACTGGTTGAAATTCTTCATAAACCTCGCTCTGGTAGTAATCATCGTTATTGCCATTATTCCAATATTCTCCCTTAGGCTCGTCCTGTTCATGGGTAAGGTTGTTTATCCTTTGTACCTTTGGTAGTGCCTGTTGGCCACTCCCGTGTGGTCTTTTCCCTGGCCTTTCCCTACCCAAAGAATCTGGTACTTGTTTCCCGAAGGTTTGAGTGGTGTTTCGGTTGGACAAGCCACTGGGGTTGCCAATACCTGGACGAGGAGCCCTTGGATAGGCTCCTTGATGGAACCTCTCGTCATTCCTGTTTATTGGAGGAGGTCCATTTTGTCTGAACCTTGAGAGCGATGGGTCTACATCCATTGGTACGACCCTTTGTGCCGGAGTTTGTCGCTCTTGGTCAGGCCGAATCATTCGGTATTGTGGTAAATATGAAAGTTGGTTGGGAGCCTGAATTGTTTGCCGGTTAAAGGACTGTGCAAGCATTGACCTAGTTTGATTTGATTCAAGCTCCTGTGCTAAAGCTAAAGCGGAGGGGAGGTCATTGGGTCTGGAGGAAAATAGAATGTCACATAAAGGACGGTTGAGGCCCGAAATGAAAACACGAAGAGCATCCTCTCGATATTTACTGTTGAGTGACTCTAAGGGTGGCATTTCCACCGTGAGTCATGATTGTTTTGTTTATAATGAGTGTCAGTTTCTTTTCTACCTCATCGTAGAACGCGACTACTGATAGCTTTCCCTGTCTTAAGGTAGACAGCTCCTGCTCTATCATATGGATAGGCCGCTTATCGGCGTAGGCAAAATCTAACCGTGCAATGATTGCTTTGAAATTGAGGACTGTGTTAAAGGACGAAAGCACACTGTCCGCCGCCCCTACCACTTTATTTCTTATGATGCCCACTGCCTGGTAGTGCCTGGAACTTCCTTGGTATCCCTCGAATACCTTATATGCAGTGTGCGCCGCTTGTCTCCAGGAAACATAACGGGCAGGATCACCCTTGAATTCCGGCATGGTTTTTACCAGATCCAAGGATTCTTCACACAGTACATTTGGTTCGATTGTAACTGGTTCATATTGAACCACCTGGGTTGGCGTTTCTATCCTAGCTAACCTGCTTGTTAGTTCGTCTATGCGGGTTTGAAATGCGTGCCTAGAGTGTTCGGTCGCCGTACGGATTGCTGTATTTAGAAGGGCTTGGATAGTCTGGGTGTCCATCGTTTTGAATTTAAGAAATCTCTGATTTTGTATTTGTAATTGTATTTATTTGAGCAATTTATCAAATTATCTGATTCAAAAACTATATTACTCTTTTTCTAAAATCTCGAATGGGTTTCTAAGATTTTTATAATAGTGGCTGCTAAACTTTCTACTTACATAAATATTCCCATGTTAAGTTCCTCTTAGTCTTCGGTGGATGATTGATGCTTGATTATTGACCCTTGTGGCTTCCAATTCCTTGATGATTTCCTGATGATTTTATTGTGGTGGCTAATGTTCTTGTCTTCTGATTTCGCCAAAATTTTTGTAATGTTTGGCAGTTTAATAATGTAGCACTTCTATGGTGGCACTGATGATTTTATTTAAACTTCTTTGTTCATAATATTTGGTGACACTTCTATGGTGGCACTGATGATTTTATTTAAAATTCTTTGTTCATAATACTTGGTGGCACTTCTATGGTGGCACTGATGATTTTATTTAAAATTCTTTGTTCATAATATTTGGTGGCACTTCTATGGTGGCACTGATGGTTTTATTTAAGATTTTTAGTTTATAATATTTGGTGGCACTGATGGTATTATTTAAAATTTTTAGTTTATAATATTTGGTGGCACTGATGATTCTATTTAAAATTTGGTGCCACTTCTATGGTGGCACTGGTGGTTTTATTTAAAATTTTTAGTTTATAATATTTGGTGGCACTGATGGTTTCACATAAAGTTTTCAGCTTATATTTGGTGGCACTTCTATGGTGGCACTTAAGAAATTTGTTTATTACTTTATACTAATAAGAATGTGGGTCCGGACGCACGGCCAAACTCGCGTGTCCTTTTATAAGGATTTTTTGTTTGGCCCCACGTTGGGCGCCAGTAAAACAAATCTTTATGTTTGTTTAAAAAGTTTTATTTCCCTTGGTTATCCCAAGGGCAGCCGGTCTCAGCGGAAGAGTTGAAATAACTGAAAACATACGAGCGACGCTTGCGTCTAAATACCTACACTGAATTGCCCTAACTTTAGTTACTGCACGTTGTTAGCCGCGTGACTTCTTAGTTGCTTGCACTAGCAACTGCCAACCCAATTCCGTTTGCGCTTAGTTTGTTGTTGTCACGGGCAAGGTAAAAAGTGTTCGATCAGCATAATGGCCGGAAGCATTGCGATATTAAATTATTATTTGGAGTTGATGTGAAAAGTTGCAGTCGCACCGTCAGCAGCAAGTGATATTTTGGCCGGATGGTTGGTTACCTGTGTTAACTTATATATATATATATTTTCAAAAGGAATCTAAAGAGTAATCCAATTCGAGTGAAATTTTGCACAGCTTATTTTTACAGCATAACGCATCATATTCCGAGTGACGAAAAAATTTTTTTTCTTAACGAACAGCTTAATAAACATACCTTTTTTTGTGTTACGATTTTTCTTCCAAATCAAAGATACTTTTTATTAGTGACTCTGTTTTTTAAACAAATCGAAGATATCTCTTAACTTTGGACTTCACTCTAAAAATGTTTTGGAAAAGCTAACTTAGGCACGAACTTAAAGCTTCTAGTGCAGTTTTCGGGCGAAATTCGGGTTCCAATTGACACCATTTCTTTTTACATGGGACAAATTCTACCACAAGAGCTACCGATCAATGTTTTTGTAAATATTTAACTCACTAGCGTCAGAGGCGGGAAAAGACACATCGATATTTGGGAATATATGTATATATGGAGGAAAATGTACCAAGTTTGATATGGTTACTTTATGCTGAATAATTCTATCTTCTATTTGCTATGGCGAATTTATAATAAGCTTTTGGATATCCAGATGTATTATTTACTTCGTTCTTTTTAGTGAAAGAAATTCGAGGGAGTTTTACTTCTCCATTGCACTATGGTCTGCATACAGGTTATATATGACTTAGTTAAGAAAAATTCAAAGAATGGTTGAAATCGGTCATTCCCCAGGGGTACCTCCCTTGGACCTATAGTAAAAATTTTTGAGTTTCAGCTCCAAAAATTGCGATATCTTCACGAAAATTCGTAAATAAGTTATTCGGTAATACGCATCGACGATGCCAAAAATAGTCGAAATCGGCCAGTCCCTAGGAGTACCTCCCTTGGACCTATAGCAGGCCCGTGCGCACGGGGGGTTTTGGGGGCTAAGTCCGGCACTTTGAATTGCACTTGGAGCTTTCCGAAAATTACAAAGTTGTGTAGCGTATGGGCATTTTTATACCCAGCGTACTAGTACTAGTACAAGGGTATTATAACTTTGTTGGGATAACGGTTGGTTGTACAGGTATAAAGGAATCGAGATAGATATAGACTTCCATATATCAATATGATCAGGATCGAAAATAATTTGATTGAGCCATGTCCGTCCGTCTGTCCGTTAACACGATAACTTGAGCAAATAATGAGATATCTTCACCAAATTCGGCATGCGTACTTATTTCAGAATAGATTGGTATTGAAAATGGGTAAAATCGGACCATGACCACGCCCCTTTTTCGATATCGAAAATTTCGAAAAACTTATAAAACGGGTTAATTCAATATCAGAAGCAGCTACAATGATAAAATTTTCAATATGTATTGATTTAGATGTTCTAAGGCCGATTTTATCAAATTTTTTTAAAAGGGGCGTGGCACCGCCCACATATATTTGAAGAAATTTTCAAATTTTGACTCTCAATAACTTCGGCACAGTTTATGCTAGTACAACGAAATTTTGTAGAGGGCATACTATTGTTGTGTTAAATTCAGATATAGAAAATAAACGAAATCGCTTGGCGACCACGCCTACTTTTTTATAAAAGTTATATTGAAAGGAGGTGGAAATATTGAAAAGTCCATATCTAATTAACTGATACCGCTATAATAATATAATTTGGTACATACATCAATTTTCATATTCTTTACATTATTTTTGCAAAATTTTGGAAAGTGGGCGTGGCACCGCCCACTTATGAGTCAAGCAATTTTCAAATTCGACTGCTAATAACTTCAGAACGGTGTGAGATAGGTTTACGAAACTAGGTTCCAGGCATGTTATGTTTATGTAGAGTACTACCACAGAAAATAAGAAAAATCGGTGAACGACCACGCCCCTTTTTGGACTAAAGTTCTCTAAACGAGAGTTAGGAAACCGGAATATGCAATATCTGTTTAACTGATAAAGATATAATGCTAAAATTTAGTACACTCATTCACCTGATGATGTTATTAGTGATGTTTAAAGGTTTTTTGGTAATATTTTGGAAAATGGGCGTGGCACCGCCCACAAGTGAATAAACAAAATGTCAACATTTCAATTAACAAGCCACTGTGAAAGTATCATAAAGATCTGCAATGAAAACTGATCTTCAATAGGGACAAACAACATAATAAAATCCGTGGGCGTGCCACCACCTACTTTTTTAAAATTAGGTAAATATTGATTAATGGACACATATATCCGTACATCGAAAAATTTCACAAAATACGTTAAAAGGACATGGTATAACCCTTTAAAAGATCGATTCAGTACTTTTGGCTCATGTAAGCGGTTAAAGCTTTATAAGCAAGGAGCGTGGCCGCGCCCACCAAATTCGCTCTTGTTTAGGCTCGGCATAGATTGGTTTTTAAAATGGGCGAAATCGGATGAAAACCACGCCCCCATTTTCTGAAAACTAACGCTGGGTATTTAATGTTCGGTTCACCCGAACTTAGACTTCCTTACTTGTTTTTTTAAATTTTACTGATGGAAACAGTGAGCAGTTTCAATTAACAGAGCGAATGAACTGCAAGGCTCAATTATATGAAAGATTTCGAGTTTTTTCTGACCCTTTTTGTTGTAGGCGTAAAGAGAATTGTGAGAAAATGAACGTTGGAGAGCAGATGAGCGACACCGTTCAATTATTTGAATGTTTTCAAACATTTTCTGAGGCTTTATTTTATTTTACCTAACAGAAGATAAAGATCGCATTTTTCATGGACGTTTATCAATAGTCTGGCTTTGGTTTGTTAATCGTCGAGATCTAAAACTGCTCAGCTACAGAGAAAACCTCACCAGCTAAGTAAGGTAGATAAAAATAGATGACACAATTAATAAATAATTAGTTGACAGCGAATAGTTATTGTAAAGAATAAAGATAAGAATCAAAGGATATGAAAGCAAATTGTTGCTATGTATTTAGGATAGAAAGAATTGACTTTTTTATGCTGCATAGTGAGTCTGCAATATCAAACGTACCAGAATGAGAGTTATAATCTTGACACAAACCACGAAAAGGCTGATTTAATTCAAAATTAGTTCGACACTGTTTCAAGATAAGTGGTTTAAAATGTCTTGATGGACGAGAAGGTACATTGAAGTTCACTTCGCTCAAAAGAAACGGGCTTACTATTGAACCATTTAGTAATTTAATCATGAAAACAGTTCCAAGCATTTCCCTCCGACTAGAAAGGCTGTGAAGATTAATTAGTTTTAAGCGACTCGTATACGATGGCAAATTATACAAGGGATCCCAGTGAAGATCTCTTAAGGCAAATATTAAAACTTGTTTTTGAACTGACTGGACCTGGTAACGTGGGTTCCAAATTATAGAACCGTATTCAAGTATCGGTCTGACTAATGTAGTAAAGTAGTTACATAAATTCTTTAGACCATCGTTTAACAAATGCTAGAACGCCTCTAGCTTTATTGACTGTTACGTTAATGTGGCAGTTAAAACTGAGTTTTTAGTCCATAGTAACCCCAAGGTCAACAAAATCATACATTTGCTCAAGACTATAATTGTTAATTGTATAGGAAGCCGGCTGTGAAATTCCTCTCGAAAAACGCATGTATTTACATTTCTTTAGATTAAGCGGCATATAATTTAAATCGCAACAAGTAACTAGTGTATTTAGATCTGATTGAAGCTTCTTCGAATGACATAAAAAGATTTACATCGTAAAATTTTCGAAAATTATATTACTGTAGAAATATCATTTATAAACAACAAGAACAGAATCGGGCCAAGATGGCTTCCTTGAGGAACTCCTAAGGAGACATAAATAACATCGGATTCACAATTTTTAAACACTACTTTAGTGCTCTGTCGCTAAGGCAAGAGAGATCTAGCGATTGAGACCCGTCTGGAAACCCAACTGATCCAGTTTACGAATAAGTAAAGAGTGACACACTTTATCGAAAGCTTTGCTGAAATCAAAGTAAATTCAAGTAAGTTTGTAACGGTGGACTTTCCCTTACATAACCCGTGTTGACAGTCGGAAATCAAGGTAGAGATAGGATTCGTAAGCTGATTGGTAACAATAGCTTCACACACTTTTGGGATGGCAGAAAGCTTTGCTATGCCACGATAGTTCTCTATAGAAGCCTTTCTTCCGCTTTTATAAAGCTTTAGAATAAACGACTCTTTCCATGCTTTTAGAAAAACACCACACTTTAGTGACAGATTGAACAAATTGGTAAGGGGTTGGTAAATATTGTTAGCACACTTCTTCAAGAAGCATGTAGGAATCCTATCAGGACCGCATTTAAAAGATTCCTTCAAGACTTTCAGATAAATAAGAACATCATTGGCTCATATAGTTGGACAATTAATTAAATTGTTCCCATGTAGCTCATAGGGATAATTTAGAAAGTCAGAATTGGTGACGGCAGAATAGTTAGAAGTGAAAAATTGCGTAAAGAAATTATGACCCAAAAGAAATAAAAAACGACCCCAAATAAGCTTCAGAAAAACACCAATAAAAGGCTCCTAAAAGAGTCCAAAAACCCTCAGAATGGAGGAATAAAAGGCTCCGAAAAAGGTTCAGAAAAGCACCAATAAAAGGCTCCGCAGTTCATTAAATAGTCAAAAAACGCTTCAAATTCATCGAAATCGGACTCATTTCGGACTCTTTTTTATGACTCCGTCGGAGCGCCCGCGTAGAGCGATTTTTCGCTCCATTTGGGCTCCGAAAAAAGCTCATTTTGGAGAGTAAAGCTCTTAGAAATGAGCGTTTTATGGCTCCGAAAGGAGTCTTTTTTTGCACTTTTATTTAGCTGGGATATGCCATCATATCACCATTTCTCTATCAAATACAGAAAAATGTGTACAACCAAACAAATTTTCTTGGGTATAGTTTTAGGTATCAGAGTATGCAGTTTCAGAAAAGTTAAAGAACATTTAAAGTTATGATGTATGGGTCTAGGTATCCGTTTCAGCAAATATGTTTATCTTAGTGAAAAATGTATGTGAATGCAAATCTAAATTAAAACCCCCTCCAAGGCCAATTCCTGCGCACGGCCCTGACCTATAGTAAAAATTTAGTTTCATAAAATGAAAAATTTGCATATGATTGGTAAAAGTGGTCAAATAATTTTATTATCAAAATATTTATACATATGTTTTACCTGAAACAATTATTTTTATAATAACATTAACTGTACATCTGAAATGAAAGAAAAGTTACAGAATTATTAAATTAACTTGAATATAATATAAAAAGTTATATGTACCGAGCAAATCATTCGAAATCACAGTCTTCCCTATCTAAAACTAAAGCGTTGTCCGCATCGTCTGCTTCCGATATATCGGAATCAAAATTATCCGAATCGTATTCCGATCCCCCTGGCAAGTGGTTGAAAATTTGAAGCTCACTTGAAGGTGCAAGCAATTGTATTACTTCTTCTGGTAGCTTCTCTCTTTTGCGATATTTTTCTCTAGCGGATAAAGACAAGCTGGAAATAAGGGGGTCTGAAGAATCCATTGCTCTATTGTAAACATCAGTCATATTATTTTTTCTTGCATTTTGTCTTGCATGTGCAATGCGATCTCTCTTGTATAATTTATTTCGAGCTTCTGATGCATTTTCACCAAAACAACCATAAATAATTTTCCATGTACAAGAAGGCAGTTCTTTTGCAAAAATCTTCAAACTTTGTGGTATCTATAGGATACTCGCAGGAAATAGCAATTAATATAACTCTAAAGTTATTCAAAACTTCTGTATCAATATTTGTAATAGAAGAAAAGAGATCCAAATTTTTAAATGCTTTCCTGGCAGTATTGCCGTCATTTGATGTTCCACTACCATTTGCTTTAGGCTTATCTACATGAAGGCCCATTTCTTCCCAAAACATCTTTTGTACTTCTTGTTACGAAGTTGGAATGCTTTTTTATCTGAAGCTTCCCTTATTTGCCACTTTTTTAATCCAATTCTATAAGCAATGTGTACAACGAATTCAAATACTCGAATCCATGCATGTAGTGGGCTAATACCATATCTAAGGGATGTAGGTTTCGGTTTAAAAACATCAGAATTAAAATTTTTAGTTGTTAAGAATTGTTTTGGTGTAGCACCACATATTGGGCATTTTTGATTAGAATTGGTGTTTGTTATAACATTTAGGGCCACTTTCATAAAAGCCGGTAGCCGCTAACCGGAGTTTAATTGACGTATTTTGTATGGTTAGCTGTCAAATTAATCACCGATTAGGCTTAACCGGCTTTTATGAAAGTGGCCCTTAGTACTTTTCCATCAATCAAAGTCATATGCAAATCATAATTGACAATAATTTTTTCTCCGTTATCAAGGTAATATTCAAATGGATTTAAATAAGATATTTGCATATCTAGCTGACTATTTTCTGATAGAATTAGATCTGTAGATTCTTTTGCGAATTGCATTTTTAAAGGCCTGCAAAACCGCACTGATTGCGTAGTGCGATTCCTCCAAATCATTTTGCCAGAACTGTCCAACATTTGTAAAGGTATGATGGTAGTTACAAACAGTGATTGGTCAAAAAGTTGAGGTGTACTTGTCTCAAACCTTTGTTTAAACATACTTTGCCCCGTTGTACCGTCAAACCCATAGCTAGCAATTAAAACAACATTCGAAATGTCTGCCATGACGTGCAAAACATCTTTTTGGAATAAAGGAATGCGCTGTGCGGTATGGTCTAAGAGATTTTGCAGTGATACTTCTGCTAAAGACTCCGACACAGATATATCCTTAGGCCGGCAAAGTAGCTTGCATTTAATTACTTCCTCATAGCTTGGATATATATTGGAATTCCTTTCTTTATTTAACAACCT
Source organism: Sphenella marginata (assembly GCA_951509765.1). Classification (NCBI taxonomy): domain Eukaryota; kingdom Metazoa; phylum Arthropoda; class Insecta; order Diptera; family Tephritidae; genus Sphenella; species Sphenella marginata. The sequence goes on along the minus strand of OX608082.1, from coordinate 35,354,197 downwards.
CATGTTGATATATTGTCGTTTGCTTAAATCATTTTCAAGTAAAAATGCGAGAGCTTCTTCCGGAGTTAGTGGAACTGCTTCGGGTTTTTTGGAGGTAAGAGCTTTTCTTATTTTGCTTTGGTCTGCTTGATGCGCAGTTTTCTTTAAAATAAATGCTAAAGCACTTTGTTTTGATTTTTTTGCCGCAACAGTAGCTGCATGAATCAAAAAATCAACATCGTCATTGTTTTCACAAGAAAGATCACTTGCCAGCTTCCTCTTAAGCCGATCTTTTGCATCTGTGTAGCTAACATTTGGTCGTCCTGCTTTACTTGAACAGGGTTTTTCAAAATCATTCTCAGAAATTTCGATAATAGTTGTTGCGGAAACCCACTGGGGGTATTTCTCTTTAAATCTATTAACCATACGATTACATTTTGATAATTTTGCGCTAACATATGCTAATAAATTTTGTATTTTTTTTTCTTATTTCATCTTTTTTCTATAAACTTAACTCATTAGTATTAATTTTTTTAAAAACCCAATCCAAAACAACATTAGTTTTGCGATCGCCCTCTATCCAAACTCCAAGCATTTCTTTGTGTTGGAATTTAAAAGTTGCTGAAAATTACAAATATACTTAAATGGGGCAAAAACGGGCAAATATTACATACATGATTTTAAAGAACATACCCCAAACTTCCACCGAACATAAACATCTGGAACAATACGGGACAATACACACAACTTTCACTCCACAGAGCACAGGTAAACACGAAATTTTCGGTTAAAAAAGCTATTAAACAAAACTCCACACTATACAGATATGACACAATAAACCACATTTTTTTCATTAAGTTAAAAAATAGATACCTTTCTTACATTCTTCCATTATAAATTTATTTCTATTTTTTTCCTTTTTAACTATTATCGAACAGCTGTTTTCGTAGAATATTTTACTGAACTGTTTACAAGTTTGTTGTTGCTTCAGAAGCATCATGTTTCACAGCTCATATTTAGAACAGAGTTGCCATATCCAAATAACTTTTTATATATTTTAGACCACTGAAATGTCTCAATTAATACAGCGTACCTATTTTTTTGAAATAAGAAAAAAAAAAATTTTGGATTTATGCCAAAAAATTTTAATTTTAGACCATTGTGCATTGACAGGTTCTAAAAGATCTTTAGCGGACTCGAAAATCGTCGAGAATTCGGCGTCAATGTTTGCGTGGAGATCTTTCAAAACTTGTGTAACTATTTCGATGTGCTCAATGGCACTACAATGTCATACATAATGATGTAATTTTTCCGAAGTAATAGATATTGTAATTTATTTACCGAAATCGCAACATTTCGTGGGGGGTTTGAACCCCCTAAATACGGGCCTACTGTAGACGAACTTTCCAAATTTTTTTTTTTTCGTATATACCTGTGGACGTATTTCAATCGGAAGGACGACTTACCTTTGATGCAACGCTCCGGAGGTGTGTTGACCTGAGTCACAACAGGTGGAAAAAATGTTGCCTTAGTCGCGCAGAAAGCAAACAGTGAGACGCACGTTCCTTAGTAATAGTTAGTTAGTAATTTTCTCGTTAAACCTCTCTTATTTAATGACATTTGAATTAAATTTATCATAATTATTGTTTAAATCAAATATAATTCAGTTAGTTAATTAAATTATCATAGCTAATAATAATATCTAAATTATTACACGTTTAATTGCTCAATTTTCCTAGAAATACATAAATAACTAAATTTAAAGTATAATGTTTTACCCGTTTTTACTTTGAAAACTCTTTTAAAAAAAAGTTTTGTTATCTCTTGATATTAAATCTGGTATTTAGTAGTACGTTTTCAAATTTTCATATGTTTAACATACTTAATTAATTGTAATAATTAGAATATAATTTGCAAATAATTAACTGTTGTTAATGCTCCTTGGATGTTTCGTTGAACTAACTTTCTTTTATTAAATATTGTAATAATTAAATAATTAGAATAAAATTTTAAAATACTTATTTTGATTATGATAATTTAACTAATTACTGTTATTAATGCGCCTTGAATGTTTCCCTGAGCTTACTTTCCTTTAATAAAGATGTAATAATTAAATAATTAGAATAACATTTTAATAGATTTATTTTGATTATGATAATTTAAACTAATTAATTGTTATTAATGCGCTTTGGATGTTTCCTTGAACTGTCTTTTATTAAAGTAGAACTGACATTAATGGAATCACGGGTAATACTAAATTATATTCTAAATTTTAAATTTGTCACTTATTATTACTAACCGTACCTAATTAAAATTATCTTTAAATATTAAACTATACTATAATAACTATTTAAGTATGAATATAAAAAGATCCTGCCAATTTAATCTCCCTTCTTATTAGTTTAATTAAACATTTATATGTTGTTTTTAAGGTCTTTTCTTTTTATGTATAATTTTAAAACTAACCTAATTTACTTATGCTTAATACAGTGGCGGACATAAGTGGGACTATAAATTTTGTTTATAAATTTTAGTATAATACTGTGGAAATCTTAAGGTCGTTACACAATTTTCTTTCATACAAAAGTAAACACTCTTGTACTAAAGCTCACTTAGTTCTCACTTCACTGCACTCACCTCGCGACTTCCAAATAAAGGGAAACGAAATTTAGTGCATAAATTATAAACTTTATTTTTTGAAAAAAATAAATGTTGGCGCATAAACAGGCGGGTAGTTCGCATACACAATTATTTTAACTGTGTTCTGTTTGTTTATAAGTATATTCGTGTGTTTGACAATTGGTGCGTGTAATTGTGTATGTGTTGGTGTGTGGTGAAATTGGTGCTAGCGGCAAGGTTGCTACCGCCAGTGATGTGGCTGGACAGGCTCTCATAGCCATCTCGGCCCCCCTAGGCGAATCAGCCTAGAAGACGTTGCAGCTGCTGCAGGGTGCGGACCACATTGCTGAGTCCATTTGCGCTGCCGTTGCGCGACCTGTGATGATGCGGGAACGGTGTCGGTTCTGGAGGGCGATATCCGGCCCCAGGATGAGTCCAAAGATGTTGTTGCTGGTTGCCCCGCCAGGGTGGGCGTCGAGGTTGCGAGACGCTAGTTGGTCGCGCTCGAGGTCGCACATGCGAGGAGGTTGTGCCGCCGGGGCGTTACTTCGAGAGGTCCGATACAGGAAGGTGTGGTGAGGTCGGCCACAAAGCTGGCACAGAATGCTGGACGTGCACGCGTCGGTGGCATGCCACTGTGCCAAGCAATTTAGGCAGTACCCATGCGCCTGTGCTACTTGTTGCCTTTGGAGGGGTTGCATGGCTTTGAATATGCCACACAAGCGTAGGGCGTGTGGACGGCGATAAAGTGGGAATCGAACGCTATGTGCTGCTACAGGATCCCTTGCAGGCGGTGCATCAAATTCCATTTTCATTTTTATCTATATGGAGAAGAGAATTGACTTAAGTGTCTCATAATGCTATTAAGGGTGCTTCGGTTAACCACATAAGCATATTATTGTGAGCTAGTTTGCTTTTGTATTGTACTGTTTACGCGGTTTTCTATTTTTAGGTAGCGCATTGTAATTGATGGTTTTTTACTCTGTGGCGCGTTTATTATTATTTTGATTATTCGTGCTATCGGTATCGCTTTAGTTGGGAGAAAACATAGCTTTACGAGCGGTCGAGTTAGTATGCCGGTTTGTGTACGTAGGTCAACTACTGTCGAAGCCATAATGCACCTTTTCTATTCCACCGATGCGCCATTCCGTAGGAGGAAGGCAGTCGTCATCAATGAGGACGCATTCTCCAAGTTTTGGAGGTTCTTGGGTGTTTTTCCACCGAGATCGTTTATGGAGGTCATTGAGATATTCCTCCTTCCATCGGCGGCTAAACTCATGATGGAGAATTTTAATTCGTTCCCATCGTTTAATTAGTGAAAGGGAGTCCGTTTCTGGCTCGGGAATGCCCAAAAGTGGAGCTCCTCTTAGAAAATGCCCAGGGGTTAGGGCTTTAAAATTAGAGGGATCTGGAGAGAGTGCGGAGAGCGGCCGTCAGTTTAAGACGGCTTCCACTCGAATTAACAGAGTCGTAAACTCTTCGAAAGTAAATTTGTAATTGCCAGCTGTTTTCTTGAAATGTGATTTAAAACTTTTCACTGTCGATTCCCATAGTCCGCCCATGTGTGGGGCACTTGGGGGTATAAAATGCCAATTAATGCCTTGAGGTGCGTATTTTTCAATGATTTTCGGTGATTCTTCCTATGTAAACTTTAGGAATTCTTTTTCGTTGGTCCTTTGGCACCGGTGAACGTTTTTCCATTATCGCTCATGATTTTGGAAGTAAAGCCTCTCCGTTTGACAAATCGTGCATAGCTGTTGTTGTTGTAGCACTACGTTGCCCTGCCTAGGTAGTCAGTATCTACCTTACCCAATATTGTCATCGAACTCTTCTAACGGAAGTCCTAGAAACCTAGCGGCTTCAACAGGGGAGGACCAGAGGGATATGGGTGTTAGAAGAGTAGGCTCAGTTGAGCAGACAAAAAGATGGTTAGTATTATGGGGAGACAAGCCGCATGCCGGACAAACAGTAGGCAAGTCGGGGTTCAGTCTGGATAGGTAAGAGTTTAACCTATTACAATATCCAGATCGGAGTTGAGCCAGCATCACAGTAGTCTCCCTAGGCAGCTCGCGCTCCTCTTCAGCAACGGGTGGTGCTGTTGCCTGAAGAACGGCGTTCACCGGGAGAGAGCTAACAAAGGAATTTACCGAATTAGTGTGAATGAGGGTGAGGGCCTGCCGGTGCACCTTAGGATCAAACGGCGTGGAAATCAGGTGCCGTATCTCATCGTAGTGTTTGCGTAGATGGCTCCTTATGCTCCTGGGGGGCGGATCCTCGTTGACCAGGCGTCCGTTCGGATGCTGCGGTTTGCAACAGTTGAACAGGAATTGCCTGGTCAACATCTCGCTATGCTCTTTAACGCCGAGCATTTTCGCTTCGTTATGAAGGTGATGCTCAGGAGACATAAGAAGACACCCAGTGGCGGTACGAAGGGCGGTGTTTTGGCAGACCTGTAGCCTCGTCCAGTGTGTGTCAGCTAGCCCCGACGACCATATTGGCGTCGCGTAGCTCAGTACCGGCTGGCCATCTGCTTTATATGTAGCTAGTAACGTTTCTTTGTCTTTACCCCAAGTGCTGCCAGCTAGGGACTTGAGGATTTTGTTACGGCTTTGGACTTTATTGGCAATTGCGGTTACATGAGCGCCATATTTGAACATGTTATCAAACGTCACCCCTAAGATTTTGGGGTGTGAGACAGTTGGTAGCTTGATCGTGCATAGCTCTACATGCACGCTTTGGTTGTGAAGCATACAAAAACGGCCACGTACCCTTTCGTTATGGTGGAAGATCTGAGCATCGAAGGCTTAAGTTGGAAATGTCCGGCAAAGTCAACAGCAGTGACCGTAAAAGGCAGAGTAAAGCAGGGGGGGCAGGGAGGTAGTGAAATAACAGCCCTTGGTCGGGGTAACCCCGAGTCATTCCGGTACGTAGAACCGGCTGTCGTGGGAATGTTACAGCGCTCAGGTGGTATAGGTGCCATAATCTGCGTGCGCAACTTCTGCTTATTTAGCGTACATACATATTTTACATATGAAAATGCATTGCTTTATTAAGGGCTTGGGCCGTGGGATGTAAAACTCTTGTCGAATCATTTGTTGCATTAGCCGGTGTTCGGCATGAAACATTAACATGTGGAGATAATTAATAAATAGAATGGCAAATGCATTTTTTCCTGGTATTAGGATGTGCCTACCGTTGGCACGAAGCAATGCTTTTGAGTCTACAAAGGGGTTCAGACCGAGAAGTGAACTCTTTTTGTCAATTGGTTCTGACCAGACCTGTTAAATTTGATTAGTAATTAGTAATCAATTGATTAGACGGATTTTTTAATTGTCAATGATTATTTCAATTGGTTTTCGAGAAAAACCAAAAAAAAAAAAACAGAAAAAAAATAATCAAAAAAGGGGTTTTGGATTTTTTTTTTTATTATTTTGCAGTTTTGTTGAAAAAATTTCTACATTTGTGTATAGACATATGTATACCTACATACATACGTATGTATGTACATTAGGGCGCCTCACGCTCCATACAAAAAAATGGACACCCTGTTTCCATCGGAATTATAAACTTCAATGTATTCTAAGACCTTGGTCAAAATATTTCAAAAAAATATTTAGATTTATTGGAGCTAAACCGCGGTAAAAAAACGCTAAAAATATCCTTTTTTATGTATAAAAGGAATAAGAAAAAATATTTTTTAATAAAAAGCACCTGGGATGATGAATTAGCTGGAGTACGAAAGGTAAGCATAAAAAAGTTCATCAACGCAATCCAAATATTGCGATGTATGATGCTGTTTTTGGTCATATGTCGAGGGGTAGGTTTGTGTAAAACTTTAATAACTCAGCCAATTATTGACGGATTTGGACGATTAGGATATCATTTGAAAGGTATTTCTGCAAAATTTTACCCTTTTGGTCCAATTTTACATATGTGTTGCGAATATTAGCACACAGTTATACAATAATAATTTTGATAAAATTTTCACACGTTTTTATGCTGATGCAGATGCTTTTTATTAAAAAATTTTGTAAGGAAGTCTAAGTTCTGGTGGAACCGAACAATAAATACCTAGTAGTGATCTGTTTTGGTATCCCAATTTACTCAGGTCTATTTTAATACCTGAAAAGTTGTTATAAAGGCAACTGATTCTTTTCGATAAAAAACACTTCTGTTGTGAGTGGTAAATTAAATTATCACTAAATAACAAAATATAAATAGCTTTCCCCATGCCCATGAAAGGTATGAAAATAAAAAAAATAATACAAACAAGTAAGGAAGTCTAAGTTCGGGTGAACCGAACATTAAATACCCAGCGTTAGTTTCCAGAAAAAGGGGGCGTGTTTTTAAATAATAGCGAATTTGGTGGGCGCGGCCACGCCCCTTGCTTATAAAGCATTAACCGCTTACATGAGCCAAAAGTACTCAATCGATATTTTCAAGGGTTATAGCATGTCCTATATATAACTTTGGAAAAGAAGGCGTGCCATGCCCATAACTTTTAACGTATTTTGTGAAATTTTTTGATAATATGTGTCCATTAATGAATATTTACATAATTTTAAAAAAGTGGGTGGTGTTTGTCCCTATTTGAAGATCAGTTTTCATTGCAGATCTTTATGATACTTTCACAGTGGCTTGTTAATAGTGAAATGTTGATATTTTTTTTATTCACTTGTGGGCGGTGCCACGCCCATTTTCCAAAATATTACCAAAAAACTCTTAAACAACACTAATAACATCATCAGGTGAATGAGTGTACTAAATTTTAGCATTATATCTTTATCAGTTAAACAGATATTGCATATTCCGGTTTCCTAACTCTTGTTTAGGGAACTTTAGTCCAAAAAGGGGCGTGGTCGTTCATCGATTTTTCTTATTTTCTGTGGTAGTACTCTACATAAACATAACATGCCTGGTACCTAGTTTCGTAAATCTATCTCACACAGTTCTGAAGTTATTAGCAGTCGAATTTGAAAATTGCGTGACTCGCAAAAATAATGTAAAGAATATGAAAATTGATGTATGTACCAAATTATATTATTATAGCGGTATCAGTTAATTAGATATGGACTTTTCAATATTTCCACCTCCTTTCATCGCCAAGCGATTTCGTTTATTTTCTATATCTGAATTTAACACAACAATAGTATGCCCTCTACAAAATTTCGTTGTACTAGCATAAACTGTGCCGAAGTTATTGAGAGTCAAAATTTGAAAATTTCTTCAAATATATGTGGGCGGTGCCACACCCCTTTTAAAAAAATTTGATAAAATCGGCCTTAGAACATCTAAATCAATACATATTGAAAGTTTTATCATTGTAGCTGCTTCTGATATTGAATTAACCCGTTTTATACGTTTTTCGAAATTTTCGATATCGAAAAAGGGGCGTGGTTATGGTCCGATTTTACCCATTTTCAATACCAATCTATTCTGAACCCAAATAAGTACGCATGCCGAATTTGGTGAAGATATCTCATTATTTGCTCAAGTTATCGTGTTAAAGGACAGACGGACGGACATGGCTCAATCAAATTTTTTTCGATCCTGATCATATTGATATATGGAAGTCTATATCTATCTCGATTCCTTTATACCTGTACAACCAACCGTTATCCCAACAAAGTTATAATACCCTTGTACTAGTACTAGTACGATGGGTATAAAAAGGGCAATAGGGTGCTTACTACTTGCCTGTAAATCCTGCTTGTTTGTTATTCGATTTGCGTAATTTTTGGCAGGAATATACTACATACTATTGGGAAGCATCTCATTACCTTCTTGAAATTTCAAGCAATCGCTTTTGAAAATAGAAGACATTTTTTTGCTGAAAAGTGGGCGGCACCACGCCTAGTTCAACAAAATCCACAACATTTTTTTACAGTTTAGTTTTGCTTAAAAAGCTTATTTTGTGTGCAAAATCTTATTTATATAACTTATACAATTATGGAAATATCGCAACTTTAATTTTACAAAGAAATTTTTCAGAACTGTGTTCAAAAACGCCTGTTTTTTAACCAAGCTTAGTAAGGTTTGTATGTTGAACACTTTATCCAAATATCGTTTCAATAAATTAGTTTTTACCGGAATTATTTTTAAAAATTTCTTCAAAAATTTATTTGTTGCCTTAACGCTAAAGCACACATCGAATTTTATCCTTATAGGTGTATTATGTACTGAATAATCACTCGTCTTGTATTTTCGAAAATATAATATATATAGAAAGTGGGCGTGGCTTTTAACCGATTTTGCATATTTTCAATAGCGCTCCGAGAAAAGTGAAAGGGAACCTGCATACCAAATTTCATTGAGATATCTCAAGATTTACTCAAGTTATCGTGTTCACAGACGGACGGACATGGCTCAATCAATTTCCTCCAGAACATTTGATATATATAAGTCAATATCAATCTCGATTCGTTTAAGCCGTTACATACTACCGTTAGGCGAATGAAGTTAATATACCTTGTTTGCGAAGCACTACTAACTAGGTATAAAAAGGATATTTGTAGCGTTTTTTTAACGCTGTTTAGCTCCAGTAAGTCTTAATATTTTGTCGAAATATTTTGGGGAAGTCCTTAGAAAAGAGTGAATTTTGAAATTCCGGTGGAAACAGTGCAACTTTTTTTGTCGTGGCGCCTTAATGTACATACACTTAGGGGGTGATGCGGTATGTATAAGGAATAAATTATATATGCAGGTGATTATATGAAATCAGGCCCATATTTATATATGTATGGAAGATGCTTAAAGTTCGTTTATATACATTCACATGTATGTACGACCAAGAGGTCCATCTTATCGTTTTTGGTTAGTCGACAGAAGACTTTATTTTTCAATATCCTACTTACATATGGGTGTTTCCACGGTCGCGAACAAAAAACAAAGTCAACATAAATTTTTGTTTTTTTGTTTGCTACTTCGATAGCATTTTGGTAGGTCAATTTTAGGTGCAAGAGGCAGGTTTGTTCGATTTTTAGTTTTGACTGTGGGGACAATGAACATGTTGTCGCGAACGTACGCAAAACGGAAGCAACTTTTTTGTGCAACTGGAACAATTCAAAATTCAGCGAAATGGAATGGATTTTTTCAAAACGGTTGGTAACATATGGAAGTGGCATAAAGTGACTTTCTTTACGTTTATTTTGCGTTAAAATATATTAAGTACATTTTTATATGTACATACGCGAACGTACGATTTTTCCATACATTTTTTTTTACGATTTTCGGCATTAATAAGTGTAGATAGATGGGAGACATACCAAAGAATTGTGGAAAGAAGCAGAAGAGTAGCGAAAACGCAGAGGGTAAGCGAGTAAGCGAGTAAGCAAAGTAGAAATCGAAGAGAATGAGGATGCCGATACGAGCGCAGAACAAAGTCAGCCGTTAATGAAATTCAAATTGCAGTGCCGCAAAGAGGTTTGCGCAAGAGTGTGGTATTTTGGGTAAAGAACAAGTGTTGTCGAATGTGTTAATCGATTCAGGTATTTCGAAATCACTTGTTAAGAGATTGATTTATGAGGAGTGTGACGAATGCTTTCTGTCTTGTGAAGAGAAATTAATCGGGTTTGCTGGCGGTGAAATAATCTGCGAAGAGAAAATAGTGTGACGAATTCGATGAATGCTCCATTGTAAATCTTGGGTTAGATCACTGTAGATTCAAATAAACACACGCACAAATAATGTAATAGATAGCTAGTTTTATTTACTAGCAAAAATCTCGGAGGGTTGGTGTTATGTATCGGCATCATGTTTCGCATTCGTAAACACTTATGCTATCTCTCTCTCTTGCTGGCATGCCTATGCATGCATGAGTTTCCGTCTTCAGTAACTCTGTTGTCTTAAAATAGTGGTGGAAGTATTATTGAGTTAGAGTTAGAGTTAGAATGTTCGCCACACTGCTTTCCACTTGTACATTGGCCGAATCAAATGCAGTTAGCCTTTCCAAATGAACCACTTTCACCTTATTCCGTGACCTTCCCATGGCTTGTATGCGATATACAACATCGTTGATCTGTTTCACGACTTTGTATGAGCCTTCCCAGGTACATTGCAGATTTGGGGACAAACCTTTCTTACGTCGTGAGTTGCACAGCAGCACTAAATCTCCTTCCATAAAACCTTTCGATAGTATTGTTTTGTTGTACTTGGTGTTTATCTTATCACTCATATTCGTAGTTCGTTGTCTTACAAGGTCGTGTATTTCTCACATTTCCTCTTCCAAGACGCTCGTTGTCTTCTGAGCATTTATTCCAAACTTTAAGTGAGGTGGAAACCTAAGAACCTCGCTACCGCACTGTTAGTAAACACTGCCGCTATGGTTTCAGCCTCTGATTAGGGATGGGGTACACTTCTGGCCATTTGCTGAAGTAGTCCATTGCTACATATTTGTTTCTGAGTTTGCTAGTAGGAAATGAACCACCATGGCAGCCCTCTCAAACGTTGCCCCGGCATTATACTGTTTCATTTGCCCATGGCTCCTGTAGTTCGGCCCTTTTGCTTTGATGTACACCTTACAATTGGCAATCCATTCAGCAACTGATTGTTAGAGGCTATCTTGCTCCCATACTATACTGCAAACCTGCAGCTGGCCAATCATCAACATGGCTTCCGTAAAAATCACAGCACAACATCTGCTTTGAATGCCATCACGACGCAGATTAACTTCGGTTTGAACCAACACCAACCAAACCACAGGACGGTTCTCGTGGCACTTGACCTGTCGAAAGCCTTCGACACAGTCAACCACGCCACACTCCTTGAAGACCTGGAGGAGACACCGCTTCCTGCCGGCCTAACCTAAACGGTCGGCTGGCGTCAGTGCAGTTTCGAAACGAGAGATGTAGACCTAGAAGAATTAGACAAGGGGTTCCGCAGGGTGGTGCCCTTTCACCCCTTTTGTTTAACTTCTACATCTGTAGCCTCCCTCTTCCACCAGAGGGGGTCTCCATCGTTTCGTACGCTGACGACTGCACTGTGATGGCCACGGGCAAAGGACCTTCCACGGACGAACTTTGTACTAAACTCAACCACTACCTGCGCGATCTTTCCAGCTTCTTCATAGAGCGGAACCTGACACTGTCCCCGACTAAATCTACCGCGACATTATTTACCATGTGGAATGCGCAGATGGGGCAGGAGTTGAATGTCCACGTAGATGGTGTTCCACTACCTACAATGAACCACCCCAAAATTCTAGGGGTTACATTCGACAATAGCCTCACCTTCTCCAATCATGCCACCGCAATAGCTTCAAAGGTACAAAGCCGCAACAAGATCCTCAAGTCACTGGCCGGCAGTACTTGGGGCAAAGACAAAGAAACCTTGCTGGTCACCTATAAGGCTATTGTCCGACCGGTTATTGATTATGCTGCGCCCATATGGTCGCCTAACCTTCACGACACCAACTGGAGGAAATTGCAGATCTGCCAAAACACCGCCATCAGAACCGCGACGGGCTGTTTGCTTATGTCTCCTGAGTCTCACCTTCACCAGGAGGCTAAAATGCTCAACGTTCGCGAGCATGCGGAGCTTTTAAATAGGCAGTTCCTTCTGAACTGTCATAGACCCAGTCATCCAAATCGACAGCTATTGGATGAAACTCCGCCCCCCAGAGACATAAGGAAACATCTCCGAAGGCATTATGATGAGATCCGGCATCACATATCGTTGCCGTTTGATCTGCGGGACCATAGGCGGGCCCTAAAGGACCTCCACACTGAGTTGGTGGACAGATCCCGGCCTGTGAACCCCGTTATTGGTGCCCAACCACCCGTTCTTGCTGAGGAAGAACGTGTCCTTCCGAGGGAGACTAGAGTCATGCTGGCTCAACTTCGGTCTGGATATTGCAATAGGCTGAACTCCTATTTGTCCAGACTGAACCCCACCATACCGAACACATGCCCTGCATGCGGTATGGCCCCCCACGACACGCAACATCTCTTGTCGTGTTCTTCGGAACATACTCTTCTAACTCCCCTATCACTTTGGTCCAACCCTGTGGAAAAAGCGTGTTTCCTTGGACTTGCATTAGAAGAGCCCGATGACAACAAGGATATGTAACTCTTCGAGGACAACAGGGATTTCCTTCCTGGGGACGATAATCAGCTTGCGAATACATTCACGATCCTCACTCTCTCATATTCGGTGCAAACAGTCGGAAACCAATTTTAAACTGTTCCACTTTGCCCAATATGACTTGGCAACAGGTTTTTGCTGACATCTCCTCTCTTGTTGGCCTCTCGTTTCGTTCGATTCCTTGCATCACTCGTGTAAGATGCGGATCCTCGTGCTGATACTTCCGTAATCGATCCAGGTCCCATTCGCCCTGGCCCCAACTTTCGAACAATGCTTGCTTTCCAGGTTACATGGTCGTCGCGACATTGCATCAGCATTTCCATGGGGGCTTCCTTTGCGATGCTCTATAGAAAAATCATAACATTGCAGTCGCTCTATCCACTGAGCCAGTCCTCCTCACGGGCCAACCACGATTTTCAAGAGTAATTATTTGTATTTTAGTTAACTTTTTGGTTCGGTTTTAGATTACACTTGTTGCTTTTGATGTTTTTAGTTCTTTCTAACATATATATAACCACGGCGTTCTGGAATGAAAAAAAAGATGACCTAGAACGACGCAAAAAACTAATGATGCCATCTTTTTTCTGACGTCTCTGATGTACCGAAAATGATAGTAGGAGAGTCTGAGTTGCTCGGCTTTTCATTTTATCCTTAAATATCCTTTTTTTTGGATAATATAAATAGCGTAGTAAACTATAATTACACTGTTGATTTTGAATTTACTGAAACCAAAGAAAGTTGATGGCATTAGATGCCAATAGTACACGACTTTTAGTTTTTTTCGATTTAAGCTCAAATGAACAGAAAAATCCTCCATAGAGTCCTTGAATATCCTTTATAGTATAATTTATCGAATACAACTTTTTTAAATACCAATTTATCTGTTTTTGGGTACGAGCAACTCATTTCTGAGGTCCATTTAATGCTATTTCTACGCTAGATGGCTCTATCGAAGTTCCAAAAAGAATTTTTGCACTCGAAAATGAGATTACTTACCCAAACTGTTGGCAAAATAGGACTAGCGAAAGCGTGGGAGGCGTCTATACTTTTTCAAAAGTAAATTGAAAAAATTTCAACTAGACTAAATAATTTTATATTTCGTAATAAAAATAGCTAAATTAATTTGAAAATTATGTGCTAAGTTTTTTTGAAAAATTTATATGGGAAACCATGGAAACAAAATACAATACACAACGATACGACGAATACGAGACTTTTGTGAATTGCCCAAATGTTTTAATAGACTACAAATATAAAGATGTACAAAAACTAAATCTTATATATGAACTGATGAAAATTCTACAACTGATTCTCTTAATTTAATCTATGAAATTGCATAATTTTGTTTAGCGGTCTAGAGATCCCGGACCAAGGCAGGAACTCGTCTTATTAAAAATGAAGGAGATTTATGACTTTTGTCAAGCGACAAGAATTTAAAATCGCCTCTGTTTATGTGTTTACCGTCATTAGCTCTTTGCAAGTAAGGTTCGGTTTAGGAGCTCCTTGACGCTATTAACTGCTGCCGCTCACAGACCCGCAAAATGTGGGGCCCTGTGAAAAATAATGTGAAATTTGATAAACTCATTGAAGCATGAATTGTTGATTGCTTGGATTGCTTCTGCTTTAAATAAAAATTTCTGTTGCTGGTTCCTGGGAAGTTGTCGCGATGTCGCAAAAGATGTCTGAGGGTATAAAAGCCGCAACGAAAGCATCTGTTGACAAATTAGACACCACTTTCACATAAACTGCCTTGGTGGCAAAGAAGATGACGATATAGGTCTTGCACGGAAACTTTTCATAGATGCGTACTGATTGGACCACAAAAATCCCTGACAGGTACCTACACGTAAATTACCCATTATTTGTTTCTCCAGGATTGGGCGATAGAGAACACATTGTGCACACGAGCGAACGACGCGACGTGCTAGTTCTTTTGCACTGGAATTCCAGAATCATATGGGCAGTATAAGAATCTGACGGTGAACAAACTCTTCATATCCTCGGACACAGTCATCTTTACCTAAGATGTTTGTGAGCGTATTCAAGCGGCATCCCTTAAGCAATGCAAAGTCATCCGTCTCCTGTAAGAAGGGATTGAAAAATTTAAGTTCGCTACTGAAATCTATGTTGTTGTTTTTTCCACAGCCTAAAGACTCCCCGAAGGTTTTGGGTAGTGAAGCCGCATTGGCAGTCCTTGGCCGGATATGTATCCGAAACGCTTCGGTGCTTCCTTGCGGAACTGCCCGACTCTCGTGCTAGCGAATTTGTATGAACAATGGAACCTTCTAGGTCATGTCATCCCTCCTTCAGTAAAAAATGTGTAATGGGAGGTGAGAGGCATCATATCCGGAGATCAACCATCAAGTTGAATGTCATTACCTTTGTTCATATTAGTTGCCTTTACGACGGGTTTTCCTACCTCCAGGGCCCCCTACCGCGGGTATTTTTTAACCCCCTCCCCTTCCGAAGCTCATCAAAATACATCATCCATGAAATCCACAAGCCCTCCCCTTTGCTCCCAAAGTGTTGATAGATGTGAATTTTGATGTAAAGCGTCCTTACCTAGGTTTTTGCATTTGAATTTTAATGAGAATGCAATTCGATGGTTGATCTACGGATATGATGCCTCTCATTACCCATCTTCCCTTTCCTTTCGGAAGGAGGAATGACATGACCTAGAAGGTTACACTGGTCATACCAAATCACTACCACGACAGTCGGGCAGTACCGCAAGGGAGTACCGTATTCATATTCGGCCAAGGACTGTTATTTACCTTCAGGGAGTGATTTTGTTGCTAAAACAACAACAACAACATATCCTCACAATTAAATATCTATCGCCAAATCATTCTAAAAATTTTTAAGTTAAGTTTCTGTATCCGGCAACATTTTATTAAAAGACGTTTATTCTCTTTTCAGACATACACGAGTATTGCCTTCCCCCTGAATTTAAGTTGCCCCCCTCATCCAGCACATGCCCAGAACTCAACCCTGCAAATATGAGAATTTTATTTAATTATTTAACAATGAGAGCATTATGTGATTTCTAATTTTGTGTCCAATTTTTGTTAGTTGGGTCTCGTTTCCTCTATGTCTGTTGTAAAACGGCTACAGTAAGACGGATCTTTAAAGCAAATGCAAATGTTGTGCAACGCTGCACAAACATTACAAAACTGTGCCATCTTTTCAATGCCATCTTTGAAAATGCCAGTGTACAGTTCGTTCAACAATAATACAACGTGCTTTGGACTGAATTTCATTAAACCGCTCTTGATTCGAACCATCTGCAGGGTATCTGAAAGGTGTCAAACACCACGGCTCCAAAGAGTAACCCGAGTCTCCTGTTGATAAAGAAAATACGTACATGCATACATGAGTCAAAATCTGCCAACTGTGCAAACGTTTTTTCAATGTGCGAGCGTTTTTTGTGCAATAATTTTTTTTCGGTTAACCATCCAAAAAAAAAGACCCGTATTTTTTTATTTTTCGAAATTCGAACTATTTTCTAAGTTATGGGTATTCGAAATTTTTCGAAGGCCTTTGGATTTTATTTATTTACTCGCAATCGGTTTAACCGATTTTGCTCATATTTGGAACAGTTAAAGAGGATGAATAAGTCTCCTCAAAAAAAATTTTTTTACAATAAATAATTAAAAAAAAAAGTTATTAGCCATTGTTTTAAACAACTAAAAAAAAAAAAACTTATCAATCGCTTTCAATTGTGTTACTAGTCTTATTTTATTCTGTAATTCATAACAAAAAATAATCTAAAAAAAGTGGTAGTTTACCATACAACGAAAGTTACAGGCATTTTTCTGCACGCGCATCGTCTTTTTCGTATGTAATGGTCATGCGTCGTCGCTACCATGCCCTATGCTGGCCTTACAAGCGCATCAAAATCCATGTTTTTCATACGGATAGCTTTAGGTAGGTGTCATGTCGAGTGCGAAAACCCCAAAATGTATGTATGTATGTATTTATAACAAAAATATTTTTTACCTAAAAATACTATAGTAACTGCAAATGATAATTGCTAAGTACTGTTGCTGACTAAATCTTTTTTAAAAGAACTCTATTCTCTATCCATTAGTATGAGTTGACCTCTTCTTTTTCTGGTTTGCATTCAGGCTAGTATGCGTTAACGCCATTGTTCAGAGGCCAATATGATTGTGGTTGGATAGTAGGTAGGTACTTATTTCGAAGGATGCTCATTTAGGACAGCGTTCTGTTAATAGGGATGCATAGAGCTGCATCCGCATTTCCGTTTTTTTGTTAATAGAGCGTTACCTACTTTTAAAAAGTTAGCTAAGTGTGACCTTGGATAAAGGATATTTAAACGCGTTGTTATACTAAAAATTTTTAGTACAAATAAGTAGAGCACCAGACGAAGTACAATATGCCGAGAGCTAATTCCTGATGTAATCCTCTTAATAAAAAAAACCACAAATGTGTAACGAAGAATATTGCACCCGTGAGTGTAAATTGGAATGCTAAGTTTGCTGATTTTGTTGGAGAGTTCATGTGCAGATCATGTCGAGTCCATATCTATCGAATGCCTATGGACAATTTTCAAGAATCCTTGCAACGTATAAGGGCAGGAGAAAACAAAACGGAAAAAGTAGTCGCAACAAGAGAATATTCCGAAAGTGACAGCGACGATGAGAGCCTTGAAGGGAGTGACGCAAATTTCCAAAATCCACAAAGTTCTTCAAGTAAAAAGCGGCCTTCTACAGATTTGGTTAACTCTGCAGAGGCAAGTTGGACAAAGGATCTTAGAAAATCTTTAGACGAAAAATTTGTAAAAGAAAGAGTTTTTAAAAAGAGGCTTAATAAAAATTAGTTTAAGTTTTCATGAAAAATATGTACGAAATATAAAACATAAGAAATATATAGATATTAAATTAAAACAAAACAAAAAGCGCTTATTAATTTTTTGTAAGTAGGTATTGTAAGGTATTATTAAAAAAAATGAGATCCCCATAGCTATACTATGTAATTAACGTCAATCCGTGACATTCCTGCATTCCCATCAATAGAACTCTGTCCTAAATGAGCATCCTTCGAAATAAGTACCTACCTACTATCCAACCACAATCATATTGGCCTCTAAACAATGGCGTTAACGCATACTAGCCTGAATGCAAACCAGAAAAAGAAGGGGTCGACTCATACTAATGGATAGAGAATAGAGTTCTTTTAAATAAAGATTTAGTCAGCAACAGTACTTAGCAATTATCATTTGCAGTTACTATAGTATTTTTAGGTAAAAAATATTTTTGTTATAAATACATACATACATACATTTTGGGGTTTTCGCACTCGACATGACACCTACATACCTAAAGCTATCCGTATGAAAAACATGGATTTTGATGCGCTTGTAAGGCCAGCATAGGGCATGGTAGCGACGACGCATGACCATTACATACGAAAAATACGATGCGCGTGCAGAAAAATGCCTGTAATTTTCGTTGTATGGTAAACTACCACTTTTTTTTTTAGATTATTTTTTGTTATGAATTACACAATAAAATAAGACTAGTAACACAATTGAAAGCGATTGATAAGTTTTTTTTTTTTTAGTTGTTTAAAACAATGGCTAATAACTTTTTTTTGTAATTATTTATTGTAAAAAAAAATTTTTTTGAGGAGACTTATTCATCCTCTTTAACTGTACCAAATATGAGCAAAATCGGTTAAACCGATTGCGAGTAAATAAATAAAATCCAAAGGCCTTCGAAAAATTTGGAATACCCATAACTTAGAAAATAATTCGAATTTCGAAAAATAAAAAAATAGGGGTCTTTTTTTTTTTTTTGATGGTTAACCGAAAAAAAATTATTGCACAAAAAAAGGTCGCACATCGAAAAAACGTTTGCACAGTTGGCAGATTTTGACTCACATGTAAATGGATATACATTCATACGCAAACATTTGATCGAGTGGGTTTATTACCGAAAAGCTAAACATTTTTGATTGTTTTGGTTATATTTATCTTCTTCTTGTGCTTCCACACAAATGAGTCATGTGTAGCGCAAGTTCTGTGCCCATGATCGCAATTATGAAAACATTTGTTTATTTTAATTAAACATATTTTGTTAATATGCATATGATGTGAGCTTATTTACTCTGCCAACCAGCGATGGACAAAAATCAGAATTATCAGTGAGTCGTGCTTACCACACGAGTATTTAAAAAAGTGGACAAATTTGTTCGGCGAGGTCCACTTTTTACCCGTGTTGAAACAGTTTTTGCGTGTACGTGTGTGAACCTTGCCGCACAAAATTGGCCTTTGGTTTATGCAATTGTGTGGTAAGCGCAACTCACTGCACGGCTAAAAATATTAGCCTAAATTTAAAATCTTTTAGCCTCTTCATGTTGGTCGCCGTGCCGTGGCGAAGGGGCTTAAGTGTCGTATTGGTGTCCCTCTGGTAGGGATTTCAATATGAGACGAACTAAGAGGAAGGCTTCACTCCCCCCACAGCTTCGGGTTTGGCGTTCTCTGAGAGTTCATCGCGCTCGCTGTTGCGGGGGAAGTGGAGATAGCCGTAGCAACACCACCCTAAGCCAAGGTGTTGAGGTACCCGTGCCGAGGGCTGGATGATCAGCGGGTAGTTATTGCATAGCTGATCGCTTACGGTCCCCTGCGACGCCCGGGCAAGGTCGGTTGTATAAGTGCCTTACCCCGGTATACTGGCTCTGCCCCCCCAACCCAAAGCCAAAAGATAACCGTGGAAGGGGGGGGGGGGGGGGGCAGGGGTACCAGCCATAGTACCCTCCCTCCTACCCCAAATAAGGGGAAAGGAAGCGCACCAGCCATAGTGGCTTCCAAAAAATCAAAAAAAATCTTCGGGTACGTTGGAGCGAGCCAAGTACCACAGGGCTGTCTTCATTCTGAAGAAAATCAGGCGGAATGAAGAGGCGGGCGAGGTCCACGCGCGAGACGCAGAGGTCAGGGTATGGTGTGAGGCAGTGGTTGCCGAGGCTGTCGGGTGATCAAATGCGCGGACGGCTTCTCAAGGGAATTCTTGGAGAGGTGAGTTGCCAAGATAAGCAACGCATCTGATGGTCTTAAGATTAAGATCATCTTGGCTTCGGAGATTCCCAGAAGACCCACGCACGCATCTGGTTGCCCAAGATGAAGCTGGATGAGGGGAGGATAATCCAGTGCCTAAAGATGCAGAACCCAGGTGCCCCGATGGATGACTGGGTTGTTCTTAACATCTAGGAGCAGCAAAGGAACAGCCAGCCAGCGCTACTGCTGATCTCCAATGAGTCCCTGGGGGCACTCGAGGAGAGGGGAAATAAGCTGAAGTTCGGCGTCAGGAACGCCAAGCTAAAGATTTTCCCGGCAGCGGTAGTGCCTGATAACAACCTGGAGGAGGTTGAAGACGCCAACAAACTCCTGGAGGGGCTTCGTTTGGCAGGGCCGGCTGGTGATAGCGCTCCGGCAACCTCCGGTAAGACTGCGGGTGTGCCTCCCAAGTCCGATGATTAGGGTGGCACAAATCAACCTGCAACACACCAGGATCGCCTCGGACAACCTTCAGGTCCTCCTCAGGGAGGAGGACATCGACATCTGCCTGGTGCAGGAACCCTGGGTGTGGCGTTCCAAGGTAAGGGGCCTCAGCGCCAGGGGATACAATCTGTTCTACACACTTGGAGAAGGTAAACCGAGGGTTTGCATCCTAGTTAGGGATACTATTAATGCTTTCTTTTTACCTAATTTCGGCACCTCCAGCGGAAGTACAACAGTTGATCGGAAAAAATGATGAGAATAAGGGGGAAACTCTCTTGGGCTGTGACGTCAACGCCAGACACACGATGTGGGGCAGTAGCGAAACTAACGAACGGGGTGAGTCTCTTTTTGATTTCTTACTATCGAATAACCTATATATATGTAACACGGGCAGCTCTCCCACCTGGATATTACTATGAAATCTGACTCCTAAGATCTTGTGATAAGGAATTGGGAGGTGTCCAAGCGTCTATCTCTATCTGACCATAAAATAATTCTCTTTGTTGTAGAATGGGAGAGGGAGATAAGAAAACCCTATAGGAACCCGAAGCGAACTTCGTGGGGTCTATTTGACAAGATAGTCAGTAATAGGCTCAGTAGAAATAAAAAATCCATACAATCTAGCAACTGCCTGGACGATCGAGTTAGGTCTCTAGAGAAAAGCTTTCAGGTAGCCTACAAAGCTGCCTGTCCGATATCCAGAAGCAAAAAGACCTTCCCACCGTGGTGGGATGAGAACCTTGGCAACCTAAGGTCGAATCTCAGGAGGGTCTTTAATGACTGCTACTCTAGGAAGAACTTCCAAGAGTATAAGATTTGCTTGAGAGAGTACAAAAAAGCAGTAAGAACAGCGTATATAATTTAGGGCACTGCGCTTCACTCACTACCGAACTTTCAATAAAAATATAAAGATTCAATGCGTTTTAAAAATTGGTAAATATATTTTGGCTCAGGCGCTAAATGACCGTCTTGCTCGAGATTTACGAAATTATGTTTATTGTTTACAATATGTATGTGTTTTGTGTTGACAATTAGTTGGTGCGTGACTGTGTAAGTGTGTGTGTGTGGTGTGGTGAATGCTGGCGGCAGGGTTGCACCCGCCAGTGTTGTGGCTAATCTAGCCATCCCGGCCCCCCTAGGCGAGTGATCAGCCTAGAAGTCGTTGCAGCTGCTGCAGGGTCTCCACGAAATTGCTGAGCCCGGTTGGGCGACGACGGCCTCGACTTGCTGGCTGTGTCTGATAAGCGGATGCTGCTGGACGGCGATTACGGGCCGCGCGATGAGTCCATATTCGTGGACGCTGTGGTTGTTCCGGTGGTACGGTGGGCGCTGTTGCGGCCCTTGGAGTGAGGGTGCGCGGTGTTGCAGTGGGCACTGCTCGTGCTCGTGGCACGGTAACCGCAGAGCGGATTGTTGGTGTCGGGGCGACTTGCTCGATTTCCATATTAATGATAATCTGCATAGATAGACATTATGGACTTTAGTGTCTTATTAAGTATAGGGGTGCTTGAGTTTAGCACTTGATCAACATCTGGTTTCAAATGTGATATGATTATTGTATCTTTTATGCGGGGTTTTATTTGTGGTATAATTTTATGTTTAGATCGAGGAAACGAAAGTCCTTCGAGCTACCTCTTTAGGAGTGAGGTATTTATTTCGGATAGCAACATCGCTTCGTTGGATGAATTGCTCCGTATTTGAGTTTATATTGATTATAAGTTATTTGCGCGATCGGTATTAGCGGTATTAGACTCGGTTGGTAGAAAACAAAGTTTTACGAGCGGTCGAGTTAGTTTGCCGTTTTGCGTACGTAGGTCAACTGCTCGGATGTGACCGTCGGAACCGTAATGTACCTTTTCGATTCGGGCTAGCCGCCATTCGGTAGGAGGTAGACATTCGTCATGAATTAAGACGCATGCTCCAATTTTAGGTGCTTCTTGAGTATTTTTCCACCGACATCGTTTGTGAAGGTCTTTAACATATTCTTCCTTCCATCGGCGACTAAACTCATGATGGAGGATTTTGATCCGTTCCCATCGATTTATGAGGGAGAGTGAGTCCACGTTTTGTTCTGGTATGGCCAGAAGTGGCGCCCCTCTAAGAAAATGCCCAGGGGTGAGGGCTGTAAAGTCGGAGGGATCTTGCGAGAGTGATGATAGTGGCCGTGAGTTTAAAACGGCTTCAACTCGAATGAGTAACGTAGTGAACTCTTCAAATGTAAATTTATGATTGCCAGCGGTCTTTTTGAAATGCGATTTAAAGCTTTTAACCGCTGATTCCCATAGTGATAAATTGCCAATTAATGCCTTGAGGTGCGTATTTTGAAATGATGTGCGGCGAGACTTCTTTGGCGAACTGTATGAACTCCTTTTCGGTAGCTCGTTGGGCGCCGATAAAGGTTTTGCCATTGTCGCTCATGATTTTCGAAGGAAATCCTCTCCGTCCGACAAAGCGTGCAAATGCCGCGAGAAAAGCTGCCGTTGTCAGATCTGAACATAATTCTAAATGTACGGCTTTTGTCGTGAAGCATACAAAAACAGCCACGTAACCTTTCATTGTGGTAGAAGACCTTAACATCGAGGCCTTTAGCTGGAAAGGCCCGGCAAAATCTACACCAGTGATGGTGAAAGGCATAGAATAATTGCAGCGTTCGGGTGGTAGAGCTGCCATGATCTGCGTGCGCATCTTTTGCTTGTGTAGCGTACAGACTTTACACATAAAGATGCATTTTTTGATCAGAGGCTTTAGTCGAGGAATATAAAACTCTTGTCGGATCATTTGTTGCATTAGCCTGTGCTCGGCGTGTAGCATTAAAAGGTGGAGATAATTGATAAAGATTGTGGCAAATACGGATTTTTCCGGTATTATTATAGGGTGCCGCTCATTGTAGCTCAGACTGGAGTTCGCTAGCCTGCCATTGGCATGAAGCAGTCCCTTAGAGTCTACAAAGGGGTTAAGTACTAAGAGTGTGCTCTTTTTGTCAATGGGCTTTGATGCCATTAACAGTGATCGTTCACTACTGTAATAGCGAGTTTGTGTGCACTCGATTAGGGCTATTTTTGCCCGTTGCAAGTCTTGATGCGTAAGTGCATAGCTTGCGGTATTGGCTATCCCTTTCACCTTATTCTTTAAGCGATTTACAAATTGAAACATATACGCTATAACTCTTAAGGCTCGGGGGAACGACGAAAATCGCTCTAGGATGTCTGTATCCTCCAACGTTGTATGAAAGCCTTCTATTCTTCTACTTTCTGGGGCTATTATATTGCGCGCAGGCGACTTTGGCCATGCGTCAGGTGATTCGACCATCCAGTTGGGGCCATTCCACCATAGTGTGGTGGTTGTAAGGTGCAGGTGTTTGCAGCCTCTTGTTCCAAGATCCGCAGGGTTATCAGCACTGGCTACGTGTTGCCAAGTTGCTGGTCCAACCAAGTCAATGAACGACGAAAATCGCTCTAGGATGTCTGTATCCTCCAACGTTGTATGGAAGCCTTCTATTCTTCTACTTTCTGGGGCTATTATGTTGCGCGCAGGCGACTTTGGCCATGCGTCAGGTGATTCGACCATCCAGTTGGGGCCATTCCACCATAGTGTGGTGGTTGTAAGGTGCAGGTGTTTGCAGCCTCTTGTTCCAAGATCCGCAGGGTTATCAGCACTGGCTACGTGTCGCCAAGTTGCTGGTCCAACCAAGTCAATGATTTGAGCTGTGCGGTTAGAAACGTATGTTTTCCACGTATGTGGTGGCTTTTCTTGCCATGCTAGGACGATTTCTGATCTGTCCATAAATATAATTTCCTATTGCTCAGGTTTAAATGTGCTTGTACGGTCGAGGCTAATTTTGCGAGCAGGAGTGCGCCGCTTAGCTCGAGCCGTGGGAGGCTTACGGTCTTAAGAGGTGCGACCTTGGCCTTTGCCACTAATAAGTGACTTGTTGTTTTGACATCGTGCTGGGTTCGCACATAAATAGCAGCGCAGTATGCTTTCTCAGAAGCATCGCAAAAGCCGTGGATTTCGACTTCATGATCGGGTGAGAAATTCACCCACCGAGGTATTTGTATCTCGGAGATAGTGTGCAAGTTACTTGCAAATTGGGACCATTTTATTAAGCGGAGTGGTTTCACCACTTCGTCCCAATCGGTTCCATCTAGCCATAATTCTTGAATGAGGATTTTTGCTTGTATCATTATTGGTGCAAGCCATCCTGCGGGGTCAAAAAGTTTTGCCACAGATGACAAAATTTGTCTTTTCGTTTTTGCGGATTTTGCAGATACCGACTCAAGAGTGTAAGAAAATTGGTCTGATATTGCATTCCCAGAGTTTTAGTGGTGCTCTCTTTTTCGAACTTTAGAAAATTAGTATCTAGCAAGTTTTCTTTATTTATTTTTGCCAGTATTTCTGGATGGTTGGAAGTTATCTTTTTTAATGGAAACCCTGCTGATTCGAGGGCTTCGATAACTTGCGCTAGTGACTCGCACGCTATTGGAAGGCTATGGCTTCCCGACAGTATGTCGTCTACGTACGTTTGAGAGCTAAGCACCGGGGCGGCTAGTGGTAATTTGGCTTTTGTATCTTTTGCCAGTTCGTGTAATGTACGAATGGCTAGCAAAGGGGCGCAGTTTACGCCAAATGTCACCGTTTTTAGCTTGTAGTCGCGGATTGGACTGCTAGGTGAATTGCGGAATATAATGCGCTGATAGCCTTGGTCGTCGTCATGTACTAGGATTTGTCTGTACATTTTTTCGACGTCACCATTGAATACGTATTTATACATCCGACACTGTAAGATAAGCAGCATTAAGTCGGGTTGTAATGTTGGACCCGTGTATAAAACGTCATTCAGTGAATTGCCTGAGCTTGTGCATTTAGATGCATTGAACACCACTCTTACTTTTGTTGTAAGTTTTTCTGGTTTGATAACCGCGTGGTGTGGGAGATAAAATGAGGCGTGTTTGCCTTTTGTAATTTTTTCATAGGATTTTACGGCTTCCATATGATCTAATTTTATGTATTCCTCAAGGACGTTGTCGTATGAGGTTCGTGAGTGACCTAAGGCGAGTGTGTCGGGAAATTGTTGTTTGAATGGTAGTCGTACGACGTACCGCCCGTTCTCTGATCTCGTAGTTGTGGCCTCGTAGAAGTCTTCACAATACTTGTCGTCAGCTGTAGTAACGGGTATTGGGGGTAGTTCTTCTACCTCCCAGAATTTTCTCAATTGTGAGTTAAGATAGTCATTCGAAATATCTTCCACTTGCGTTGTGAAGCTGGAGATTTTCTCTTTGACTTGACCGCTTGAAATCCATCCAAAGATGGTATTTTTAGCTAGTAGGTTGTTGGAGATTTTTTCAACACCTCGAAGTATTATTTGGGGGATTAGATCGCTTCCCAATAATATGTCGATTTGATCGGGTGTATGGCAGTTGGGATCGGCTAGTTTCAGATGTGAAAACTTTTGCCAGTGCTCGCTACTTATATTATAGCTTGGGAGCATATTTGTCAGTCGTGGTAGAACTATAGCTTGTGCTTTTATTCGTTGATCCGCATTTGAAGACATCAAGGTAATGAGGCAGATTTTATTTGAGTTTTGGACTACTCTTCCACCCATTCCCGACATTTCAAAATTGGCTGATTTTGTTGGTAAATTTAAACTTTTTTGGACCTTAGATGCTATGAATGATCGCTGTGATCCTTGATCTATTAAGGCCCTTAGTTTAAATAGTTCTCCTCTGTGTTCGATGGAGACTATTGCTGTCGGTAACAGTGTTTTGCTTTCATTTTCTGAATGAAGCGTTTGTATTCTGGCTGCATTGGAGCAGCATGGTTGTTCTTGACAACTTTCGGGATTTTCCGATCTAGTCCCGTGGTTCTTTTGGCATTTGAATTATTTTGGACATTGTTATAATTATTATTATGGAGCATCGAATGATGTCTCCTACGGCAATATGAGCAAGTGTATTGACTCGCACATGTCTGTGCAGTATGAGTAGGCGATAGGCAATTGTTGCAAAGTTTCTTAGTTCTGACTAAGTTATTTCTTTCGTTTATTGATAAATTTCTAAATTTCTCGCAAGATCTTAGTTGATGCCCTCCGCTGCACAGTTCGCATGACATATTTCTATATTGTTCAGATGTGAACGATTGAGATTTGTGGAAACTCTTGTCATTTGAGTTATATTTACTCCTGTTATGGGAGTTATAATTACTGGCATGGGGTTTAAAGAAGCTTTTTTTTTTGTCTTCATTTGCATTTTTCGGCTTTGTTTCTTTTGTGCCTACCCGTTCTGCAATTTCGAACTGGGTGGTGAGGAAATCTTTCATTTGTTGCCACGTTGGGCATTTTTTACGGGATGAGAGCGATTGCTCCCATAAAATTAGTGATTTTTCTGGTAATGTGGCAGCGCAAATATTGACCAGAATTGGGTCCCAGTTTTCCGTGGGAATTTTTTGGGTTTCTAAAACCGACAAACAGTTTGTTACTGTGGACTGTAACTTCAGAAATTCCTCACTTGTTTCTTTTTGAATTTTTGGTAAATTCATTAAGGTCGTTATTTGTTTATCGACCAAGACTCTTTCATTTTCATATCTAGCTTTTAACGCTTGGCCTTTTGTTTTATTTCGCAAGTGGTATAATTTTTGCGCTTGTGATAGCTTTGGGTGGTTTATGTAAACGGCTGAGAACATGTCTCGGAACGACGGCCATTGCTCATAACCCCCATGAAATACTTCAGTATCACAGGCCGGCACTTTAAGGTATATGCCGGAGCTTGCTTCTTGTATTTGTCTTTGGGGCAGCTCTACTCGCTGGGGTGGAGTAGATGCAGTTATAGGCTTAAGAAGTTTTAATTGATCGGAGATCATAGCCTTTGTTCCTTCATATTGGTCTAAGCAGTGTTCATATTTTAAATATTCCGAGTTTTTGAAATTTTCGGGCAATTCTGAATCATCTGTTTCGACGATTGCGTCATATGCCGCTTGGAGCCGTGTCCAAAACCTATCAAGTGATTTTTCTTTCACTTCAAGAACCGATTCTGTATTTTCCTCTATAGCAATTGAGGAAAACCTTGTGCAGTATCTTATGATACTGTCACTTTCTGCAATGAATTTTGCAGCTGAAAAATCTTTGCCCTTTTTTTGCTTTGCACCCTGTTTTGAACGGGTGCTTTCAGCTGGGCTGCCTTGAGGCTTTTCTTCTTCACCCATTTTGGGTATATCTAATAATAGATGAGGTGATTTAGGGTCCGTTGACATTATTAGTCGAAACTGAACCTCTTTTACTATACAAGTTTAGATATATGTTTTTTTTTGCTTAATTTACCGAGCTTTTGTGTCTGCCGGTGTTTATTTTTTTTCGCGCGACTGTAGTTTTTCAGTCGTTACCGATTTAATTTTTTGACCGATAAGTCGATATATAAATGCAAATATTTATGAATATATGCTATTTTTTAAAGGACCGAGATTTATTAATTGACGCTGCTATTGTTTTGTACGCGACTGTAGTTTCTAAAATGTTTTTTTCTTGTTTAAGAAATGTCCAAGACTAATTGTAATTCTTACCGCTTATTTTTCCCTTATATATTTTTTGTAACTACTTACAGTATTTTTTTGTAAGATTTTGTCAATTTACAAGTACTTCCACTATTTTTTGGTGGGTATGTTTAGTTGTTAATTTTTTGCTTTGTCGCGAGGGTGGCTATGCTATGTACACGTTTGTGTGTATGTCTATTAGTTTCTATGTAAACAATAGAAGCAATGGATCAAATTTTCTATGCTTTGTTTTGATTTACTTTCCTTTGCTTAAGTTACCAGGTACGGGATCAAAGAACTTAATTATTTTTTGAGTGCAGCTTTGTCGCTGATCAAACTTTTGTTCGAATATGTACATATGTAATTAATATGTCAATATTTTTCCTTCGATTTGTTCTTTTCTTTAAATTTAGTTACTGCTTATTTTGTTTTACACAATCCTGCCTTTGCTTGACTTATTTGTTGGGATGCAAGCAGAGGGGGTATTGCCGGGCAAATTTGCAAGTGGAAACTTGAAATAATATTTTGTTGTTGGAAATTAGATTTGACGACACGAAAAATAAGCAGTAGGTCCGCGGTGAGGTTTTTTATTTTTGTAAGTATTTGTTGTAATACTTTTGAGCGGGACTTAATATGAAAATTTATATGTATGTTTGTATTTATGTAATGATGGGATGGTCGGACTTTGACCGGGATCAGAATTTTTATATATGTATATATATAGTTTTCAATCCTGTTATTTAAGGGTCCCGTATTTTTAAGGGAAATTCAATTTTGAATATGTATGTACATATGCATATGTAAATATTTTTATATATATGTATCCGTTCGATTTTGGTTATACGGATTTATGGAAAAAAAATCCGTGGAAAAGCCAAATGAACGTCTGAATAATTAATTGGATACGACTCACCGCTCTTTTGCAAGGGTTAAGGGAGATTTACTTAGCTTTGTTTTTTTTTTTCCTTTTTCTATAATTAATATATATTTTTGTTGTTGTTGTTTGTCCTTTCTACCCTCGCTATTTCCTTTTTGTTTTAATTAGTTTTATATTTTCGCGCCCGGTTCTTTAATTAGTGGACTGTAGTTTTAATTTGTTGTTTGTGTTTTAGTTTTTTATTGTTTTATTATTTGAATTATTCGCGCCCGAAATGTTTATTTTGTGGACTGTATTAGTTTTTATGTTTAGTGTTTTTTTTTTTTTTTTTTTCCGTCACCATAGTGTATGTGCTTGTTTTTTGCACTTTTATGTTTAGGGCACATATACAATTCGAGGCACTTCACTGCACTTAAATTTTTCTTTTTATATTTATTTTCTACTGTCCATAGGTGCCTGTCTTTGAGGCGATGTAGTGGCGAGCACTGTTGGCTCTGAGGCATGGCGCGATTGGCTTCCTCATTTTCGGTATGAAAAACCACACTTTGGCTTTCCAAAACATAAACTATATCTTCGAAATATTTTATAAGCTGATTGCGAATTACAATAGCATGCAATGCAAATAAAATAAACGAATGAAAAACCGTAGCTTATCTATGTATGTATGTCGCGAAATCCTGGCAGGAACATTGTGAGTCAATCGAGTCCACGAAGGACTCAGCAAGGCTCGGAAAGATCCTCGCCAGGACCCACACAAACAAGACGTTCGTCAAACGCGCTGATGGGACATGGTCAGGGTCATCAGCGGAAACCCTTGACATCCTAATAGGAGCTCACTTTCCGGATGGTTCTGGAGAGCTGGAGCAGAGAAGAAGGGTGGCGCAACTGGAGGCACCGACCTCTTTGATAGACAAAATTTTAGCAGAAGACAAAATTGCCTGGGCAATTAACAGCTTCTCACCTTATAAATCAGCGAGAGTTGATGGAATACTTCCCATTATGCTGCAGAAGACTCAAGCATCTTTGGTTAAGGAACTGAAGGAGATCTTCGCAGCATGCATCATTCATAACCACATCCCGTCCACGTGGAAAGAAGCGAGGGTGGTTTTCATTCCCAAATCTGGCAGAAGAGGACATGAGGTGGCCAAGGACTTTCGGCCGATAAGCCTCACATCCTTTGTGTTAAAAACCTTCGAGAGATTACTAGATATCCATATACGGGGGCTTCTGCAGCATAACACCTTCTCGGAAGCGCAGCACGCGTATCTGAGGAGGAAATCCACAGAGACCGCACTACACGAGGTGGTGCGAACAGTCGAGAAGTCACAATTATACAAAGAATTTACTCTGGCCGCGTTCGTTGATGTGGAGGGCGCCTTTAACAACGTGAGAGCCGATGCGATATCAGCTGCACTCGTAAGGGTAGGGGTGGAGGAGCCAATAAGGAATTGGATCACGACCCTACTCCTTAACCGAGAAATATCCGCCGAGCTAGGAGGGGCAAAAGTTAGGAAGCAGACCGAAATTAAATGGCCAGCGGCTATCCCTATCTGCTACCACTAAATATCTTGGGCTCATAATTGACTGTAAGTTAAATTGGAAGGCGTGCATTGAAGAGCGGGTGCGGAAGGCCTGCGTCGCTTTCTGTGCTTGCAAATCAATGTTTGGTAAAAAATGGGGTCTAAAGCCAAGGATGGTGCTATGGTTGTACGAGGCTGTGCTGACCTATGGATCTGTAGTATGGTGGGAAGCTCTTCCGAAGGAACTATAACCTCATCAGCCTACATAAGGTTCAGCGGGCGGCATGTGTTGGTGCCACCGGAGCCTTGCGCACTTGTCCCACTGCGGCCTTGGATCCGATTCTGAACCTTCTTCCAATAGACTTACACATACTGAGTACATCGGCTCCAACCGCACTCAGACTCAGGGAGTCCGGGTGTTGGACGGATGCTCAGCAGGGTCACAGTAGCATTCTTAACCATCTTCCAGCTGGCACTATTAATGCTATAACCGACTTCTATCCTCACAAACTGGCGTTTGAGAGTAGTACTATTACTTCAATTCCGAGTAGGAATGATTGGCAAAGGGGCAGGGTCGAAAATGACAGCGGTATCCAGGTCTACACCGACGGGTCCAAGATGGATTCCGGGGTCCGGGCCGGCGTCTTCTCGGGGTCCCTGGACATTGCCGTATCATTCAGACTCCCATCGCATTGCAGTGTGTTTCAAGCTGAGGTTCCTGCGATCTTGCAGGCCGGCAGATCACTCAAGGACCTGAACACAACTGGTAAAGTCACTATCTTTTCAGACAGCCAAGCAGCAATAAAGCCACGCAGCGGCTCATCGGACGAAAATGAGGAAGTGAACACAACTGGTAAAGTCACTATCTTTTCAGACAGCCAAGCAGCAATAAAGGCACTAGCAGCACCACACACTAGTTCGAACGTGGTGCACGCATGTAAGCAGATCTTGGCTGCACTAACTAACATTGAACTATCCATTACCTGGGTTCCGGGCCATAGGGGTATCGAAGGTAATGAGAAAGCCGATGAGCTGGCACGCAGCGGCTCATCGGACGCAAATGAGGAAGTAATCAATGTAGATATAGGGGTACCCTTAGCAGTATCCATAAATATTACCGGAACAAAGCACAATTGAGATGGAGTAACACCACTAGTTGTGCAATATCAAGATCCACCTGGCCAGACTATAGCGAAAAGAGGACGAGGAGTCTTCTAAGCAGGTCAAGAGTTAGCACTCAGAAACTCATAGCAGTCTTCACAGGTCACTGGGCGATAGGCACGCATGCGGAAAAAATGGGAATTCCGCACCGAGATCACTGCAGAAGCTGCGACGACAGCGATGCCAAAGAGACCGTTGAGCATTTCCTGTGTGAATGCCCGGCTCTAGCCGGAAGGCGAATGAAATCCTTTGGGAGCCCCTTTTTGGGGAACTTGGATCGTATATCCGAGATAGGGATCCCAAATATCCTCGAGTTTATCAACAACTCTGGTTGGTTGTAACAGATATCCATACTACATAAGTAGGTTTAAACGAGTATTTTATGGCATCAAAACGGCTTCTAAAAGCTACTTGGGCGACCTGGGTCGCAGCCATTCCACCTACCTACCTACCTACCTAAAATCTTTTGGTGCTACATATTGACCAAATTTGGTTTAGAATTAAATCTACGGCGGTTGTCAAAGAAATTCGCGTAATAAAAATTATTAAAATTTTAAACCGAAAATGTTTTTATTTTTTTAAAAAATGTTAGGACTCGAACCGACGTGAGCTACGACGCACTCATGAATGTTGAAAAATTTAGAATTTTTGTAGGTAATTTGGCTTGGAATTTATTACAAAAAGGTTTTAAATATTGTGTAAACCAATTAGGTTCAAATTCATATTTTTGTCCATCGCTAGTTTGCAGGATTTATTTCAACTTACTATCATAGAATTGAGACTAAGGTATCCTTTCCGGTTGAAAAACGTATGCTCATTCTGAGTTGGTTTTTGAAGATCAAAATGTGAGCCATCGATGCACCCGATTACTGATAAGAGTTGACTTAGTTATTAGATATTGTTTAACCTATTGTAGTTGGTAATCTTACCTCCTGGAATTTTGTATTTCTCCCCAAAGATTCCATACACCGAGAGAGACAGTATGGCGAAAAATTTATGAATTGTGGGCACATTCCAGCCTAGATTTTATTCACAATGTCACCCACAATTTGCGATACGGAACTTTGTCAAATCCGTATCAAGTGATCATTTCCAACTTAGTCTTGATAGCCTCCACTCGCCAAAAGAGACAAAGTCGCTGCTAGTTGTAGCACTGGTGGCACAGCGGTTCAAAGTTTATTTCCGAAAGGATAAAACTAAAGGCCTCCTTGGTTAACCTAAAATGCTTCTTACACCTATAAATGAATAATATTTATTATTAATTTATTCGTTATCAACATTTTTTCAACATTTCGGCGGCCGGGATTTGACAGTCTTATTATCAAAAACAAATACCAACACATGATACCTTTTTTCCTACATAGTTATTCTAATCCAATTACTTGAGATAGCGTTGATCGTGATCGGACGTGTTTTTATTGCGCTCCGAGTTTTTCTTTAGTAAATAGCGCTAATGAGCGGACTTTAACAATTAAAACTGTGTTGGCTGTGTTAGTGACATTGACTCTTGGATTTTTTCCTATGTTTAATTTTTAAATTGTCTTTGTGGCAATAGAGTTGATCGCACTCAAGCCTCAGTGCAATGCGATAAGTGCAGAGAAATTTATCACCTAAGTTGTGTTTTTGGTGACTTGCCTGCTGACATAAATTATCTACGAAATTCTGACAATATATACATCTGTGGGTTGTGTGCTCCCGTTCAACGGGACGAGTCTATGACTTCCCAAGTCTCTTCAGTGCATCAGCAACAAGCTATACAAATGTTAATGCCTAATCTGCAAACTGATAACAAAAGAGACAATGTGCATAACTCTACTTTATCAGCAATTCTGGCTGAATTAAAATTATTGCGTGCAGAGCAAGCTAGTGCGGTTGCGGTGATACACTCTCTTCAAGAGGATAAAAACAAATTACTCGGCGAAATAGAAATCGTGCGCTCAGAACTACTCAATTTGCATAAGTTATATGACGATGGAGTTGTAGCTACTCTTCCCTCGCTCACATCAGAGGTCAAAGAACTTCGTCGCATTGCTAACATAAATTTGTCCAAAAATTCAACTGAAAAAAATGCTAGCAACAATTATGCTAAAAAAGAAATCAACAAACAACAACTTAATTCAGCTGAGTATGTCGACGCCGGCAGCAAACTCTCTTCTCCCACAACTCAACCAATGAATGCCGATAGCCGTTCTCATTTAGTTATTGCTACTAACACTCCCACAGTACAACCAACACGTACTCCCACTTGCTCTTCTCGAAGCCTAGCTTTGCTTTGGTTGCAGCTACACAAACAACGACGTCACCTGCAGAAAATGATGATTTACCTCGTGCTGTTGGTAGTGGAAACGATGTTTTACCTCTTTCTGTTGTTAGTGCAAATGGATGGACTACTGTGCGGCGTAAGAACTCGACAAATAAAATAAGTGGAGGAGCTGTTGATGCCAATTTCTCACCGGCTGTTTCTCAACAAATGCCAGCAACAGAGAATGCTGTGACTAGCCCGACTGAGGTTGCTGTTAGCACAGATCAATTTAACACTGTGCGTCGTAAAACTGAGTCAAGTAAGAGACGTGTTGTTGGCTGCAATGACAATAATGATCTTGGTGTATTTACACGATTTACGTTTTTACATTTGTCATCTTTTAAAAAATCTGTAACTTGCGATGACATTGTTCATTATGTGCTTAACCAACTCAATAAAAACGATGTGAACTTGTATAGCAGAGTAATGAGCTCTGAAGTATGGCCGGCTAATGTCAAAATTCGGCCGTTCCAGTTTTTTCAGAAAGAAGGGGAACAACCCCCCAGAGTTAGTTGATGCTCCTAAGAATAACGGACGCTTAAAAATTTATTTCCACAATGTCTCCGGACTAAGAACTAAGGCACAGGCTATGCGCTTGTTTAGCTCTCATCTGGAATACGATGTCATTGTTATTATTGAAACATGGCTAAACGAAAACTTTTTTAGCGAGGAGTTTTTCGACCGTCAACTTTTCAATGTTTTTCGCAAGGACAGATGTTCTTGCCTAACCGGACGTGCTCGTGGTGGTGGTGTCCTTATTGCAGTACAACGTAATCACCATGCTGCCACGATATCGCTGGCAAACGCAACTGCTATTCTCGACCAAGTTTGTGTTCGAATAACTGAGTCTTCCTTGCTATTATGTGCTTCTTACATTCCGCCGAATAGTAAACATAGCCTATATACTGCTCACATTGACAACATTACGCATCTTGCTTGGCGACTTCAACCTGTGTAATCTGACCTGGTCGTCCAATCTCTTCAGCTCCGATCTTCTAGCTTGTGATGTAAATAGTAATAGTGAATCATATTTAGTGGATGGCTTTCTAAGTATTGACTTAATGAAAATTAATCGTTTCCCAAACACGCTTGGTCGCACACTTGATTTAATCTTTCTATCAAAAACCGTAAACTTTTCTATAAACGAGAGTAATTCTTATTTCGCGAAGGCATATATGCATCATATACCTCTTGTTAACTATTAGTCTTGAATTTTATTATTTTGCTAAAGTCACTAATCCAAACTCTGAACTATGTTTTAATTTTAAATCGTGCGATTTTTTGAAATTGAATAATCTGTTGTCGGAAGTATGCTGGGATAGCCTATTTTATCATTGTGATGCCTCTCATTGCTTCGAACGTTTTCGATCCACAGTTGTGGAAGCGTGCAAGAGTATCGTACCGGTTGTGAAAAGAAAACAGTACAAGGTTCCATGGCATAATGCAACTCTTATTCGATTCCGAAACAAAAAGAATAAATATTTTCGTAAATTCAAGAAAAGCAATAATATTAGCCATCATAGTCAGTACAAGGAATATTCTAAGAGGTTCTTATGTCTGGAAAAGTTCTTGCATAGGAACTATATTTTAAAATTTGAATCCAACTTAAAGACAAATCCAAAAGCGTTTTGGCAATTTGTGAACTCGAAAAAGTCTTGCTCCAGTTTTCCTTCAGCACTTTTTCTTGGTGACAACGTGGCTAATATGCCTGCTGAGGCTGCGAATCTCTCTGATTTGTTTTTTCAGTCCAATTTCAGTATTGAGTCTGACACTAGGCCTTTCTCATTCGATATACCGGGATCACTCGACCTCGGTAGTGTAACGCTGGCTGTTGACGATGTGCTCATTGGCATTGATGGTCTTAAACCTTCTACCCAAACGGATGTTGATGGGTTGTCTGTTGCACTTTTTATTAATTTATTTATTTAGTCTATGAACAATTCATTCTTACAGACTAATAACAAAATTGAATAAAATTTTTAAACATTGTGAATCTTTAGTTTATCCTATTCTTCATATTTTTAACGAATCACTTTCTTCAGGTATTTTCGTTGACCATTGGAAATTAGCTTTCATCACCCCTATTTTCAAAAGTGGTAACAAAAATGACATCACCAACTACAGGTCCATCTCTAAGCTTTCCGCAACATCTAAACTTTTCGAAACCATTATTCAAAGAATTCTTTTAGCCGCTGTCAAAAACTTTGTTTCTCCCGAGCAGCATGGCTTTACTCCGTGCCGTTCTACTGTGTCTAACCTAACGGGTTTTTCAAGCGATTGCCTAGCGGCCTTTCAGTCTGGAGATCAGGTTGATACTGTCTATACTGATTTCTCCAAGGCTTTCGATAAGGTCTCCCATAGTATATTACTGAATAAATTAGGTTCTATCGGGTTTCACTCGACGTTTTTGGGATGGATCACATCTTATCCTAAAAATAGCCGCTGTTCGGTCGTAATTGACGGTGTTAGATCTGTGCCTTTTATTGCAAGCTCGGGGGTTCCACAGGGTAGCATCTTGGGCCCACTCTTGTTCGTCCTATTTATTAACGATATCAGTGCTTGCTTTTCGTCTGCTAAATTTTTGTTTTACGCGGATGATCTTAAGATTTATTCCGCAATTAGTAGCTACCACGACTCTATGTTGATGCAACGTGTCATTGATAGTGTAAGCAAATGGTGCGTAGAAAATAGCCTTTCGTTGAACATAAACAAATGTTTTCATGTTACCTATGCTAAACGCAATAATATCATTCAGACGTCTTACAACATCGCTAGCTCGCCTCTTCGATCTGTTTGTGAAATCAAAGTCCTTGGGGTAATTTTGGACCAAAAGTTTTCATTTACCAGCCACATGAGCTTCATAATCTCCAAATCATACTCCATTGTTGCTTTTGTGCGACGTCACAGCTCAGAGTTTGCTGACCCATATACGCTTAAATTACTGTATATGGCGTTTGTTCGATCTAGGCTCGATTACGCTTCTTTTATTTGGTCCCCTTATTTCGAATGCCATATTATTAGGATTGAGCGGATCCAAAAGGCATTTTTACGTTTTGCACTTCGAAGCCTACATTTTACAGACCCTGTAGGAGTAGGAGAACTATTATGTCTCTGTCTTTCGTTTTCGATGTAGTCACCGGGGTTTGTTGACTGCCCTGTTCTCCTTGGAAAAATTTTCTTTAACATTCCGTCCCGTCATCTTCGACACACTCAGATTTTCTTTGTTGGCGTCTTTAGAACTCTATATTCTAAAAATTCGCCAATTAATAGGGCCTTGATTGAGTTCAACAGAATCTCCAGATTTGTCGAGAACGATTTTTCTGTTTCAAAAAATCTCTTCATGGAAGTGTTAAAATTACTTTATAAGTAGCATCTATGATTAGTTTTTTTTTTTTGAATTTAGCCTGTAAGATTTCTTTGTATTTCATTGGCTAATAAATAAATAAAGTATGCGACATTTAAGTCAAGTTCTTCATTGGTCGAAATGATTTCATTGATTGTAATAGCTTCATCCTTTGTATAATTAACAGGTAACCGCATCAGAGTTGCATATTTTTCCCGCAGTGGGTTTTAATTGCCAAACTTTGTCTACGTTTTCGGGTTTGTTTACATTTTTATTTTCTGTACACGTATTTCTCTTTGTATGATTTATACTTTTTAGGTTTTTAAATAAATTACAATTCACAAAAGAGTTTACAGATGATAAACACGTGTAAAACATGTAGAAAAGCCTGCAATAGTCCTTATAAACATCAGAAAATTCCCAAAAGGGAGCGGGAGCTAGCCAATGCATTTCTCACTAAAACGCACCAGATTTCGAAGTGATATTTCAGCTATCACAGCTCCACAATTATTATATTACCACCACACCGTTTAATTTCGTTTCGTTTATTTTTTTTAACATGTAAACAATAATGAAATGTCAATGGATTAGTGTAAATTGCGTTGATACCGATGTTAGCGCTACTGGCGCATTTGCATTAACTTGCTTTTTTATTAAAATGTTAATATGGGCACAAAATACTTGAATGAAAATACTTTTCAATTCCGACA
Organism: Sphenella marginata; assembly: GCA_951509765.1. Lineage (NCBI taxonomy): Eukaryota > Metazoa > Arthropoda > Insecta > Diptera > Tephritidae > Sphenella > Sphenella marginata. The sequence continues at coordinate 35,316,566 of OX608082.1, read as the reverse complement.
GTCTCGTCGTCACGATACTTTAAGAATTTTACACGGATCTTCTCTTCTTGTTTATATTTTTCCGCTTCCTATCGGAATTTGGAAAAGCAGATGAATTCCTGCTGATAATCCTTCCGTTGCCGAAATACACTCGGATAGTTTAGAAAGACACTACCAAGGGATGACCTGTCCCAGTACTGGATAGTTGGGCCTTCCAGGCCAGCAACGGTACCTCCATACCACGGCGGTCGCCGAAAGGTGTATTGCGGTCCAAGGAATCTAAGTTTCCTTTTGGGAAACTAACATATATAAGCATTTAAAATTGATAAAAAATATATGAATAATTTGCCTTTTTCCATTTCTTTTGAAGGGTGAACAAGTTTGGCTTTGACCTCGGTGTCGCCTAAATACGCCCAAACATTGTTTTTACTATTATTTTTAGGTAAGGTTTCGATTTCGGATTCCTTGTCTTATGATTTTTGATGTTTTCCAAACTGCGCTCCAAAAAATTGGTATCATATAACACTTGGAAAATAGAAAACTGATAATTTGGATACACAATTTGAACATTACGTTTTATTCAATATTTTGGCCTTAATCTCAACAAACCTAACATGTTATAACATTCTAAGATTAAACGAAACTTCTATGGTTTTAATTTTATACGAATGATAGACTTAAGTTTATGCCTAATTTAAAACCCATTAGCTTAAAATCGCCAGGCTTCAAAGCTTACAATGCGTTTTGGCGTTGTTCTACTTATGTATATACAAATTTACCAACATAATTTTAAATTCTAGTACAAAATTTTTACCAAATAAAAATTATTGATGAAAATCTTATCTTAAGTATTTTAAACTTATTTAATATTGTGCAAATGTTTCAGTTCTTTTCTACTAGTTACACATTGATTTGGAATGCCTCTCTTTGCAGTTTTTGGTTACCACGAACTCTCGGAGAAGTCTGAGGTTTAGATTTGTCGTTGGAGTCTGAAAAACGCGCTGGTGGATTTATATGATCCTGATAATTTTGTGTGTAATTAGATATGCTAAACGAGATAATTGTATTATTAAGAAGAGCGGCATGCTTCTTATTGTGATCTTACCTAAAAGTAGTTTCTTCGTTGTGACTCGAATACCCACTGGAACTGCGAACATGTCTTTTACCACTTGTGCCGGATTTACCACCTTTTCGAGCTGGAAACGGGGGCTTCGATTTCCTTGATAAACTTGTTGGCGTAGTCTCTGATGATGACGATGTTTCTTCTTGTGTGTCTATATAATCATAATTACAATATTACATAAAGTAGAGATACGTTTGAAGCATGCACATATGAGTTATTCCATATTATTTTTACAACTCAAAGGTAAATTTTTGTTTCTTTGGTTTGCAAAAAAACAGACGTGTATTTTTCTATTCCAGTATATTGAAAATTTTAGCTCATACATGTCCATATAAATATGTATCCTACTACCAACTATACGTGGATAAAGCATAGATCCCGCTATCCACAAAGAAGATAAAAAGGTAGATTGTTTTATATGCGCGGCGGGCAGAATGCACTAAATGCACTAAACAATTTCCCAAAATAAATCTGAAAGCACAACTAAGGCGGCATACTTTAAAATAAATTTCCAAAAACTTCTTGATTTTTATTCCATTTACATATGTATGTATATGTAGTATATGGGCGTTTCCTGAAGTGTCAACCAAGAGCAGAAAAACTAAGTTATATTATCTTCATCAATTCTTCTTCGCCGCCATTGTCACCATTTGACATAAACTGTGTTTGTGACATTTCCTTTCTTCAACCAAAAAGGAACTAATTTCTGATAATTAATATTTTTCAGTTTAGTTTTTATATTTTCGTGAAATATTGCAGAAGCTGTGCTTTATAAACAGTTTGTATGTTAAGACCACTCTTCCGCCGAAGACTTCAAGTTTCGTGACATGGCAGATTATGTACTTATACATATGTATGGCTGTGTGCCAATCGGTAACTTTTCACTCAGAGGAAAAATGAAATGAACAAATTTTCTATCTTGTACAAAAATTTTCCATTTTGCTGTGCCAAATGATATGGGATTTGACAGTTGTAAATTTTGACATCTGAAAAAAGCACATGCGAAAGCAAATAATCTGGGAATGAAATGTAAATTTACGTATTTTTTCTGCATTATATTTGATATTTTTGTCTTTAAACTATATTTTACCGTTTAATAACGTATTGGCATATAAATTCATTTGAAATAATATGAGTGGCAATACCGAATGCATACATGTGTACACATTCACAGTTGTCAGAAAGTTGTGACATTCGTATTTACCACAACAAATGTCATAATTTTCTCCCGGATTGTCAAAATTTTGCTATTTTCAACCGATTGGCACACAGCCTATGTACATATATCAGGGTTTGGCGTTAATCAAACTCAGTTAAATAAATTAAAGTTATTGTAATTGTATAATATTCTCCAAGATAATAACCGGGTATCTTAACTGTTAATTGTTAAAGTTATAAAACGATTGAGCTTGTGCAAATTGTGGGATTTTGCTTTTAATTTATTCTTACAAGTTAAGTCAATAATATAAAGCTGAATACATATCGCGATGAAAAAACATGAAAATCGTTGCCTTTTTATTTAAGTTTTAGCGAAATACAAATAGTATAAATTTTGTAAAAATTTTATCTACTTTACACACCATACTTTTTTTGTATTGAAAAAATACCTTTTATATTATAAAAATAATAGAAAAAATTTTTTGTGAGAAGGCAACGGTCTTTACATGATTTTATTCACATCAAACACAGTTCACGTCATAGTGGAAATACCTTGATACCATGGTTCGATACCTATGGACAGCTGTGTTGTTGTTTTTTATATTTTAAAATATTACTCTAATTGGTTAAATACATACCAAGATATGAGCGAATTTTCAACCCGTCGCGATTATTTAAAAAAAAGTTCAGCTTCGTATTCAAAAAACTCCCTGGCAAAAGATGAAATTATAATTTTGTTTCACAAAATATACTGTACATTTGAAATAAACTGGTGTAACTTTTTTTATTCTGTCAGTAGGGGATTACATAAGCAACTTTTGAGCAACCTTTCTATTTCATCAAAATATTTATAAAAAGTTCTATTATCGTATCGCTCGTTCCATTGTAAACAAAATTAAAATTTTTCAAACAGTTAACTTTTACGACTAATGTAGTTGATACTAGAAGGATCACGTCAATTTATAAGGTATGACGGCAAACTACAAATACTAAGCTAGTATACTGATAAGCAAAATATTTATATTAATGTGAGAGAGATTATAAATTCCATCCAAACTTTTTCATTCTAAGATAATTCACTTTACAATAAAAAATGTACTCAAATAATTTTCTAAATAATACAGTTTCATACAAAAAAGAAAATGAGTTCTTTGAAATAATGCGTTTTTATACCCAGCGTACTAGTACTAGTACAAGGGTATTATAACTTTGTTGGGATAACGGTTGGTTGTACAGGTATAAAGGAATCGAGATAGATATAGACTTCCATATATCAATATGATCAGGATCGAAAAAAAATTTGATTGAGCCATGTCCGTCCGTCTGTCCGTCTGTCCGTTAACACGATAACTTGAGCAAATAATGAGATATCTTCACCAAATTCGGCATGCGTACTTATTTGGGTTCAGAATAGATTGGTATTGAAAATGGGTAAAATCGGACCATAACCACGCCCCTTTTTCGATATCGAAAATTTCGAAAAACGTATAAAACGGGTTAATTCAATATCAGGAGCAGCTACAATGATTAAATTTTCGATATGTATTGATTTAGATGTTCTAAGGCCGATTTTATCAAATTTTTTTAAAAGGGGCGTGGCACCGCCCACATATATTTGAAGAAATTTTCAAATTTTGACTCTCAATAACTTCGGCACAGTTTATGCTAGTACAACGAAATTTTGTAGAGGGCATACTATTGTTGTGTTAAATTCAGATATAGAAAATAAACGAAATCGCTTGGCGACCACGCCTACTTTTTTATAAAAGTTATATTGAAAGGAGGTGGAAATATTGAAAAGTCCATATCTAATTAACTGAAACCGCTATAATAATATAATTTGGTACATACATCAATTTTCATATTCTTTACATTATTTTTGCAAAATTTTGGAAAGTGGGTGTGGCACCGCCCACTTATGAGTCACTCAATTTTCAAATTCGACTGCTAATAACTTCAGAACTCTGTGAGATAGATTTACGAAACTAGGTACCAGGCATGTTATGTTTATGTAGAGTACTACCACAGAAAATAAGAAAAATCGATGAACGACCACGCCCCTTTTTGGACTAAAGTTCCCTAAACAAGAGTTAGGAAACCGGAATATGCAATATCTGTTTAACTGATAAAGATATAATGCTAAAATTTAGTACACTCATTCACCTGATGATGTTATTAGTGTTGTTTGGAAAATGGGCGTGGCACCGCCCACAAGTGAATAAAAAAAATATCAACATTTCACTATTAACAAGCCACTGTGAAAGTATCATAAAGATCTGCAATGAAAACTGATCTTCAAATAGGGACAAACACCACCCACTTTTTTAAAATTATGTAAATATTGATTAATGGACACATATATCCGTATATCAAAAAATTTCACAAAATACGCCTTCTTTTCCAAAGTTATATATAGGACATGCTATAACCCTTGAAAATATCGATTGAGTACTTTTGGCTCATGTAAGCGGTTAATGCTTTATAAGCAAGGGGCGTGGCCGCGCCCACCAAATTCGCTATTATTTAGGTTGGGAATAGATTGGTTTTTAAAATGGGCGAAATCGGATGAAAAACACGCCCCCTTTTTCTGGAAACTAACGCTGGGTATTTAATGTTCGGTTCACCCGAACTTAGACTTCCTTACTTGTTATTTTCTAATAGAGTGTATCAGCTCAAAATCAACCCACTTTTGACCCAAAAACACCAGAGAACATGTTTGTCTGTTGGTGGAATATAGATTTTTTTCGAATTGATTCACTTTATGTACATTGAACAGATAAGCTACGAAAATTTATAATACACAGATACAAATACATCTATTTCCGCCATTTTTAGTTCAATGACTATTTTATAACGTTGAATATAATGACCTTGGGTAGCTATTAAAATGTATCGTACTATCTAAAAAAATTAAAATATTGAGTTAACCCTGTTTACAATAGAACGAGCGGTATGCTAAACTTTTGTTTATTACTTCTATGTACATATGTGTGCTTAAAATAGATATTAGGCGCCTTTCTTTTACACGCTTATATGTACATATGCACATCTGCCAGGCGCGTAGCCAGAAAAAAATTTCGGGGGGGGGGTTTTGGCAATTTTTAAACTTTTTGGTAATAATTTCCAATTCTTTCAATTTCCTACAAAAATTCTCAATTTTTTAAAACTTTACTAGGATAAACTATATGTGTACTTTTCGCACACAATTCATGGGTGCGCGATATCTCACTAGGTAGAGCATTGCGCACTGATTTGGGGCACGTCGGTTCGAGTCCTAACATTTAAAAAAAAAAATAAAAAATTGTTAACATTTTCGGTTTAAAATTAAAATAATTTTATTTACGCGCATTTCTATGACAAACGGGGTCAATTTAATTCTTAACCAAATTTGGTTTGGTCATACACCTTGACCTGCGTTCAAAAGGTTTTTTTTGAATTTCCAGTAAAATTAACTTTAACTAATTTCATTATTTTTGTATGAAAGTATGTGTAAAAACACAATAAAAATACTGCAACTCAAAGTTAAGAACTTTGTGGAAAATTCATGAAAATTCAAGAAAACTCGAAAAATTTTCAACAAAATTTCTTTTTAGTAAAATTTTAGATTTTTTTCGCGTATGCAGTTTTGTAGTTCTTTCAATTGTAGTGAACAAAGATGCCAATCTTAAGCTGCTAGAAGATTTACTCGATTTTATCAATTTTAAAAACTTTTACTAAAAAGTTAGAAATTTTGATGAGAATTTTGCGAGGTTTCTTTAATTTTCATGAATTTTCCACAAAGTTCTTAACAAACCACACTTTGAACGCAGACATACTGGTCTAGGTGTATATGCAGCCCCAAAAAGTTTTAAATCAAGGCTAAAACTTTTAGCCGTGTACAAAATAATATTTATATTCCTTGTTTGTTTTGAAATTTTGTTTAGGATTTCTTCAGGAGTTACTTCAAAAGTAGAGTGGATGTTGAGTAGAGCCAGCATCTCCTGGCGAAGTTTTTAACCTTCGAAGCGAAGAGAAGGACCGTTCGCTAGGAGCAACGGAAACTGGAAGCATTGCAGCAATTTTTATATATCGATATACCATAGGGAAAAAAGACACGGAACAATTATTTAATGCATCATGAAGGTGCTCGGTCGCTCCTTCTTTGGGATTGGAAAATATTTTTCTTTTTCAGGGCTTTACGATGTTCAAAAGAAATCCAAAAACTCTATATAAAATGACACTTATGAAACGATTGAGAAAAATTTCTTGTGTCAGAATCTCTTCTACTTTTCTATTGCTAATTTCTGGAAAATTTTTACAAAAAAGTGACCTGCGCAACTCTGGCTTTGGCAAGAAATAAATAGTTGTCGCTTTATTTCTTGAAGAAAAACTGAAGCTTCGGAAAAACAAAAAAAAAAGATATAGCAAAATAACATTGAAATTCATAGAAAAAGCGGGTTATTTGCAATTATTCAACATGCAAAACGGAACGTCAAAACTTCTTGGCTATTCATGACAATTTCATGGTCAAGAAATAATTGAAAATATTTCATGAGCATTTTCTTTTCAAAAGCATACCGGGCTTTTACTTTTAAACTTTTTCAACACTTTTTTGCCAAATTAGCGTCACTTTTTATTATCACCCGACAAGTATAAGTACAATTTAACTGTCACTTTCTCTGGTAATTCAATACCACTGCGTTGTGTACTGCTTGGGAATTTTTGGTATTTTTTTTTAACTTCTTGGTAATGGTTTTGGTTAAGCTTATGGCAACCGTGACTACAATAACGAGAGGCACTCATTCTTACGATTTTTGCCTGCTGTATTAATAACTCGAAAAGCAGTTAATATGAATTTCAACAGACTTGAGTTGGAATCACTCTTGCTATTGTTAAGTTGATCTTATGCAGAGCAAGTCTGATAATTTTGCGCGAGTTTCTTAATGGGCCAAATGAGTGAACCGTTGCAGGAATTTAGTTGTGACCATCTCGATGAGATGAGTGCGGACGAGCGGGCACTGAGGAACACGCCAGGGACGACGACGTCCCCACTTCCAGCCGAAAGATGAGGAGGCAAGCCGCTGTTCGGGCCGCCCAACGTGCCGAAGAGGCGCACAAGAAACGTAGCACTCAAGTGAAGGTAGCCGCACTTGGTGGGGATGACCCCTCCGAAGGTGCGGACATTGCGCGCAAGGTACCCGCGCGGGCAGACAGTGAACTGCCTGGCAGATCGAAGAAGGGGGGCAAGTGCAGCAACACCGAACTGGGGCATTCTCGGTCCAGGAACACCCGGCGGACTCGACGACCCTAGAAGAAGGGGGATGACGGGATGAGGAGTGAAGTGGTACCTGAGGTACCTAGAGAGGGTGTTATCGCCTTACACCGCTCGGGCAAGGGCCTATCTCCACATGGAGGTGGGCAAGAAGGGAGCTGCAGACAGGGACAAGACCGAACCCAGCCAAGCAAAGGGAATCGGTCAGGGAAGGAGCAGCAGAGGCCAGCCTGCACGCGCCCCCGGGCGCAGTAGCGGGACACAGCACCACTCATCGACCTCCGCCAACGCTGCAAAGCGAAGCTGCGGGCATACCGCAAACGAGGATCTTAGGGGACATCGGGCAAAGCGACCAGAAACCACCTCGACTGCCACCATGGTGGGGACTTCCAGAGCACCGGCTGGGTCGGGAGGCGCGCGGTGAGCTCCTGGCCAGCAAAGCTACTCGGATGCCACCAGAGGCATAGGGATAGCGGTGCTGCCTAGGAACTACCCTGCGGAGAGCCTGAGCCAGGAGGAGCTATCTGCGCTGCAAGTCTCAATCATGATGGAGGTCGCGCAAGGCTGGAGCAGCCCGACATCCTTTAGTATTTCCGTCCAGGGCTACTGCTGGTAGATTGTAGAGACGAGGGAACCGCGACGTGGTTAAACAATACCATACCGAGGCTACGGGGATGGACAGGCCCAGCGCTCACAACAAGGAGTGGGGACGACATACCCCCACGCACACGGTCACCATCTGCACACCGAGCTGTGGCGCGCCTTCAGCACCAGCGTAGAGGATGGAGGGCTGCGGTTGAGCATGGCCATTGACGAGGCTTCTTTCAATGCCCTCAGGAGGGCAGCATATAGGATAAACTACCGCTTCAGCTTCGTACCAATGAAGCCCAGGGAGCGAGCTACAGAAGAGGGCGTCGTAGTCGTACCCGCAGGGAGCTCATCCAGCTCAGTAGCCGTGACCGCGAGCATTCCGGGAGAGGGGAGGGCATGGACTTCCACACCCTAGACATAAGGGAAGAGGAAGATGAGGATGTTCGGCTGTCCGACCTGGACGAGCCAATGGGGCCGGCCCAATGATCGCTCCGAGAGGAACGGCGGTGGCCCAGATCAACCTCCACCACGCTAAAGCAGCATCAGCTACGCTTGCGTTGAAGTTCGTGGATTACAATCTGGGCATGGCAAAAAGCCAGATAAGAGGACTAAAGGAGGGTAGGAACAAGTTAATATGGGATCTCTCTCAGGAGAGACCAAGATCATGCGTAGTATTAAAGAACTCTATTGACTATTTCTGTCTTATAGAGTATATGAATAAGGATCTAGTGGCGGTACAAGCGACGCTGGGCATACCTAGCGAGTGTTGACCCAAATTTCCCGCCGGAGAGCGGGTCAAGAACTTGGAAGACCACTCTATGAGGGCAAAACTACCACTAATCATTGGATGCGACGCAAACGCTCACAATGAGCAGTGGGGAAGCTCAGACACCAACCATAGGGGTTAGTACCTTTTAGAGTTTTTAGTAAGTAGCGACCTTAGCGTATATAATGTGGGGATACACCCACCTTTGTAACACAGGTACGAGAGGAGGTCCTTGACATCACCATTGGCAACAACCTGGCTGATGTCATGATCTCGAACTGGAGAGTTTCGCCGGAACCCTCCCTTTCGAATCACCGCATCATACAGTTTGATGTCAGTGCTGAGATTAAGGAGATAATTTTGAGTAGAAAATCCAGAAAAACGGACTGGGATAGCTTCAGTAGCACCTTAGACCTGAATCTAGACGCGTTAGGAAGTTCGGGAAGGGGGGCATCGCGCCTGACACTAGAGCACAGGGTTAACAGCCTTAACAGCGTCATATTGAACGCTTTCAGCTCTAGTTGCCGGGAATCCAAAGGGGCGAAATACAAGACTCCTTGGTGGACAAAGGAGATAGCGGTAATGAGGAGCAAAGTGCGCAAGCTGTTCAACAAGGCGAGGAGCACCGGTCAATGGGAAGAGTACAAAACTCTCCTTTCTGAGTACAATAAAGGGATAAGGAGGTCAAAAAGAGCAAGCTTCAGGACCTTCTGTGAAGGCCCCGGAAGCGGCCAGACTTCACAAAGCTCTGGCTATGGAGCAAAGGGAGACTAGGATGGTACTGAAACTCCCAGACGGGAACTTCACTGGAACCGAGGAAGAACGAGCTATGGCATTGCTAGCTGCTCATTTTCCGGATGCATCGACGGACCTTGCTGACGACGAGGTCAGTCAAACGAGGCCATCGGCCCAAGACTGGAACCTTCCGAAGGCTCTTTTCAGTAAGAATGCAGTCAAATGGGTAATAGCATCCTTCGAGCAGTTTAAGTCGCCGGGGGTAGATGGGATATACCCGGCCTTCCTACAACACGGGGAGCAACTTATCCCACATCTGACAGGTATAATGAGGGACAGCATGGCCCTGGCCTACATACCAAACATATGGCGGCAGGCAAAGGTTGTATTTATACCGAAAGCAGGTAAAAAGGATTACTCGGTGGAGAAGTCTTTTAGACCAATCAGCTTAACCTCCTTCGTGCTAAAGACGATGGAGAAGATAATAGATCAAAATATAAGCTCGAACACTCTGAAGCAAAGACCTCTACACGTGGACCAGCACGCATATAGGGCAGGACGGCCAACAGACATGGCCCTGTACCAGCTGACCACGGAAATAGGGAGTGCGTTCGAGCAAAGAGAGTCAGTAATATGAGCCTTTCTGGACATTGAGGGGGCCTTCGACAACACCTCGCATGTGAGTGTGAGTCGGGCACTGGAAAACAGAGAAGTCTCACAGACTGTCATAAGATGGATAGAGGCATTCGCTGCCAAGGGTATGCGGATGACATAGTGATCATCTCCAGAGAGAAGTTCGAGGACACGCTCTGTGATATCATACAAAGAGGGTTAAACCTAACAAGAAGATGGTGTGTCGGGGCCGGTCTGAGCACCAACCCCGACAAAACTGCCATCATCCCATTCACAAGAAGAAGATCACTCCCGGGACAATCACCCTAGGGGGAGAGCAATTAGAGCTAGCCTCCGAGGTGAAATATTTGGGAGTCACATTTGACTCCAAACTTCTATGGAGGACACATGTGGCAACACGACTATGAAAGCATGCGTATGCATTACGGGAGCAATGAGCACCTGCCGTACGGCGCCACTGGTGGTGCTACTAGAACCTTGCTAAACATAGCAAAGGATGGATTTGGTAGAGGTAAGGTCATCTCGTCTATGAGAGCGGAGAAGTTGAGAGAACAGCTTCCTATTAGTCTGCTCCCACGAGACGACATCGCCAAAGTGATCATGTTGGACAGGACGTTCAAATTGGAACTGGGGAAAAAGCCACGTGGGATTCCGCGAAGTTCGAGGAATTCCACCAAAATCGGGCTATCGAATGGTACACCGGCGGCTCAAAAACCCCAGAGGGAATTGGCGCGGGCTTATTTGGCCCCCGCACAAAACTCGTGGTACCACTAGGAACACACACCAGCCTATTCCAGGCTGAGGTGGTGGCTATAAGCATATGCGCAGACATAAACCTGCAAATCGGATATACAAATGAGAACATAACCATACTTAGTGATAGGCAAGCTGCCCTGAAAGCCCTATCCTCCTTTGAAATAAAATCACTTTTGGTTTTGTAGTGTGTAGAGAGGATAAACTGCCTGCCGTCGTGCAATAACGTCAGTGCATTTCCTCAACATCATTATTATTATTACCGTTGGTACTAACTCTTCAAAACTGTATATTTAGATCTACATAGCCCAAATCCAATTTATCAGAGCAATCCATTCTATGGGACCTATGTACATATGTGTTATTTAGGTGCAATCCGACAGTTTTTCCCTAAAACATTACTTACACTGACGAGCAAAACTGTAACAATATAATGCGACTCACATGATATAGGCTTACAAAGTTATAACAAACAATAATTTTTAGAATTTCAGTTTAGATTTTATTAGCTTGTTTTTTCAACTGTATAGAATCATAAAACCAATAACAAAAACCAGAAGCGTGTCTTTTGATATCCCTCCCGAGGCGTATTAGCACTTGGCACGGTTCTAAACAATTGCGAAAAATTGGATTAGCATTCAAAAGACTAATGTAACAATTTTACCAACACCACTGAGGAAATTTCATCTATAAAATTTCACTCAATTTATTTATTAATGCTCAATACATTTGTAATTAGCTAATTTATGTAATTAAGTGAATAAATCCCAATGATATTAAACTTTTATTTCAACAGCATTTGTGTAGATTTGCTTTATGTTCCAGTTCCACATATTTCAAGGCAAACAGCTGATTTCGAAAGGTTTATAGCTCTTCCTCTTCTTCTTTCAATCCAGTTGCAACGCATGATACCTACGGCTGATTTTTTATTTGATGATTCCACCACGCCATACTCCATGCAGCTCACGTAGCTTGGGGTTGAAAGAATATTTAACCGCACAGCATGGATCCCTATCGGACAGTGCTCCGTCAACACCCAATTATCATGGAAAGATGTACCTTGGAAACCCCAGTAATTCCACTGATCGCCTGGGGTCAACTACTGCCCAGGAAGACACCTAACATGTGACATATCTGTTTCACGAGTACCCGCTCTGGCCAAGAGAGCCGCATGTCAATTGCCGGAAATGTCACAGTGACCTGGCACCCAAATAAATTTTATTTTAAAGTAGTTGGCCGCAACCGTAAGCGATTCCAGACAGTCGCTCAATGTCCTCGATCGAACGCTGCCAGCACTCAGCGCCCTAATTGCCGCTTGACTGTCGGAGTATATGTTAAGCTCCTTGACAGCGAATGTGCTGAAAATCATAACATCCACCGCATCGGTTGCTATCTCCGCTTGGAAAACGCTACAACGATCAGGTAGCCTAAATTTCGCACTAATCCCAAATTGCTGACAGTAAACACCCCCCGCAAGTCAGCATTTCTAGAGCAATTTTTCAAATAAATCCGTTTACACAATCCTAAAGCCATCTTTTTAACTGGTGATAATTTAAGCGCACTAAATCTCGTTCGGAACCCTGTATATTACCCAAAATGTGAGCATATCGAGATCAAGATTCACGATATAAGAGATGTATGCGAGAAAAATTTGATTGGGTTAAAATATTGCCTCAGCATCGAAAATATTGCCGATATAGTAACTTAAAATTTAAGTAAACAATTACATAACAAGTTTGTAAATTTTTTGGGTTTGAATTAACGTACAAAAATTTTCCAAATGATGAATTATATAAAATTTGGGAATAAATACCAGATTTGAGGAGGAGTGTTAAATTCAAATCTCAAATGGCACCTCTGTTATTTATTCTTCGTATGCCTTGTCATACGTTTTGCTTTCTCTTTTGCAATTCTAATATACATATATTTTTATAATATGCATACCATTTTTACTCTGAATAAAGTATGTATTTAAAATTACTCCACTCTGGCGCCCAAATTTCCAACAGCGTCTCACTCAGGAGACACATTTAACCCCTTCAGACATCTACCAATATTACGCACATCATGTTGCTCACCACCGGACGGGCGGTCTGCGCTTGTCCCAAATGCTTTATGCCTTTCATGAATAATCACTACTGTTCCTAGTGTCCGATTCTCTTTTACAAGAAGTACAAACTGTACATATGTAATTCAATCACCCCTATTCTGCATTTCGGCTTGGATCGAAATTTTCTCCGTTTGGAAACTTTGGCAATCTGAGTTCCAATTCCGTTCAGTTCAACTTCGAAACTTACAATTCTGTCTATCATGCACTTCGATCGTAGCTCCGTTTTTCTACGATCCAAGTTTGTTGGCGGATAACTGCTTGTTTTTTATTTTGCAAACAAGATTAATTTCCGCGATTTTTTGTTAAAATTTTTAAAATCTTAGCAAAACTCGTATACAAAAGTTGTAAAATGCTCGCTATATTTTGTTTTTGTGTTCTAATGAGGTTTTTTAATACGTTTGCAGGGTAATGGTTTGCGACCGGTGCCGAGTGCTAATATTTGTCCAAAAATGTATTAAGGGACGCGTTTCGATGCCAGTAATGTGAATCCGCCTCCTAAGATCTAATGTTTTTGTTCGCGCATTAGCACTCGGCACCGGTTGTAAACAATTACCGAATATTGGACTAGCATTCAAAACACCAATCTAACAATTTTACTAACACCATTAAAACTGAGGTAATGGCTTTGAGTTCTATATTCCGTGCAAAACGTGCACCGGCAGCCAATGCACAGCACCCAAACACTCGGTAAACTCCTATGTCAGCTCCGGGGCCGCCAATATCTTCATCTAGCGAAAAGTACCATCTGCGTTCAGACTTAATCCTGACATGTCTAATGTTTGTTCGGCGTATGGTGTGGCCCCACGATGCGACGCCAACCATATGTGTACCTGGTCGACGAAGCAGACTCTTTAGCACCAACTCTATTGAAAATGCTAGCTACCTAATGACGATGTGATAACATCCACCAACAATGTCCTCTTGCTTTTTGTTGGTCCTCCGTTGTCTGCTATAATCAATCAATTGATCTATAAAATTTCACTCAATTTATTTAATAATGCTCAAACATATGTAATTAAGTTTATAAATTATAATAAAGTTTAACTTTTATTTCAACGGCACTAATTTGTGTAGGTTTGCTTTGTTATGTTTCAGTTTCACACATTCCTAGGCAAACAGCTGATTTCGAAAAACTTATAGATCTTCCTCTTCTTGTTTCAATTCAAGAGTAACTCAGAATACCTACTTTCGATCCCAGCGGACCGTAGAGCGGGAACGTAATCGAAATGCAGAATAGGGGTGAATAATAATATACAGAAGACAGGTTGGAATCCAAAAGTTATATTTTTCAGAAACTGTGTCCTCGAAATTACATAAAAGCAATTGGACCCCCCTTGAAAAAATCCTGGATCTCCAATCTACAAGTATATCGCACCCTAAATCAAAAAGAGTCACAACTCAAAATTTTTTTAGGTCGCTTTCTTGGCATAGATTGCCTAATAAAAAGTAGTGCAGCCAATACATACAATATTTTTCTTTTTGACTATTATCGCTACTCTTTAAAGAGCACAGTGATGTCAAGTTTTTAAAAATCAAATCACTTTTGTGCGATCCAGAAGCAATTAACTGAAAGTTACTCGGATTTTGAGTTGTGACTCTTTTTGATTTAGTGTGCGATATGTTATGTTGGTTCTATCTGACTGATTTCCACTAGCCAGACTGCGAATAGAATAAGCACCACACGTTACGTCAAAACCCCTGCGGGTTGGGGCTTAGAATATGCCCGCGGTAGGCATACCGGTCGTAAGAGGCGACCAATATGCACAAAGGTAATGATGTGCAACTCGATGGTTGATCTACGGATATGATGCCTCCCACCTCTCATTACCCATCTTCTCTTTCCTTTCGGAAGGAGGGATGACATGACCTAGAAGGTTGCACTGGTCATACCAAATCGCTCCCACGACAGTCGGGCAGTACCGCAAGGGAGTACCGGAGCGTACCGGATTCATATCCGGCCAAGGACTGTTATTTCGACAACACTCCCCAAAACCTTCGGGGAGTGATTTTGTTGTTAAAACAACAACAACAACAACGTCAAAAACAATATTATGCTATGGGTTCAACATTTGCAAAAGAGACGGCAATATCGTTAAGGTAAATGTCCATAATTTCGTGGTAGTACGTTATTTCGTGGTATTTCGATTTTTTCTTTCAAACAAGGAATTTGGCGAGTTTTTTTTAAAACTGAAAATTTCATATAAAGATTAACTTTTCGGGTGTATTAATGGATATTTTACAAATTTTTTAAAATTAAACCTATTAAATAACAAGTATTATAAAGTTGGAAGCTCAGAAAATGAGCCTTTTGTAGGGAGGCCTCTTAAGGAAACTGTTAAGGAGACCAGTAGATTTTGTTAAGCCTGTAAAAATTTTATCTTTCAATTTTTTTTATTGATGATAATTTTTTTGGTTTGATTTAACATTTCTTAAACGTTTTTATAACTGCAAAACTTATTTCAATAACTTTTCATTTACATTTTATTTAATATTTAAATACCACGAAATTAGGGGCACATGTTTTTTTGTGATGTACCTAATTTCGTGGTACCAACGAAATTATGGGAATATAATACTTTATGTTTTCCTTATTTTCTTTCACATTTCATAAGATACCCTATTATTTTAAGTATTTTAATTATTAAATAAACCCCTGAGGAAGATTTTGACGTAATTTCGTGGTACACTTTTATTAACCCATTCGTCAATATTTTAATCGAAAAGCTCTGCGAAGCACAACATTTTAACGTAATAATGGCATTATAGAACTTTTGTTTATTCAATAATTTTTCATTTAATTTAAAAAAATATGTCAAGATTTATACTTTTTTGCTTTTGCTATGAATGAATAGCGATAATAAACAAAAAAAATTAAATATAAAACTTATATTACCGCTTAAAGCGATACCACGGAATTACGTACCTACATCAATTTTATCGCATGCTCCTAATTTCGAGGTATACTGCGCATTTACATACATTGTCAACAAGAAACCAAAAAATTAAAAAAAAAGAATAAAAAAACCAAATTAAATTAAAAAAAATCAAAAAATTAAGAGAAAAACAAAAAAATTAAATATATACCAAAACAATTAAAAAAAAAAACATTTTTTGAATTAATAAAAAGAAAATAAGTGACATCAATTGAATAAATTTTTTTTATTGTTTATTTTTGTTTTAAAACTTTTTTATTTAATGTTTTTTTATTTTGTTTAAAATTAAAAAAAAAACATTTTTAGTAATAATAAATAAAAGTAATTTTGAGAAAAGTGGTACCCACGAAATTATGGGAATATAATACTTTATGTTTTCCTTATTTTCTTTCACATTTCATAAGATACCCTATTATTTTAAGTATTTTAATTATTAAATAAACCCCTGAGGAAGATTTTGACGTAATTTCGTGGTACACTTTTATTAACCCATTCGTCAATATTTTAATCGAAAAGCTCTACGAAGCACAACATTCTAACGTAATAATGGCATTATAGAACTTTTGTTTATTCAATAATTTTTCATTTAATTTAAAAAAATATGTCAAGATTTATACTTTTTTGCTTTTGTTATGAATGAATAGCGATAATAAACAAAAAAAAATTAAATATAAAACTTATATTACCGCTTAAAGCGATACCACGGAATTACGTACATCAATTTTATCGCATGCCCCTAATTTCGAGGTATACTGCGCATTTACATACATTGTCAAGAAGAAACCAAAAAATTAAAAAGAAAGAATAAAAAAACCAAATTTAATTAAAAAAAATCAAAAAATTAAGAGAAAAACAAAAAAATTAAAAATATACCAAAAAAATTAAAAAAAAACATTTTTTGAAATAATAAAAAAAAAATAAGTGACATCAATTGAATAAATTT
The DNA here is from genome assembly GCA_951509765.1 of Sphenella marginata. Taxonomy (NCBI): domain Eukaryota; kingdom Metazoa; phylum Arthropoda; class Insecta; order Diptera; family Tephritidae; genus Sphenella; species Sphenella marginata. The sequence goes on along the minus strand of OX608082.1, from coordinate 35,299,591 downwards.
TTTTTATTGTTTATTTTTGTTTTAAAACTTTTTTATTTAATGTTTTTTTATTTTGTCTAAAATTAAAAAAAAAACATTTTTAGTAATAATAAATAAAAGTAATTTTGAGAAAAGTAACAAATTACATCAGTTAAATACATTATTTTTATTGGTTTTTTTCGATTTTTTTTGATTTTTTTCAATCGTAATCAATTACTAATTGCCTTTTCTCAAAAACCAATTGAAATAATCATTAACAATTAAAAAATCCGTCTAATCAATTGATTACTAAGTACTAATCATATTTAACAGGTCTGCTTACAGTAATTTTTTACTTACTTACTTGGTCTTAAAACTCTTTCTTTTCATAAATACAATAACAATAAAAAAATTATTTTAAATTTTAAATTTTTGAACATAAATTTAAATAAATAAATTTGTGTATCTTTAGGAATTTGCGTTTAAACTAACTTTTATTTTCCATAAAATTAGAGTTTAACCAAATACCACGAAATTAGGGACACTTTACCACGAAGTTAGCTACATCAGAAAATTTTTGCCACGAAATTAGGGACATTTGAGGTACTCACACATTTTTATTTATATAAAATGGAAAGCTATCTTAATAGATCAACTCAATGGGAAAAATTTACTTTTTTAGTTTTCCTTCGTCCGTTTTTACGCAAGAGAGGTAGAAAGTCAGAAAATTCCTTAGTACCACGAAATTATGGGCATTTACCTTAACTATATCGAGCTAGAGGAGCTTTCGCAAAAATTCTATTTTTTTTTTCAATTAAATTAGTAATAAAAAAACTAGGCAAATCCGTAACTCTGCCGTCAACACTTTTTTGGAAATGGAACTTTATTTACTAAGAATTGATGTAAGTATGACATGACAGATATGTATATTTATAAATAACAACCGTTACTAGTGTTTAGGGTTAAAGAAAACTGCCTCCTATTTTGTGTTGGGCACATATTTGTGTTTATTATTACTACCCTTATACTAATTTTCGGTTCATGCGAGGGATATTTTTAGGGAAGTTACCGGTGAGCTAGCCATTTGAAATTTAAAATAGTTCCGAGCTAAGTGATAATGCAATGTGAATGAAAAATTATCCGATAAAAAATTATTTAAAATTCGGGATTAATTATTAAGTAACTTCTAGGTAAGTTAGACTTGAAACTTGACACCTAGATCAAGAATGAAATGACATTTTTCCAATTACATTACAAGGAATGCCAAAAGTACTCTCGAATTTCCCATTACATTCCTCAAAGGAATTGTGAAATTAATTGAAAAGCGAAATATTAAGTCTTGCATAAAAAAGTATTTCAATCGAATTTTCGGGCCCTAAACGATAATGACCCATACTCGAAAACAACAGGGAGCATAAAGTTGTACTGATTTTGCAAGCCAAGTATAGTCGCCCTCTTCCCTTTGTAGCGAAAGGCATGGGAAGCGTGATGAGTAAATTTACTTTGAATTCATCATTTAAACAACAAAAATATGAGAACCTTTAACCTTATCACTAGAAGGCTCGTATGATATTGGAAGCGTCCACGATTTCTTGCAAGTATATCATGGAGGGATTGAAGAACGACTTATATTGAAAAACCTTTATTCATCGAGAGAGAGCTTAACTTATAATTTTTTAGTACGTGTCGCGCCTTACATTATTAATATTTTTTTTTTATTTTTTGCCTTGCGAACAAGTTTTGTCCGTCCAATAAGATAAACTCCAGAAAATATGTGCGTATGCGTCACAAAGAGTTTTTAGTTTCTTCAAGAGAAAAACTTCAACGGTATAAAAATTCTCTACCATTAGATGGAAGACATCGCGGCTGAGCAAGTATTTTTAGATCAGAGATGGACCCACATTGCTCCTATAAAAAATTTACAAGAGAAGCACTACGTCTGTTTGCTGGTAGGACAGCAAAATCTACACTTGAGAAATTTTGTCTAAGAAAATAATTTTAATTACATATTAATTTTTTATTTTTCAAAACAGTATACACCCATACCTCGCTATACGGCCTAAATACGTTCCACGAAAGTTGGCCGTAAAGCGAACAGCCGTATAACGAGTCAATTATTCTAATAAAAATTCATACAAATTCAATGGGATCGGTTCCAAATTTGTAAAACTGCATGGATAAAAATTAATTTTATATTTTTATTTGTTATTTAAATTAAAAAATCATACATAACAAGTACATACAAAAACTCCAAAAATCAGAATGAATATACAAACAAAAACAACTCCATAAAATATTTTTTAAATGGCTTTAGTCTGAAGAAGACTGAATAACGATCGTGAACAAGTGTAAATAGAAAATAGTGTGCATCGAAATGCGCTTGCGCAAAATTGGCAGCATGTAAATATGTATGTATATCGAAATCGGAAAACGGTTTTTTGGCCGTTATAGCGAAACATTTTAGGCAGGAAATGGAAAATGAGCATGAATTGAAGAGGGCCGTTTTAACGAAAGGCCGTATAAAGAGCGGCCGTGTATCGAGGTATGGGTGTAATTAATTATTTGATTATGCATAATGCAATCAGCATAAATATTGAATTAGAATTATGATTTATATTTGGCTACTTTAACCAAACCTTAAAGCTGACATCAGGAAAGATCGTTTATAAATAACATACCCATGCACTTACTTTTAACGTGTTCACTTGTTTTAACATAGATATATTTTCCTATTTTGGCTTGAAATTGAGTTATCGGAATGAAAAAATATAATAAATAGTTGAAATATGTAAAAAAAATATACATGTCGCACCCGTTACAACGAGGTGTCGCGCCCGTTACTCTTTAAAGTGTTAATAAATCTAAATGGATTAAGAAGTGTATTTTCTTTGAATGCGGAAATAATGGGAAACATTTTCAAGGCATTTTTAGTCAGCTTAATACACAAATTTTACACTCTTTCGTGTGAAAGTGGATTACACGCAATTTATCAATTTTATAACGTCGCACCCGTTACGCTCTTCTTTAGCATTTTCTGGTCGGTACTGATTCATTTCTAAAATGTAGTTCATATGAGTTAAATCCTTACTTTTGACAGCATTTTAAGCGTATAATATTTCAATGATTGTTTTTTATAGTTTTCTTCATAATAAAAGAATTATGCACAAAGGTATCGCGCCCGTTACAGTGGAAACACCCACATGCAAGCGCCCTTAGTGAACTTTTTTTTCTTTTTGAAATGGTCATGACTATTTGAAATAGTATTGTTAGTAAAAATATATGCCTGCTTTGCTGTAAAATAATATATCTGTGGTCGTAACCAATAATTGCCTAAGTCGAATGAACAATTCAAACAATCTAAAAACAGTTTTGTTAGCTCTTACCGGCAACTAAAGTAGGCTCGTATCATCACGCAACCTTATTGATTTAGGTCTCTGTTACCGTCCTGTGCTACAGAGTTTTCCGTTGCTTCATATGCTATACTATGCATTTTCATTATTTATCTAATTTGGCAACTTTTATCTAAAATTTTAATATTTTCACAAAAAGTAGTACCACAATAAAGCGCGAAATGGCCAATTTTTCTATTCACTAGTGATATAAAAATATCCGCAAGGCAAGAAATCCGAATATTTAGAATCGGGCTGTTTAAATCCTCTGTTCTGTTTATTTCACCACTACCGTCAGCGACATCTACAACCTAGTACATAAAGTCTCTGATTCACAATGGCGTTGCAGTACAAATTGATTTTTTGTGCATTCACAATGGTTTATTTAAACAAATTAATTTTTATAAAATATGTTTCAACAAAAGCATTCCTGCAATTAATAATTTCGCATGTAGATGTATCCACACCTTTCAAACGATACCTTGTTTATTAATAAATGCAGTGAAATAACGCCCAAGGAAATAACGCCCATGGGCCTTATTTCCTTTTTAAAAAGGAAATAAAGCCCATGGGTGTTATCACCTTTTGCTGATGGGTGTTATTTCCTTTTTCGAAGAGAAATAAAGCCCACGGACGTTAAAAACGAATTAAAACAAGCTGATTCGAGAATTGAGTATATGGTTTTCTTTATTTCAATAAATTTTAACATATTTGTTATGTTTTTATAAGGCGGGGTGCAATAGCGCCTTGTGAAATAAGCCCTTTAAGGCCTTATTACACTATTGAAAGTGAAATAAGGCCTTTATTTCAAAAAAGGCTTTATTACACTTCGAAAGAGAAATAAAGTCTTAAAGGCCTTATTGCTCTTTCATTTTTTTTAATGAACCAATAATATTCTAATTCTTTTTGTATTTTATTGAATAGTTACACACAAATTTCACGTTAACCAAAGTGGGAAACGTGGCACGCGGAAGGACATCACCGTGGCGGTAGCCACGGCTATGGCACACACCCGGAGTTGGAATGGCGTAGCCCAGGGTTATTTTTTGAAGCGCGGCCGAAGGCCGCCTACGCGGAAAGATGTTCTGCACTTAAAAATCGTGGATCGGGCTACCGTAACTATAATCCGAAGGGGGAAAAGCAATATTTTGTTTCTGTGAAAAGTTATTAGTGAAAAACCGAAAATTGACCCGGGTCAGATCCCCAATTCGGGGCCCTATCCACGTTTTTTATGTGCAGGACACCTTTCCGCGTAGGCGGCCTTCGGCCGCGCTTCAAAAAATAACCCTGGGCTACGCCATTCCAACTCCGGGTGTGTGCCATAGCCGTGGCTACCGCCACGGTGATGTCATTCCGCGTGCCACGTTTCCCACTCTTTTCTCACAGGGTAATTTCGTTACAGTGGAAACACCCACATGCAAGCGCCCTTAGTGAACTTTTTTTTCTTTTTGAAATGGTCATGACTATTTGAAATAGTATTGTTAGTAAAAATATATGCCTGCTTTGCTGTAAAATAATATATCTGTGGTCGTAACCAATAATTGCCTAAGTCGAATGAACAATTCAAACAATCTAAAAACAGTTTTGTTAGCTCTTACCGGCAACTAAAGTAGGCTCGTATCATCACGCAACCTTATTGATTTAGGTCTCTGTTACCGTCCTGTGCTACAGAGTTTTCCGTTGCTACATATGCTATACTATGCATTTTCATTATTTATCTAATTTGGCAACTTTTATCTAAAATTTTAATATTTTCACAAAAAGTAGTACCACAATAAAGCGCGAAATGGCCAATTTTTCTATTCACTAGTGATATAAAAATATCCGCAAGGCAAGAAATCCGAATATTTAGAATCGGGCTGTTTAAATCCTCTGTTCTGTTTATTTCACCACTACCGTCAGCGACATCTACAACCTAGTACATAAAGTCTCTGATTCACAATGGCGTTGCAGTACAAATTGATTTTTTGTGCATTCACAATGGTTTATTTAAACAAATTAATTTTTATAAAATATGTTTCAACAAAAGCATTCCTGCAATTAATAATTTCGCATGTAGATGTATCCACACCTTTCAAACGATACCTTGTTTATTAATAAATGCAGTGAAATAACGCCCAAGGAAATAACGCCCATGGGCCTTATTTCCTTTTTAAAAAGGAAATAAAGCCCATGGGTGTTATCACCTTTTGCTGATGGGTGTTATTTCCTTTTTCGAAGAGAAATAAAGCCCACGGACGTTAAAAACGAATTAAAACAAGCTGATTCGAGAATTGAGTATATGGTTTTCTTTATTTCAATAAATTTTAACATATTTGTTATGTTTTTATAAGGCGGGGTGCAATAGCGCCTTGTGAAATAAGCCCTTTAAGGCCTTATTACACTATTGAAAGTGAAATAAGGCCTTTATTTCAAAAAAGGCTTTATTACACTTCGAAAGAGAAATAAAGTCTTAAAGGCCTTATTGCTCTTTCATTTTTTTTAATGAACCAATAATATTCTAATTCTTTTTGTATTTTATTGAATAGTTACACACAAATTTCACGTTAACCAAAGTGGGAAACGTGGCACGCGGAAGGACATCACCGTGGCGGTAGCCACGGCTATGGCACACACCCGGAGTTGGAATGGCGTAGCCCAGGGTTATTTTTTGAAGCGCGGCCGAAGGCCGCCTACGCGGAAAGATGTTCTGCACTTAAAAATCGTGGATCGGGCTACCGTAACTATAATCCGAAGGGGGAAAAGCAATATTTTGTTTCTGTGAAAAGTTATTAGTGAAAAACCGAAAATTGACCCGGGTCAGATCCCCAATTCGGGGCCCTATCCACGTTTTTTATGTGCAGGACACCTTTCCGCGTAGGCGGCCTTCGGCCGCGCTTCAAAAAATAACCCTGGGCTACGCCATTCCAACTCCGGGTGTGTGCCATAGCCGTGGCTACCGCCACGGTGATGTCATTCCGCGTGCCACGTTTCCCACTCTTTTCTCACAGGGTAATTTGTGAAAAAAATGCTAATCAACAGTTCGTGTTGCTCGCGTAAAATCCTATGGCCGTTATTTCTCTTTTAAAAAGGAAATAAGAGCCATGGGCTTTATTTCTTTTTGCAGATGGGCGATTATTTCCTTTTTGAATGGGAAATAACGTCCATGGGCGTTATTTCACTGCACCTTATTATTATCGGGTCGAAATGAGAGCAGAAAAGTAGGATCAAACACAAAAAGAAGATTATTACTGCATAGAATTCTATTTCTTACATCGTTGGCTTTATAGCAGTGCCTTAGGATATACAATATTTCTGGCTTTACCGTCTTTGGCATAAACAAATAAATTTTTTGGATGCCCGGCTCAAAAAACAGATCTTTTGAACTCAATTACTATGACAAAAATCGTTATGCGCTGATGATCAGATGTATAGTTAGTATTTATTTGGCTCAATCCTATTCTATTTAGACCGTCCTTAAACATTCCTGTACACTAAACGCTACTATTATGATTTTATGAAAATCCCTTAATACTCCGGATATGTATAAATTGCAATAACAAAAAAAAAAATTATGTGCATTAATTAAGATTAATGAAAATACTTTAAAATTTCACTAATTTGAAGCAAATATATTCAGGGATGTATTGAATTGAAATATTACTATTAAGGGTTGGAACTGCTAACTTTTCCAAAAAATTTACGTATATATCCCATGTCATACCTAACGCAGCTTTTTACGTATTGGTCGAGAGAGATCGATCATAAACTTTGGACATTATTGAAGTCCAAACAAAATACTTTTCCAAAATTATATAAATGTTGACCAAAGGACACACATATCGAAAAATCATTAACTTAGACCAAATATGTTCAGATTTATAAGGAATTGAAATTTTATATGGCCTGGGGCGTGGCACCGCCCACTTTTCCAAAAGTTAGTATAGCCTTAATCGGACACAACCAAGGGCGGATCCAGGATTTTTTTTTGGGGGGGCACGAACGCCCAACATGCAAAAAAATCAACAAAAAAACAACAACAATCAATTCACAAGTACACGGATATTAAGAACTTACATCAAAGTCAAAATAATAAAAAACAGCATTTCTGTTTAGTAATAGCAGTTTTATTATATTCCATCCATGATTACATGTTTAATAAAGACAGTTTTCTTCTGTTTCCTGGTGAAAACGTCCAAAACTTCATCAGCCTCCATTTGTGCCGCAATATCTCCATGGATATGCATTAAAGCCAATCCATTCAAACGCTCTTCTGTCATGCTGTTTCGAAGATATGATTTTAATCGGCGTAAGGTAGAAAAAGATCGCTCGGCAGTGCTGGTTGTTACTGGAAACGTGCACAGCAATTGACAAAGGGTTCTAATATTTGGCAGCATCGTGGCTCGTTTGTAGGCATCTGCTGGAGTTTCTGGTATATTTTCAGTCATCTGTTACCAAATTTTTAGCTCTCCCTTTAAAGCTAAAAAACAAGGAAGATCTTCTTTATAAACTTCAGCACCTTGCAAAACATTATCTAAATCTTCGTCGTTAAAGTTATGCGACAGCAACTTTTGCAACTGTCCGATTCTTTGTAGAGGAGCGCTAGGGAACCTGGTTGACATTTCACTCAACATGAAGTCTAGAAATGGAATATAAACTGAAAGTCGGTAATATTCTTCAACTGATTCAGTCTGAATGTTTGATCGATTGACTTGACGACCGGTGGTTCTACGGGATGTGATTTCTGTACCAAGTTCATTTGCAATGGCCTCAGCCTGGTCGAACAGTTTTTTAAATTTGTCATTGCTAGATTCACGCTGCCTCTGCAAACTTGCTGTGGTCGTAGTAATAAGCTGAACTGCAGAAAGTATGTCAATATCTTTGGCTTGAAGCGATCGAGATAAGGACAGGGTTATTCCTAAAATATCTGATAGGATCACCAAGCTTATTAGGAATTCCGACGAAGTTATGGATTGCAGCAAAGAAAATGGCAGCACAGAATTTGTTCTGCTCCCATATTGCTGATCAGCCATTTTTTGTAATATTGGAGGGAGACATGGCAACACGTTCATAAAGGTCAAAACCGCTTCATGCCTCTCAACCCATCTTGTCTCACACATTTTTTTAACATATTTTGTTTGTCTTGTGGCAGATTAGATTGTATTTCTTCTCTAAGAAGATGTATTCGTTTGGCCGATTCACGGAAGAAAGTGGCAGTACTTGCTATAACCCCTACTGCATTTCTTACACTGGGTACGGTGCAGGCTGAGCTAATAGCCAAGTTAAGCCGGTGGCTTGCGCAGTGGGTAAAAAAGGCTAAGGGCTGAACATTTAATATACGTGCCTGAACACCTTTTAGTTTGCTGCTCATGTTTGCTCCTCCATCATAAACTTGACCACGGCACATTTTAATGTCAAGGTCATGCTTTTCTAATGCATTCAGAATAGTTTGTGCAATGCTTTCACCAGTGGTTTCGACAACTTCAATGAACATAAGAAAATCTTCCTTTATTTCGATTTCATCCACATCGAAATAGCGAATACTAATTGAAACGGAAACATCTGTGGTCTCATCAGCCATAATGGTAAAATATTTGGATTTTTTAATTTTGGTCACTCTTTTATTGCTGATCAACTCGCCACAGCATTCAATTAAGTCATTTTGTGTTGACTTACTTATATACGAAGCATTTTTAGCGCTATGTCTTATATGTTCCTTAAGTATTTCATCCCCAGCATCGATTCGAAATTTCAGCAAAGCTCTAAAGTTTCCTTCCCCATGTTTAGAAGAGCTTTGCAAGTCTAATTCGCCGTCATCTCTGTGACCTCTCAAAGGTATGTTTTGCCTACCACAAAATATCACTGTCTTTATAATGGGAATCAGTTTTTTACGATTATTTTCGATTATTTCCCTTTCCTGGGATCTCATTTGTTCAACTATATCTAACGATTTTCCCTCCATCACCATCAAAAAATTTTGGGATGCTACCATGTTCGCTTTGTGGTAATTCGCGTTCTCATGGTGTGCGATCGTCTCAATTGCCTTTTTATATTTTACTAGTGGTTCCAACACCAGTCTTCCCAGCTTCACATCATTTGTACCCGCTTCACGTCGACCAAAGAGCACACACACTTTGCATAATCCGCCGCCAGCAATTTTACTATATGCTAGCCATTCATGGTCCCTTAACCAGCTTTTTTGAAAAGACTGGTTCTTTTTTCCCTCTCTCTTCAGTGGAAACTTAAATTCTGCAGTAGGTTGCCAGGTATACTTCAGCCACTGGTACCGTTCCTCATCAGAAAGCCCGCCTTGCCTGCCGAGTAGAGAACCTAAAATCATAAATGGATTAGACAATGCAGCAAAATTGTACGTAATTTATAAAAAGGAGAGAAAGGTAAATCTTGGCATATAGTACAATGGTGCGTTTCAACCTAAAATAACATGTGATAACGGTAATCTGTGCCGATTTTTAGTTAAAATTTTATCTAACGGCTTATACTAAGTTCGCAAAAAAGTCCATTAAGGCTTCAAAAACACATTATTTTAATATCGTGTTCATTAGACTCGGCCCTGTGGACGAGCATCTCGCTGCGATCCGCATCAAGGCGAGGTTTTTCAACAAACATTTATCTGCGCCTATGCGCCGACCCTAGCTCCACCTAATCATGTATAGCTCAGGAATAAATTGAGCAATTACAAAACCATTAATAACTTTTGTAATAATCCATCGATTTTCTTGGATGAAAGCATTTGTTTTGTAATAAAACAGAGCTTACACAGAAAAAAAAATATCTGGAACAAAATTAAAAGTTTTCGATATCCTTTCCTTCAAAATACAAATTTTTTGCATTTTTAAAAAAAAGGTAAAAATCCGTGTTGATTGCTCATTATCTTCGAGCCACAGGGCCTAGCATGGCTTACAGAAAATTTTATTAGCTTTTAAAATTTTCAAACCGTTTTGGAATTTCTCAATTTGTTCTTTAAAAATGCTTAAAGTAGGAACATAAGAATTGGTATAAAGTTATAGGATGACATCACCATTCTCACCCATAAAACTCGTGGTTAACCAAAAAGGGGCGTGGTACCTCCCATACAATCCAACTTTTAACTAAACAAAATTTCTAAACCCACAAGGATTACACTACTCACCTATATTCCGTTCCTGTAGTGCGTTGCTCGTTGAGGCTGTTGCCACTGATGTACTCGCCGGCTCCGCGGAATGTAATTGGACACCGCTCACTTTATCAGGAAGTACATCATTACACCTTTGCTTCTTCGGATGGAAGAACGCGCTTAAGTTTTGTTGTCTTTTTCTGGCACTCATTTTTTTAACAAAATCACTTAAACACGATAGCACTAACAATAATCACTTTTCACAACTTTTCATGGACTATTTGACCAATCGAATAATTAATCACTTTTGTTAACTTGTAGCGCAATAAAATAAGAAAATAAAGCACTCCTGCGGCACAAAGGTAGTAGGCGTTGCGGTACAAATTCATATGAATTTTTATGCATCGCACTATGGGAATTCTTAATAAAACTTGTCTCAAAAATAAATTTTTCGCAAATCAAAAGAGTAGATTTATGTAAAGCATTATGCATGGTGCCAAAAAATTGTCCTTGAGAATTTTTTTTTCAGTAGAGTGTTATAGCTATTGCTATGAATATTTGCTCAAACGATTCCGCGATGATCAACCCCTCGGAAATAGGCGTGGCAGTAAACCTTTTTATGCTTTACAAAATGGGATATATGTAACTAAAATTAAGGTTAATAAATGAGTCGAAATACCTATATATGTATGAAAGGTTGGGAGTAAAAGTAAAAAATATGTTTAATGCAAGTGAAGCAAACCTTATAAAATGTTTGATACAATCACATAAATAAAGATTGTACAGTAAAAGTCAGGCTAATCGTTTTTTCATTAAAAGTAAGAGATATGTTTTATTTTTCCAACCATATTTCCGACTTTAAATGAAATTTGTCTGACTTTTACTGTAGATACAATATTTTTTTACACTTTTACTTTAAATATACGTTTTTCATTTAACTACCCCAGCCTTTCATATGTATATGTCTACATATGAGGAACCTTATAAAGTAGTGTTATTCATAGTAAACTACAGAAATCCAAAAAAAAAAAACATTAATTTTGCAAAAAACTTCACAACTAAACTTTGACAACTCGTTTTTGACCATTTGCCAAAATTATGCTGCGTTTTACGCTCGAAAAACTTTGTATGAAAATGGATTCTAAAAAGTTCCCTAAAAATTTGACTTTGAGGCAAGTTAATAATAATAATAATAATTGAGGCAAGTTTTTCCAAAATGTCCCATCGTGCGGAGGTCGCGTAGACTCGAATTTGAAATTTTAACAGCATTGCAAAAAATAGTTGCAATTTAAAACCTTAAGCGTTCTTGTGAGCAAACTTAGCAAACCTCATACACAAACCGTTGTTGTTTCAGTCAGATGTCGCATGAGCCGTTAACAAATATTGCCAATACCCACAAAAAATTCGTATAATTGATTATAAGGAATAAGGTATACGGCTGCATCACATTATAATAAGTTTATCATAGTTCCTCTATGGCCTTACAACAATTCTTATAATAAGTTCATTATATTCACTTTTCTTTTTATAATATTGCCTAACTTACATGTTCTATCAGGCCTTATGCGTAAGGTTGTCTCACAGAGAGAGATTATTTTAATTAATCTTCATTTAAGACTTACTTAATGACATAAGTAAAGAAAAAAATGTATATTATAAGTAATTTTGCATACAACGGAATTCGTTACAAATTTAAGGCCTTATATTACGTTCACGTGGAGCCATAAACTCGAGTTTATGGCCTAAATTGAACGTAGCCTAACCCTCTTATACATATATATACATATATATTATATATTAGACATATATATTTTAATAAGCTGTTATAATTCAAAATTTGTATGAAAATGTCATTGTAAAAAGCTTTATAAACCCATTTCATTTTTGATGAATAGGGTTAAATTATGTAAGCCGTATAATCAAGCGATGTAAGGTTTCTAACTAAAAGAAATTAAATTTTTGGTGGGTACCTACACATGCACCAAGGCACCCACACAGTACAAACCAAACGAATAATCAAAATATGTAGTTTGATGTTTGCGTTACACAGAGTTTTATATATATCTGAACCAATATGCAATAGATTTCGAAAATTCAGTGATTCTTCATCTATTTAATGGAATTTCCATACCTAGTGTACAAAAATACCGTCTGGGGAGCACGATTCCGAAAATGTTGCTAAATTCAATTATTTGTAGTCTTTTTCGACTAAAAATGCTCTGTGATGGAGTATTAACAGTACAAAAAAACCCGTCTGGGGGGGGGGGGGGGGGGGCACGTGCCCCCGTGCCCCACCCCTAAATCCGCCCTTGGACACAACCAATCTGGAAAGTTTAAAAGAGATCGACCATAAACTTTGGACATTATTGAAGTACAAACAAAACACAAAAAATGTGAGCGTGGCACCGCCCACTTTTCCAAAATTATATAAATCTTTACCAAAGAATACACGTGTCCAAAAATCATTAATTTAGATCAAATATGTTCAGAGTAAGGACGAATTGCAATTGTATATAGCCTAAGGTCTAAAATTATATTTAGCCTATGATTTAACCCCTGATCCAAAGAATATACTGTGAAAATTTCATAAAAATCGGTTGAGTACTTTGGACGCCTATAAAGGACACACATTCATTTTTATTTATAAGATAAGTAAATAAAAATATGTTTTATTAAGTGGAATTTAATTATCCTTGTTATATTCTTTGTTCCCGACTCCACTTTTTGTAGCTAACCTTCGATTGGGTTCCAATTGATTACTATGGCATTTCCACTATCACTAAATGTTTAGTGGTAGTGCAATTTTTTTTCACTATCACTAAAATGATAGTGATAGAGGTATTCGATTTTCACTATCACTAAATATTTAGTTATAATTATATTTTTTTTCACTATCACTGAAGCTTTAGTGGTAGTGAAAAAAAATAACATTATCACTAAATTTTCAGTGATAGTGGTTTTTGAATTTAATTACCACTGAATATTTAGTGGTAGTGCAAAAATTATTTATTATTTTGGGGTCCAAAAATATTTTTTCTCGAAAAAGAGTCACGATAGTAAATTTTTGACGACGGATTCGTGTTCAGCACAAAAAATCTTTAGACATGATTGTTTATTCTTTTTTTGCATTACAAATACAAAGTGCCGTAACTAGTTCCTTAAATATAAATAAAATTTTTTTTTTGATATTAGTTTTGCAATTTCTTTAAGAAGGTTGATTCAATTTATATGAGCAATAGAAACCGTTTACACCAACAAACATAAAAAGCTATTTTATGACGATTTTACGGTCAAATATATCGTTTTTGAGACCCAAAAGGGCTAAAGTGAACTCGTTCTTCCCAGCATAGCTATAATCATTATTTAGCCCAGGTTTCTTTATGTTTTCTTTTCTGCATGACATTCTCCCAGTCGAAGTTAAAGCCGTCTTATCTATAATAATTTCTTTGTAAAAAGTTAAAACATCTTATGGAAACCACCTACTTGTTACTCGAAAATTATTTTATGTTAACTGGTTACACTATTTCCAGTTGCATTTTACAAAGGGTAAAGTGGATTCTAAATCTAATGGGGTAAATTGGATTTTAGAATAGTCAATTCAATTTTAGAAAGCGTCAATGGGATTTTAGAATAGTTAATTGGATTTTCGAAAATCCAATTGACGCTTTCTAAAATCCAATTGAAACTTGCCTCTCGGTTATTAAACAGTCAGCTCAAAAAAATATTCTCCAAATTCTAACACAGTTTTTGGGAATTTTGATGAAGATTTAAAAATTTTTTGGATTTTTAGGAAGCTAATAATAATAAACTAGATGGACTCGTGAGCATAAAAAACGCGGCAGACTATCCTAAACCGTATACAGAAAATATATTAGAAATTAGAGTTGGCTGATATTCGCTTGCCCGTGGTTTCGCCACAGCGACTGGAATGTCACAGTAAATCGGAGGAATAGTTTGAAAGAAAATGCCTAGACAGCCCACGCTCCTTGATCCCGTTCCATATCACGACTCCACAAAATCACAATCACAGATCACAGTGCATACATATATGAATCTGTTATTCGACAAAGTATCATAGAATGCCCTGTAGCAATTTAAGAGTCACGAACATTCCCACGACAGCCGGTTCTACGTACCGGAATGACGCCCCCCAATAATGTCAACTTTCCTGCAGCTCCTTGCAGCTCAAGACTCTCTTGCTCCGGGCTGGTATTGAACCCGGGACCAAGAGAATGGATCTGCTGTATATGCTGGAGGAAAACCTATGTGAAACGCTCACATTCGGTACAATGCTCTAATTGTAATAGATAGTTGCATCTAACTAGTTGCTCCGGACTAAATCCCTCTACACATAGACCCGCTAGTTTTTATAGAACTTTTGTGGCCCCCCTGGTGTTCACGTCCTACGACTTCCAGTGGCCGTCGTCGATCAAGTTTCGCTCCGCCACATATGTCTGACTCTGTCACCTCAGTCTCCACGACTAGCATTACCAATACGCATCAGCAAGTAGACTTTCCTAACGGCCGCTCACGCCCCCAGGCGTCAACATCTCACAAAGCAGCTCACAGCTACTCCCTACATAGCACTTCCCAAGTGGATTTGAGCAATGCTGAGCGTCCGCTCCCTCCCACCCCCTCAGTCAGCCCCTCTTCTTCCAGCATCAGCGCGAGTATAAGTTGTTGTTGTTGTTGTTTTAACAACAAAATCACTCCCCGAAGGTTTTGGGGAGTGTTGTCGAAATAACAGTCCTTGGCCGGATATGAATCCGGTACGCTCCGGTACTCCCTTGCGGTACTGCCCGATTGTCGTGGGCGCAATTTGGTATGACCAGTGCAACCTTCGAGGTCATGTCATCCCTCCTTCCGAATGGAAAGAGAATATGGGTAATGAGAGGTGGGAGACATCATATCCGTAGATCAACCATCGAGTTGCACATCATTACCTTTGTGCATATTGGTCGCCTCTTACGACCGGTATGCCTACCGCGGGCATATTCTAAGCCCCAACCCGCAGGGGCTCGGGAGTATAACCATCAGCTCCTGGTTCCTTATACTACGCGCACTGTTTGTCGGTTAAGATTATACACGCCTTTGGCATCAGTCAAGTGCAATAACTGCCTTGGCCTGTGTCACCTGCTTATATGCTCTGGACTCGCAAACAGGAACCTGTGTACTGATACGTACGTTTCGCCATGCTGTCGAGCTACGCAACCTTCAACGTCGTCTGATTCGCCTCCACCTTCTGGTAACGCGATTTCTTCGACTTCAAGAATGCGCCGTAGTGCGCGACCCAGCCTACTACCACCTAGGCATACGCATCAGTCCCTGTCCTCCAGCATCAACTCTGCTCCCCCTTCGCATTTCGGTATCCTGCAATTTAATTGCAACGGCCTAACCGGTAAAATTGTTGAGGTAATAAACTTAATGAGGCGATATAACATCAAAATCGTGGCGATTCAGGAGACAAAGCTCGGAGGAAGGTCGTCTCTTCAGACCTGCAACGGGTACAATTTACACCGTTGTGATCGTGCGAGAGGACTTGGGGGTGGTCTGGCATTCATTACGCATCAATCTGTGCAGTATCGTCTATTTGAGCCTGACATCGACCCGAGGGACATCACCATAGAACTTTAAGGTATGGCTGTCCGGTCAGTCGATGTCGACCTTGAAATCATAAACATATACATACCTCCTGTCACCTGCTGTCCCAGGGATTACCACCCCGACATTCGTGCGTTACTCAGGGGCGCGAATCGCGTCATCCTTGGTGACTTCAACGCACACCACGACCTGTGGCACTCCAGCTTGCAGGCCGATGGTAGCGGGCAGGAGCTGGCTGACCAAATAGACGATTCGACGTTCTGCACGGTAAATGAGGATGCCCCCGCTAGAGTGGCATTAAACTGCTCTAGTTCGCCATACATCACCATAGTCAGCGCAGGCCTCAAAACTGCGTTGACTGGCGACCGATGCTGACGCTTGCTTCAGGCCACCTACCCATAGTGCTCTCTATCGATCGCCCCACCGACTTTCTCACCGCTGAAAATCGCACTTACACCATTTTCAATAAAGCCGACTGGGGGGGTTTTCTAACCACCACAGAGAGCGCCTTCGCTACTCTCCCCACCCCATCTGACGTACGAGAAAGGGAAAAGGCGTTTCGTATGGCCCTAATTTCAGCCTCCCATCAACACATTCCGTCAGGTAGAATAAAGGAAGTGCGTCCATTTTTCTCCGCAGAGACAGCGGCCCTGGAAAATGAACGTGACATATTAGACCCCTGGACCCTACGGATCCTCAAATAAAGGGTCTTAATGCGGAAATAAGACGCTTAGTATATAAACACAAACACGCTAAGTGGGAAGAGCACCTAAGGTCTTGCAACCTCTCGGCTGGAGTTGGTAAATTATGGTCGACGTGAAATCTTTGTCCAACCCGACTAAGCCCAATGACAAAATATCCATCGCCTTCGGCGATAAGGTTCAGTCGAACCATAAAAGATGCGCGGGCGCTTTTTGCCGACAGTTTGTAATGCATGCTCCGTTGGACAAAGAGATTCACCGAGCCACCAGAGAATCGCATAAACACAAAACCAACGATGCGCCCATTGCCATATCCACAACAGAAGTTCATGAGGCAGTTCGGAGATCTAAAAACACCAAGTATATAGGCCCCGATGGCATTTCCATGCTGATGTTGAAACACCTCGGCGGCGAAGGCATAAGATACCTTACACAAATTTTCAACCCTTCCCTGTCCACCTTTGTCATTATTGAAAGATGGAGACAGGCAAAGGTGGTCCCACTACTAAAGCCTTTCAAGCCAGCTGCCGTGGGGGAATCATATCGCCCGATATCACTCCTCTCGCCAGTAGTGAAGGTGTTGGAATCTATCTTATTACCGTATTTCACCGCAAACCTGCGGCTTGCCGAACATCAGCATGGTTTTCGCAAAAATCACAGCACCACCACCGCGCTGAAAGCCATCACCACTCAGATAGGGGACAGACTGAACCAAAAGCGTCCAAACCACAGGACAGTGCTAGTTGCGCTTGACTGGGCCAAAGCTTTTGACACGGTCAACCATGCACAACTAATGAAAGACCTGGAAGACTCGTCCCTTCCCCCCTGTCTTAAACGTTGGACTGCTAACTACCTGAGTGGCCGTCAATCGTCGGTTGAATTCTGAGGCGCCAGATCAAAACCCAGAATAGTTAAACAAGGGGTGCCACAGGGTGGTGTCCTATCCCCGTTTCTGTTTAACCCCCCCCCAGAGGGTGGCCGGATCGTCTATTACGCCGACGATTGTACGATACTGGCAACAGGCTCCTCCGTTGAAGAGTTCTGCTCCCGTATTCATGCATACCTCCCAGCCGTGTCCGAATTTTTCGCTGGGAGAAACCTGGCATTGTCACCGAATAAGTGCTCGGGCACCCTATTCACGACGTGGACAACGCAAGTGAACATGGAATTAGACGTCTACGTTGATAGTGTCAAGCTACCAACTGTCTAATACCCCAAAATCTTGGGGGTGACGTTTTATAATATGTTCAAATACGGCGCTCATGTAACCGCAATTGCCAATAAAGTCCAAAGACAAAGAATCGTTACTAGCTACATACAAAGCAATTGGTCTGGTACTGAGCTACGCGACGCCAATATGGTCTCCGGGGCTAGCTGACACACACTGGACGAGGATTCAGGTCTGCCAGAACACCGCCCTTCGAACCGCCACTGGGTGTCTTCTTCTGTCTCCTGAGCACCATCTACATAATGAAGCGGAAGTGCTGACCACGCAATGCCTGTTCAACTGCTGCAAACCATAGCATCCGAACAGACGCCTGGTCAACGAGAATCCGACCCCCAGGAGCATAAAGAGCCATCTACGCAAACACTTCGATGAGATCCGGCACCTGATTTCCACGCCGTTTGATCCTAAGGTGCACCGGCAGGCCCTCACCCTCATCCACACAAATTCGGTAAATTCGTTTGTCGGCTCTCTCCCAGCGAACGCCGTTCTTCAGGCAACAACACCACCCTTTGTCGAAGAGGAGCGCAAGCTGCCTAGGGAGACTAGGGTGGTGCTGGCCCAACTCCGGTCTGGATATTGTAATAGGTTAAACTCTTACTTATCCAGATTGAACCCCGACTTGCCTAATGTTTGTCCGGCATGCGGTTGTCCCCCCATAATACTAACCATATTTTTGTCTGGTAAACTAGCCTACTCTTCTAACACCCATATCTCTCTGGTCCACCCCTGTCGAAGCCGCTAGGTTTCTAGGACTTCCGTTAGAAGAGTTTGATGATATTACTGGGTAAGATACTGACTACCTAGGTGGGGCTAAGTAGCGCTACAACAGCAACAACAACGAACATGTATATAAATGCCTTTTGAATTATTTCTATGTGCTACGTCACCTGTGCCTGAATTAATATAATCGAACTAAGGTCTGAATAAAAAAAACCATTCAAATGTTATCATAAATTTAGCTTCTTATGAAATTATGACATTTTGGTAAGTTCTTAATGATAAATTGTTTGCTGGCTTGAGCTGCCTTCTTCAGGGAAATCTTTATTTTTTATTTAAAACAATAAACATGATTTACACTAGGTTTTAATAATAATAATTGTTCTTTCGTGCCGAGTCGTTGAAAGGCTTTGGTTTGTTAATTGGCGATATCTAAAACTGTTCAGCTACAGAGAAAACCTCATCAGCTATGTAAGGTAGACATAAGATAGATTACACAATAAATAAATAATTAGTTGACAGCTGATATTTATTGTTAAGAATAAACGTAAGAATCAAAGGATATGAAAGCAATTTGTTGCTATGTATTTAGGATAAAAAGAATTGACTTTTTTATGCTGCAGAGTGATTACGAAATATCAAACGTACCAGAATGAGAGTTATAATCTTGACACAAACAACGAAAAGCCTCAATTTAATTCAAAATTGGTTCGGTACTGTTTCAAGGTAAGTGGTTTAAAATGCCTTGATGGACAGGAAGGTACATCGAAGGCCACTTTGCTCAAAAGAAACGGGCTTGTGATTGAACCATTTAGTAATTTAATCATGAAATCAATTCCAAGCATTTCCCTCCAACTAGAAACGCTGTGAAGATTAAGATTAAGATCTCTTATGGCAAATAGTGAAAATTGTTTTTGAACTGATTCTACGCGATCCACGTGGTCCTGGTAACGCGGGTTTCAAATTATAGAACCGTATTCAAGTGTCGGTCTGACTAATGTAGTAAAGAAAGCTTTAGTTGCATAAGGGTCACTAAATTCTTTAGACCAACGTTTAATGGTTCAGTTATGCTTGCATAGCATGGCAATACATTGCATGGGTTCTGTCATTTTCGATATCTGTTAAATTGGTTTTACATGTATTCTATTATACAACGCATGGCAACCCAGAGCATGGCATAGAAGTCTGTTGAAGTTTGCGATAAAAAACCGGGAAAATTAATTATTTATATTTACATTTTAGTAAAAATCAAATAAAAGCGCTGTTATGGAAGAAGAAAAGCTGATAGAATGTGTCCGAGCCCATGGAATTCTCTATAAATTCGCGAGCACCTGATTTTGAAGGGCTGTGCGTTGTGCGAAGTATGGTCAAAATTTTCTTTTACGTGCTGTGTATTGGCATGCTATGCCCTGCTATGCAAGCATAACTGAACCATAACAAATGACTGTTGCGTTAATGTGGCAGTTGAAACTGACTTTGTAATCCATAGTAAGGTCAGCAAATCATACATTTGCTCAAGACGATAATTGTTAATTGCATAGGAAGCTGGCTGAGAAATTCCTCTCGAAAAACGCATGTATTTACATATCTTTAGATTGAGCGGCATGTAATTTAAATCGCACCAAGTAACTAGTGTTTTTTAGATCTGATTGAAGCTTATTTCTATCTTGGAACGATGCGAATGGCATGAAAAGCTTTACATCGTCGGCATGTATTAACATTTTCGAAAATTCTATTACTGTAGAAATATCATTTATAAACAACAAGAACAGAATCGGGCTCAGATGGCTTCCTTGAGGAACTCCTGAGGAGACATAAATAACATAGGATTCACAATTTTTAAACACTACTTTTTGTGTTCTGTCACTAAGGTAAGAAGAGATTCATCGATTGAGACCCGGCTGGAAACCCAGCTGATACAGTTTATGAATGAGTAACACACTTTATCGAAAGCTTTGCTGAAATCAGTATAAATAACGTCAGTGTGCAGTTTTTTTCTAAAGCCATTTGAGACATGATTTGTAAACTCAAGTAAATTCGTAACGGTGGACTTTCCCATGTTAAAACGTTAATTTAGACAGTTCTCTATTTAATTTCTTACAGAAAATTTGTTTTTATCATCAACATAAATTAAATTTAATATTTCGGCGGAAATTCCATCCAAAGAGTCATTGAGGCCCAGTTTGGATGGATTTAAAATAATGTTTCCATCAGATATGTTCCGCGATATATGCGGTAGGTGGAAATCACCTAAAACAATCATCGAGTCAGAAGCTTTAGTTAATAAGTTAACAGTTTTGAGCAGAGAGACATGTTGCATGTAGATTGAAAGATTCGATGCTGGAGGGTTGTAGCAAACAGATAATTACATATACAAGTTCTCTAGCTGAATGCGGATGCATTTAACCTCAATGGAATCTGTGTTAGGTACATTAACCTCCTCTGAAGTGATGGAGGAATGAACGGCAAGTAGAACACCACCTCCGACTCTGTTCAAGCGATCATGTCTATAAACTTGATTCTCTACATAAACACTCGGAATTAAAAGCATGCGGTTTTAGCCAAGTTTCGGTAAAAGCAATAACGTTATAACTGCAATGGAAAGATTTCAAATACAGGTAATTTAATTTGGTATTTAAACCTCTGACATTTTGTTAGAAGATATTCACGGACTTAGTACTCAGTTTTTTGACTCAACATTATTACTAGTGATTTTAGCTACGTTTATAACATTTCTAGTCGGTCTGTACTTAAACCCCCTCACAAGAGCCCCAGGTGAGCAAAAAGAACTGTCAAAAGAGAGTTAAAATTAACAACCTTTACACGTTGTAAATGGAATAAGCACAATTGAGTGGCTCAGTGCCATCCTTGCCTAAGCCTCAATTTAGTCATTTCCTAATAGTTAGTGACAAAGTTAATAGGTAATTAAAAATTAAACAGCCTTTTTAGGAAGGTTTGAAACATTTAATTAATTTAATTAATAATTTCGTTCAAAAATTAGGGATGTGCAACTTTGGGGCGGATAGTTTGGAGTATGAAATTTCGAGGGTTAGGCAAGGATGGCACTGAGCCACTCAATTGTGCTTATTCCATTTACAACGTGCATACATATGTATATATATACATTTCCTCTGTTGACATTTCGCTTAATTATAAGGGATGATAAAACAGATTGCCTGAAGTCGGTAAGACAGTTTGCAAAATAAATGGAAACTTCTTGTACTGATTTTAACATTTTTTTCTATAGATAATCCCCAACTAGCACAATAAGCAGCAGAAACGGAAGGCCATTTTGTGGTAGACTCAACTTTTGCGGAACTTTTCAATATATTTTTTTAAACCATTTAAGTTTTTGTTTGATGTGCATGTGGATATTTCCGCAGAAGGAAACAAAAAACACACCTGAAAAAAGCCAACACCAAACAAAAAATACTTTATTTCCTACCTTCTTTGAAAAAACCGCAATGTCAAGTATGTTTAATCATGCCACCAAACATACATAGTAATTATAACTGACATCTCACCTAAAATTTTACTAAGTTTCGTCAACAATTCCAAAGGTATTCCAACAATAATTCCAAAGGTATTCAAAAAATATAAAATAATTTCCGGTATGTGACTCGAACGATGGAAATGCATATTTCCTCTTAAAATCAAAGATCTTCATGAGAATTTTACGAGAAACCCATTTAATCCATAATCCTGTCGTCTCCTTGTTATGTTTTTACTATTTACAGCCAATTAGGTTACATTTTTATAAGCGATTTTTTTGTGCAACGCGAGTTAAGTTTTTTAATCAAGTGTTCTAAAATTAACAACTTTTCATTAATACTTCCCCAATTTATGCCAAAAAGATAAAAACCCCTTTGTGGTCCATATATGAATGTATATAGTAGGCATATATGTATATATCTAAAAATTGCATGTTCAAACGCAATTTTTATGCATAGAGATCTGTGCCTGAAGGTTATAATCTCTACATATAATAAAATTGTAACAGGTCGATGTCTGTAAATTTCAGATATCAACAAAAAATTTATTGGGGGAAGCATTATTAAACGAGTAGAATCCAAATCAACCATTTTTTTAATTTTTGTGTGTCTGTCTGTCTGTCTGTCTGTCCGTATGTTTGTGGCCGTATCACTCTGAAAGTACTGAATGGAAATGAATGAAACTTTTTTCGTTGGATTGCTAGATACTCAACTTAAAATTTAGGATATTACTTTTTTCGATATCTTAACCGGTTTTGGAGTTATCGCCCAATATGTGGCCCATGTCTGTCTGTATGTTTGTGGTCGTATCAATAAAAGTACTGAATGGAATTGAATGAAACTTCTCCGTTGGATTGTCAGACGCTCAGGCGATGGTATCGACGTCGGCAGCAAAAGGTAGCCTATGCACACGTGCATTGATATTTTAATTCTGGCCACCACTGATTTAAATGCATCCGCATTCAGCTAGAGAACGTGTATATATACACATATGTACTTATCTCTTTGCTACAACCCTCCAGCATCTGATCTTTCAACTCCATGCAACATGTAATATGTAATATTTATTGGTTT
This sequence comes from Sphenella marginata, assembly GCA_951509765.1. Lineage (NCBI taxonomy): Eukaryota > Metazoa > Arthropoda > Insecta > Diptera > Tephritidae > Sphenella > Sphenella marginata. Next base: position 35,276,339 of record OX608082.1, on the reverse strand, counting down.
GTTTCATCCTGACACAACAATTAGACAATTATTTTACAGTGTCAGTCATAGGTATTAAATACGGATATGATAATAAAAAAGTAGATGCAATAATAATATAAAAATAGAAAAATAAATAAATATAAATATAAATATAAAAATAAATTTAAGTTATAAAAACAAAGTTAAGCAACAAGAAAAATAAGTTACATTGTTCGAATATAATAGCTAGTTAGTTGATTCTTGAATAGCGAAGCGCTCTTTAATTGTCTTAAACCTGAAGGAAGCGAGTTCCAAAGACGAACGGAAAAAACGAAAAATTGACGTTCTGACATGAGGGTACGATGTTTAGTAAACACAAGCATGGAGGATCGCGACGAGAGAAGAAATTTTAACTTGTCATATAGATGCGGTGGCTTTTTAGTATATACGATTTTGTGTAAAGTAATTAGAGTTCTAATTTTCAAATGGTTATCGAAGGAGACATTCAGTAGTTTCTCAGAATATGCAGAGACGTGTCTCTCTGCTCAAAACTGTTAACTTATACGCATATTGTCACATGCGAAGCGAATGAAAATTTTGTCGAATTTCGCCGTCTTGAATTGCGGCATGCGACTCTGTGGCGAATGAGTGACGAATGAGTGACGAAAATGAACTTCTCGAATTGCCAGTAGCGAAAAACTTAGTTTCGCTTCGCCAAATGTGTCAAAATTTGATGAATGCTTAACTCATTCGCGTTTGAGAAAAAGAAGCTACAAGTGTTGTGTTTATTCATAAATTTTGATAGAAAAAAGTATTTCAACCGAAAATAAATCAACATAGAAGTGAGTAAACAACTTTTGTGTGTTTTTTAATTAAATTAAATGATAGTTCCTCTAGGTCAATGTGGGTAAACGATGCCACCATAAAAAAGATGATTACTACTGACAAGCTCCGGGTCAACGTTCGGTGCAGATGCAACATACTCCTCATAAGTAGGAGAAGTCCATTGTACAAGACTGCATGAGGGGCGAGTAGTGGGTAAACATTCTTCTTTCAAATATATGTAAATCAATTTGTTTTTGAACCAAAGCCCGTATTTGTTTCATTAAATTCAAGCCAGAGTTCCACATTTGTTAAATGGATTTAATAAGATCTGGTATGAAGTAACGCACATGGTGCGTACAAGCTGTATAGCCAATAAAGCTAACGGATGCTTCAGCAAGCACTGAGTTAAAGAATTCGTCCACAACTCCATTGATTTCACAGCAACACTATTACCGCCATTATGCTGACCACTTCAATATATGCATATAGACCAAACAGGACTCTCTTCAGGTATTGTTTAATTAAGCGAGAGTTCCACATTTGTTGAATGGATTTAATAAGATCTGGTATGATTTTTTGTTTTTTTGGTGGTTCAGTTGGAGTGCTGCTAGCAGGTGGTGATGCTTCGTCTATTTCGTTGACAACCTCTATGCAACACATTGTCTGAAGCCAACGATATGGCCGTCCATATTCCTTAGTACTGAAATGCTCTAGACACTCTTTTGGTGTCATGCTATGATGTTTCAATTCATATTCGGCACCAGGCAAAGGTATAGTTTCACCCAAGCCATTATCGTATTTGAGTACATCTTGCGTCAGCGCTGCATCACCGAAATTGTGTTCGTCCTCACTTAAAGTAACCACGGTTGCTGCAGTGACAAAACTCAAATTTTTTAAGTAACGCAGCTTCACCACTATGGATTCATCCGCACCTTTTGCGCTATTGCCAATTGTGGTTGCAAAACGGAACAGCCAGCTTATCTGTATCCGAACTAGCACCACTTTTTACGATCTCGGTATGAGCTACTATTTCTAATTGACGCACATCATCCTCGCTACCCACTTTTGCACAAATAAATAAATAAAACATGTAAATGACAGAAAAAATATAGAAACGTCAGATTTGGATGAACTTTTTGAATTTGTTTGAATGGCAACATAACATGACAGGCGAAAAGGTTAATTCGCCACTCACAGTGCAAATTTTAGGTGAGTTTGCCAATCTGTTCGACTCGCCAAATGTATTCGCTTCGCAAGGGACAATATGCGTATTATTGACTAAAGCTTCTGACTCGTGGATTATTTTATGTGATTTCAACCTACCGCACATATCGCGGAACATATCTGATGGATAAATTATTCCAAATCCATCCAAACTGGGCCGCAATGACTTTTTGGATGGAATTTCCGATCTCTGCTTTAGTTAAATAAATGTTACCGCTAACAATTTTGGCAAAATATTAGATTTAATCAAGGAAAATTGATTGTTAAGGTAATATTTAGCATAGCGAATTCGGCAATATTCGCATCTTTTCGCTTCCAGTTTTTGTAATGTAGAATGTCATAGTGATAAAAAATTTGAAATTACAACCATCGATTGTTTTTTTTTTTATATTTCATAAAAATTAAATTGAACTAACGGTGTCGCGAACAATAAATACGTGTTTCGACAACTCATGCGTGCATAAAATTTAGTTAAAACCATCATCATCGTACCCTTTTTGTGCGATGGTTTTTTGAAAATAAATACCAAATACAATATTCAAAGTAACAGTCAAATCTTTCTTTTTATGACATTCTAAATTACACGGCGAGTTAAAAACGTGGAGAAGAGGAAGTCAGCTGTACACTTGACATTACCATAAGAATAAATTTGCCTTGGATTTAATTTATGTTGATGATATAAACAAATTTTCTGTAAATCGTTGTGATCCGTTGGCTTTACCAGAAGACGTTTACCACCCTTCTATGGAAATATTCCACGAAACCATAAGTAATGGCCAATGTACACAATGCTGCTCAAGTATTACCTTTGATTTTAACTTCTCAAAAGCACTAACTTAACTTGGCCTGAGCTTTGTGGCGATATCGATTCAAACTTTTTACATTTAATCAAACTATTTAGTACTTATTTGAGAAGTTGGATCCTAAACAGGGACCGTAACGTCAAGAATAATCGTTACGCTTATGTTTTTGATTAAGCGTAATGATCACTTTTTGAGTTTTATTTTTTTGAGAGGAAATAAAACTTACCCTTGAGTTTTATATTTTTGGTCGACATTAAGCATTATTCTTTGAGTGGTATTTTATCGTTCAAGGGTAAAAATTATGTTCCGAGTTTTTTCGTAGATCAAAAAACTCAAAAGGCCGCTTCGCCTTTATGACAAGTATATGTATGTGGCTAAAACTATGTTTAAGTAATTGAGTACATATGTATACAACTAATATTTATGACCAACAACCTGGATTTATATTGGACCGAATTTCCGTTGTCCCGGTTTCGCCGATGCGACATCTTCAATGCTTTATTTAGTTCTGGTTTATGTCTATCCGTTGTCATGTACTTATAGTCTGGACGCTACATCAGGTAGTGTTAGTCTGCGTGTACATGGTCGTGTCCCAGGACCGTACCCGAATGGGTACCTGCAATGAGGGTTGTTTCTGACGATCATTCATTAGTTGTACATGTTAGGTCAGGTAATTAGTTTGTGTGTTAGGTCAGGTAATGTTAAATACGGTTGGTTTCGACGATCGTTTTTTATAGTACCTGCGGTGTTGTTTGGTTTGCTGTATATTAGTTTCAGGGGTTCAAATATTGCGTCAGAAATGGTGTTAGTTTGTTCGTTTATTACCCTCCCGTCAAATGTCTTAAGTTTGTAAATTTCCATGTTTCCGAGCACATTTAAGCGTTGCCCTTTTCTTTTTACGTGCAGTGTTCTGGCTGTATTTTTGATGTTGGCGGGCGTACATTTGTTTTCGAACATGTGATTTGCGAAGTTCGACTCTGGTGTGATAGTGGGTTTTCGTGTTTTCCTGTTGTAGTCCCTGATGTCCTCTCGGAAACGTGTACTTATTTTTCGTCCTGTTTGCCCTATGTAGCTGTGCTGGCATTCGCAGGTAAGCTTGTATATTGAATGTTCGCTGAATTGCTCTTCCGAGTTAGTATTGGTTCTTAGTTTTCGCCCTAAGTTGTTTGATGTTCTGAACGCTATGTTCATGTTGTGTTTCTTGAAGAAGTTTGTATGTCGTTTTTCCAGTGTATGTCGTTTTTCCAGTGTATGCCATTCTCGTCCAGATCTTTGATTTTTCTTCTTCGTTATGTCCTTTCTGGGATCCATGCTTCCTTCGGACCGTGTCTACTAGGCCTTTTTTGTATCCATTGCTTGTAGCTATGTCGTATATGGTGGTAAGCTCTTTCTTGTACGATTCTTGAGTGAGGGGTGTTCTCTGAAGCCTGTTCACTAGGTGCCTTAATGCCGCATTTTTGTGCTGTTGGGGATGGTTTGATGTGGAATGAATTATGGTGTCCGTTGTTGTTAGTTTTCTGTAGATGTCGTATTTAAACTGGTTTGTGGTTCTGTCAATTTTTATCGTTAGGTCCAGGTAGTTCAGTTCTCCTTCCTTCTCGGTCTCCATAGTGAATTTTATGTTTTCATGTTGTTTGCTTAAAAACTCTAGTATTCGTTCTTCATTGTTAGTGTTCAATATCCAGATAATGTCGTAGACGTACCTTGCGTAAAATGTCACTCCTAGTTCGTTTTTTTTAGTTCTTGCATGTATTTTGCTTCCAAATTATGCATGAATGCTTCCATGAGAATGGATGATGTTGGGTTCATTCCCAGTCCATTTGTTTGTCTATATATCTTATTGTTGAACATGAAGTAATTTTGCTGTAAAGTTGTTCTTAGTGTGTTTCGTTTATTATGTCCAATGTCTCTGGAAGCGGTATAGAAGGGTACAGGTCTTTTATGTCAAATGAGACGATTGTGCTATTATCTGAGAGTTTGACGTTTTCAAGTCTTTCCAATAGTTCGCTTGTATTCTTTATCGTATGCTTATGTTCGAGTTCAAGCGTGTCATTCAGTATCGTCTTTAGATGTTTTGATAGTTTGTAACCCGATAGTTTTACGCAACTTAAAACTCGGAACTTAATTTTTATCCTTGAACGATAAAATATCACTCAAAGAATAACGCTTACTGCCGAGCAAAAATATAAAACTCAAGGGTTAGTTTTATTTCGTCTCAAAATAATAAAACTCAGGGAATAAGTTTTAAGTTTGACCAAAAAAATTAAACTCAAAAGTAATGATTGAGTTGTAATTTATATAGGATTTACTAAAACTTTTTCAAGCTGTATCGAGCTGATGATAAAGGTAAAATTAGAACCTGTATTTTGGTTAAGTCTGAGCTAAACACATTTCTCTTACCTAACTTTAGCAACGGCGACGCAACGGTGGTCATTATCTCCGCCAGCGGCACGAAGTCAACCTTTGCGTCGGTCTACATGCCGTATGACTCAGTGGAACCTCCACCACAGAACAACGTGAGGCAATTGGTGACCAAACACAGCACCGGCCACTTACTTATCGGAATGGATGCGAATGCCCATCACATCCAATAGGGGAGTTCCGATATCAACAATCGAGGTGAGTCACTCTTTGATTACCTGCTAACAACTAACCTGGTAGTTTGCAACGTAGGCAATGAGCCAACGTTTATTACTAAAAACCGAAAAGAGGTAATAGACCTCACTGTTTGTAGCGAAAGCACTTCTAGATGGGTCAGGAAATGGCGCGTTCTTGATGAACACTCGTTCTCTGATCGCCGATATATAGAAATAGTTCTAGACTTCTTAATGGAACAACCCACTGTGAAACGTAACCTACGTAACACAAACTGGGAGGTACACAACGAAATACTAGCTAGGGAACTACCGGAATTACCCTCCCAAATTGCTTCATCAACTGAGGAACTGGAAGATCTGGTCAGAACCCTCAACTCGGCATTCTCGAATGCCCTGGAGCAAGCCTGCCCAGTGCCAACGGCGCGCGGTAAGCGTAAACCTCATTGGTGGTCCCAGGACTTGGACTCACTTCGCATATCCTGCAGGAGACAATTCAACACAGCCAAGAGCCTCGACACCGAGCTCCAATGGCTGGAATACAAGGAAAAATTAAGAACCTATAAAAAGGCTCTAAGACAGGCGAAAAGAACTTCGTGGAAGAACTTCTACACTGGTGTTGAAAGTGTCGAGGACACTTCGAGACTAAGGTGCATACTATCAAAGACGCAAACCGCTGAGTTTCTTGCGAAAATCTGACGGCACATGGACCAGCTCAGAAGGGGAAACCCTAGAGCTGCTCTTGGATACACATTTCCCGGGAAACTTGCAGAGTGCACCGACAATACCTGCAACGAACCGTTCGGTGAACATACCCATAACGGAGGAAAGGGTAAAAGGGGCAGTGAAAAGTTTTAAGCCTTTCAAAGCTGCCGGACCTGACGGGATCATCCCCGCACAACTTATCACTACCTTGGACACAACAGCCAAATGGTTAAGTCATATCTACAAAGCATGCCTAGCTCTCGGCCACATTCCGAGTGCATGGAAAAGCGCTACTGTGGTCTTTATCCCTAAGGCAGGGAAGGCCTCTCACTACGAGCCAAAGGACTACAGACCCATCAGTCTCTCATCCTTTGTACTCAAGACTCTGGAGAGGATTATCAGCGATCACCTCACTACCACTATAGATAGCAACCTAATATCGGGCTATCAACACGCGTACACCAAGGGGAGATCAACGGAAACGGCGCTTCACAGCCTAGTCTCTGTAATTGAATCATCTTTGGAAAACAAAGAATATTGCCTGGTATCCTACCTGGACATTGAAGGGGCTTTCAACAACATAACCCCGGAAGCCGTTAACACTGCCCTTACAAACTTGGGTGTAGATACATCCCTGGTGGGATTTAGCGATCAACTTCTAAGAGGGAGGATAATACTCTCATCCTTTGGGGAAGTTGAGATGAAACGCTACGTCACAAGGGGCACACCACAGGGAGGTGTCCTCTCGCCGCTCCTATGGAACCTCACAGTGAACTCGCTGCTAAGAGATACCTGCTGGGGAGGCGGGAAGGTTGTGGCTTAAGCGGACGATCTGGCCATTGCATACAGAGGCAAGTTCCCGCAAACTTTATGCGACTTGATGCAGGCAGCTCTACGGGAGGTTGCCTCATGGTCATCTTGATGCGGGCTAAGCGTCAACTCGGAGAAAGTGGAACTTGTTCTATACACCAAACGGTACAAAATACCACCCCTAGCTCTACCAGAACTAAACGGGGTGCGCCTTGAACTAGCCGATAAGGCGAAATTCCTAGGCGTAATTCTAGACAAAAAGCTGAACTGGAAAGAGAATGTCGTTCAGCGTCAAAATAAAGCTTACATAGCATTATACACGTGTAAAAGAGCTATTGGGAAGAAACGGGGACTCGGTCCCAAAACTTTCAAATGGATTTACACTGCGATTATACGACCCATACTTCTCTACGGAGTCGTAGTATGGTGGCCTGCCTTGAGCAAGGCGTCATACAGAAACTTACTTGACAAGGTCCACAGGTCCAGTATGATCAGTATCAGTGGGGCCCTGAGGACTGCACCGAGTGAAGCTCTTCAGGTCATCCTTGACGTACTGCCTGTAGACCTTGCAGGATACCAAGCAGCGGCAGCATCAGCCCTGCGTTTGAGGGAAACGTCCTGCTGGAGCACAAAAACCACGGGGCATTCTAGCATACTGAACCAATACAGTTTTCTTCCAACAAGAACGGATCGCTGTGCGACAACAACAGCTGATGACCGTTACTTCCAAATACGCATTCCCAGAAGGGAAGACTGGGAGGAGCCTAATAATTGCTTCACGGCGAAGGCGGTGTGTCCGTATACACCGACGGCTCTAAATTAAACGGTAGAGTGGGAGGAGGGGTCTACTCAAAGGACCAAAACCTCGAACTGTCTTTCAGACTACCGGATCACTGCAGTGTCTTCCAGGCTGAAGTCTCAGCAATATGGGAAGCCGCTAAAAAGATAGGGAATGACACTATCGGCAAAGAAATTTTTATTTTTAGTGATAGCCAGGCGGCCATCAAAGCTCTCGGCTCGTACTCGTTCAATTCTGAACTCACGCTAAACTGTCGCCGATCTCTGCAGGAGATGGCCCAACAGAACTGTGTGAACCTCATCTGGGTCCCGGGGCACAGGGACATCGAGGGAAACTGCAAGGCAGACGAACTTGCCAGGCGGGGCACGACCGAGCAGGTTCTTCCAGATAAAGAACGCTTAGGGATGCCCTTCGCCACATGCAAGCTAATGCTGAAAGAATACATCTACGACCAAGCCAAAAAAAGATGGCTGCAAACAGCAGGTTGCCAGATATCTAAGCAGACCTGGCCAAAATTGGATCCGAAGAAATCTCGTCGAATCTACACTTTAAGAAGGGATGAAATATCCAAAGTAATAGGGGTACTAACCGGACATTGCCTCATAGGCAAACACGCGGAGAGACTGGGAGTGCCTTATCGTCGGTGTTGCAGAAGCTGTCAAGAGGATGAAGAGGAGGAAACAGTCGAACACCTAATCTGCGCCTGTCCCGCCTTAACTGAGGCCAGACGGCGTTATCTGGGAGCCTCCTATCTAGTCAACCTTCGCCAAGCAGCGGAGCTGGACGTCAGGGACTTGATGACCTACATCAAGTCAACAAAGTGGTTCGAGGATGAGGAGTAACGGTGTCTTTCTGTGGTATCACAACGGGCCTACTACAACTGGCCTAAGTGTGCCGGTATGGCAGCCACTCAAACCTAACCTAACCCTACTAAAACTTTTTTCAATCATTGTAGATTTCGGTTGAGCATGAAGAGACATGCTCATACATGTACTTGAAACTGTTCTACGATAGGAGGAAGCCTTTGAGTTTTGACATTAGAAATACAAAATTAATCGTTATTGGGGGTCCCTGATCCTAGACGTAAATTAACCTATGATCATCCAAAGCAAGCTTGGTGTACTAAAGAGCTTATGATGCTTAAAAATAAAAAAAAACGCGTTCTTTCAAATTATTTAACCCTTCTGCTATGTTTGGGTCAAGGAAAAACTTATTGAAACTCATAGGTTTCTTTCATAGAATCGTGTTGATTCTTCTTCCACTTGTTTTCTGCATTAAATAAAAGGGGTTTGCTAACAAATTAAAACCATAATGGTTTTCAACACTACTAAAAATATCTTAAAGTGTTTTTGCTACACTTATTGTGTTACTGGGTCAATTTGACCCACCATGTGGTTTAGTATACCCGAATGTATACATTTTTAGGAAACTATTATAAAGAACAGTATTTATGGAAAATTGCATACATTTTTCCTATTTTTCGCATACCATCTTTATCAATTATTGAAAGCTTCATTAGTACTAACAAATCTGCGATCCCCCGTTTTATGCATGAGTGCAAAAAACATTTGGTATGTCGTAGAAAATTTTGCCGCTTCTTTTTCACTGTCATCTATAAACAGACTTTGCATTTAGCAGCTTAGTGTGTATAAAATACCAGTAGAAGATTTACCAATAAATAAAAATCTTTTCTATATTAAATAATAAATGATTTTGAATGAAAATAAAAATGAAGTTTGGTTAAAAAAATTATAAGTATCGATAAGTTTTCATGAGTGGGTCAAATTGACCCAAAACACTAAAAGTGTGATTTTTTTCTAACGTAGCAGAAGGGTTAAGAAATCGGGGTTAAACAAACATTACTTATTGTATTCTGTTCTACGTAAGAAGACCGACTTAAATAAAAAATGCTATAAAGTCTATATCTCTAAAACAAAAGGAGACATTATTTGCAATCTGAATTTCAAAATTCTAAACGAAAAGTAGTGGGATTTTCCTAAGCATTCACCAATTATGACTTTCTAAATTATCCCTATGAGCTACACGGGAACAATTTAATTAATTGTCCAACTATATGCGCCAATGATGTTCTTATTTATCTGAAAACCTTGAAAGAATCTTTTAAATGTGGTCCTGATAGGATTCCTACATGTTTCTTGAAGAAATGCGCTAACAATATTTGCAAACCCCTTACCAATTTGTTCAGTCTATCACTTAAGTGTGGTGTTTTTCCAACAGCATGGAAAGAGTCTATAGCGGAAGCAAGGCTTCTATAGAGAACTATCGTGACATAGCAAAGCTTTCTGCCATTCCAAAAGTGTTTGAAGCTATTGTTACCAATCAGCTTACGAATCCTATCTCTGCCTTGATTTCTGACTTTCAACACGGGTTCTGTAAGAAAAAGTCCACCGTTACGAATTTACTTGAGTTTACAAATCATGTCTCAAATGGCTTTAGAAAAAATCTGCACACCGACGTTATTTATACTGATTTCAGCAAAGCTTTCGATAAAGTGTGTCACTCTTTACTTATTCATAAACTGGATCAGTTGGGTTTCCAGCCGGGTCTCAATCGCTGGATCTCTTCTTACCTTAGTGACAGAACGTAAAAAGTGGTGTTTAAAAATTGTGAATCCTATGTTATTTATGTCTCCTCAGGAGTTCCTCAAGGAAGCCATCTGAGCCCGATTCTGTTCTTGTTGTTCATAAATGATATTTCTACAGTAATAGAATTTTCGAAAATGTTAATCTATGCCGACGATGTAAAGCTTTTCATGCCATTCGCATCGTTCGAAGATAGAAATAAGCTTCAATCAGATCTAAATACACTAGTTACTTGGTGCGATTTAAATTATATGCCGCTCAATCTAAAGAAATGTAAATACATGCGTTTTTCGAGAGGAATTTCTCAGCCAGCTTCCTATGCAATTAACAATTACAGTCTTGAGCAAATGTATGATTTTGCTGACCTTGGGGTTACTATGGATTACACACTCAGTATCAACTGACCATTATGCAACTAAAGCTTTCTTTACTACATTAGTCAGACCGACACTTGAATACGGTTCTATAATTTGGAACCCGCGTTACCTGTCCACGTGGATCGCGTAGAATCAGTCCAAAATAATTTTCACTATTTGCCTTAAGAGATCTTAATCTTAATCTTCACAGCGTTTCTAGTCGGAGGGAAATGCTTGGAATTGATTTCATGATTAAATCACTAAATGGTTCAATCACAAGCCCGTTTCTTTTGAGCGAAGTGACCTTCTATGTACCTTCCCGTCCATCAAGGCATTTTAAACCACTTATCTTGAAACAGTACCGAACCAATTTTGAATTAAATGAGCCTTTTCGTTGTTTGTGTCAAGATTATAACTCTCATTCTCGTACGTTTGATATTTCGGACTTACTCTGCAGCATAAAAAGTCCATTCTTTCTATCCTAAATACATAGCAACAATTTACTTTCTTATCCTTTTATTCTTACCTTTATTCTCAACAATAAATATCAGCTGTCAACTAATTATTTATTAATTGTGTAATCTATCTTATGTCTACCTTACATAGCTGATGAGGTTTTCTCTGTAGCTGAGCAGTTTTAGAGATCGACGATTAACAAACCAAAACTAGTGTAATTAATGTTTATTGTTTTAAATAAAAAATAAAGATTTCCCTGAAGAAGGCAGCTCAAGCCAGCAAACAATTTATCAAACCAGCTAAGTTTATGATAACATTTGAATGGTTTTTTTATTCTGACTTTAGTTCGATTATATTGAAATTCAGGCGCAGGTAACGTAGCACATACAAATAATTCAAAAGCAATATATGTATATACATGTTCATGACTCTTAAATTGCTACTGGGCCTTCTATGATACTTTGTCGAATAACAGATTCATATATGCATGCACTGTGATCTGTGATTGTGATTTTGTGGAGTCGTGATACGGAACGGGATCAACGAGCGTGTGCTGTCGAGGCATTTTCTTTGAAACTGTTACTCCGATTTACTTTGACATTCCAGTCGCTGTGGCGAAACCACAGGCCATTGAATATCAGCCAACTCTAATTTCTAATCTATTTTCTGTATATATGTATACACGGTTTAGGACAACTCTGTTAGAATTTGGAGAATTTTTTTGAGCTGACTGTTTAATAACCGAGGGGCAAGTTTCAAATTTGACAAAAAAAATGTATGAAGAGGATCTCAAATACCCTTTAGAAAAAATATTGTCAATAATCAAAATTTCTTAAACTTTTGTGACCCTAATTCCATATACTTATTACTCCTATATTGGCATTAAGGGATAACACTTTCGGAAATAGCAGAGCTGTAAAATGATTCAATCAATAGAGTTATAAATGAGCAGAAATTCATTTTTAAATGTGATTGCTTCATTGTAGATATCACATTAAATTTTGATTGCGATTTCAGCCTTTCAACTCTATAATTAATTAAATGATTGCATGAATGCGAGAAAATAACTCATTTTTATTGCGATTGCATCGAAAGCACTCGCAATCACAAATGATTTGCAAAGTTTGGTGATTTAAATCACTTTTGCAGACAGTACTATTGAAATTTATACATTTAGGGTTGATATATATGCCTACTTAAAGTGTTTAACATGCCTGGGATTGATTTGAAGCTGTCAAAATAGTAAAGAAATTCGAGACTGCCATATATCATATTAAATATTTGTATTGAACCCAAACAATTTTTTTTCAAATTCAAATAAAAATACCCAATATTGCTTTGCGCTTTTAATAGCTTGGGCAACTCTTACTCAATTATTGTTCCAGCGCGGCTAAGTTCTGCAGATTGTATTATTTTCTCCAACATCAAATTAAAGAAATCACACGATAGGGGGTCACCTTGTCTGAAACTTAGTTTAGTTTCAAACGGCTCGGAGAGGTCCTTCCCAATTCCGACTGAACTGGTGGTATTGCTCAATGTCATTTTGCAAAGCCGTATAAGTTTTGCGGGAAACCAAATTCAGACATAGCGGCATATAGGCAGCTCCTTTTCGTGCTATCGAAAACGGCTTTAAAATCAACAAAGAGGTGGTGTGTGTCGATTCTTTTCTCACGGGTTTTCTCCAGGATCTGAGGTATTGTAAAAATCTGGTCGATGGTAGATTTTCCAGGTCTGAAGCCACACTGATAAGGTTCAATCAGTCTGTTCACGTCGGGCTTCAATCGTTCGCACAATACGCTTGACAAGACTTTATATGCGATATTCAAAAGGCTGATTCCGCGGTAGTTGGTGCAGTTTGCAGGATCACCTTTCTTGTGCATTGGGCACAGAACACTTAGATTCCAATCTTCGGGCATGCATTCATCCGACCATATTCTGCACAGAAGCTGGTGCATACGCCTTACCAGCTCCTCGCCGCCATGCTTGAATAGCTCAGCAGGCAAACCATCAGCGCCAGCTGCTTTATTGTTTTTTAACCTGGATATTGCTATTCGCACCTCATTATAGTCGGGTCCTGGGACGTGCAACTGTTAGCATATGCTGACGACATTGACATTATCGGCCTTAACAGCCGCGCCGTAACCTCTGCGTACTCCAAGATAGAAAAAGAAGCGGAAAAAATGGGTTTGGTGGTGAACGAAGGCAAAACGAAGTACATGCTGTCATCAAGCAAAGAGTCAGCGCATTCGCGCCTTGGCACCCACGCCACTGCTGGCAGCAAAAAGTTCGAAATAGTGAAGGACTTCGTTTACCTTGGATCCAGCATAAACTCCAACAATAACGCCAGCCTAGAAATCTAACGAAGAATTGCTCTTGCAAATAAATGCTACTTTGGACCGAGTAGGCAATTAAAAAGTAAAGTCCTCTCTCGACGCACGAAAATCACACTCTACAAATCACTCATCGCTCCCGTCCTGCTATGTATATAGATTTATAAGCCTCTACGCGTTGGCGACGGCGAGTACCGAAGAAGATTTAATGATGAGTTGTATGAGCTTTACGCAGACGTCGACATAGTACAGCGCACTAAAACACAGCGGCTTCGCTGGCTAGGCCACGTGGTGCGAATGAACGAAGACGCTCCAGCTCAGAAGGTATACTTATCGGCACCCGCCGGTGGAAGCAGAGGAAGAGGAAGACCACCACTCCGATGGAAGGACCAAGTGGAGACCGACCTGCCATCTCGTGGGGTCTCCAATTGGCGCCAGTTGGCGCAAAGAAGAAATGACTGGCGAGCTATGTTGGACGGTCAAAATCGCTCAGGCGGTTAGATGGCCATTTAAAGAAGAAGAAGAACTCTTACTCAATGTGTATATATATTAAGGTGCCTCCCGCTATATACAAAAAAAAAATGGACACCCTGTTTCCATCGGAATTGTAAACCTCAATGCATTCTAAGACCTTGATCAAAATATTGCGAAAAAATATTAAGATTTACCGGAGCTAAAATTATGTATAAAAGGAGTATGAAAAAATATTTGTTAATAAAAATCACCTGACACGAGAGATTAGCTGGAGTACAAAAGGTGAGCATAAAAAAGTTTGAAAATTTTATCAACGCAATCCAAATATTGATGATGCTGTTTTTGGTCATATTTCGAGGGGAGGAAAACTTTTATAACTCAGCTAATTATTGACGGATTTGGACGATTAGGATATCATTTGGTCCAATTTTACACATTGCGAATATTAGCACACAGGTATACAATAATAGTATTAATAAAATTTTTGAACTTTTTATGCTTACCTTTTGCACTCTATCATCTCAGATGCTTTTTATTAAAAAATATTTTTTCATACTCCTTTTATACATAAAAAAGCATATTTTCAGCGGTTTTTTAAAGCGCTTTAGCTCCGGTAAATCTTAATATTTTGGGGGAGTCCTTAGAAAAGAGCGAATTTTGAAATTCCGGTGGAAACAGTGTAACTTTTTTTGGCGAGGCACCTAAATATATATGTATAACAAAATAGTTTTTCGATGATTGCTGCAAAACTAACCCATTTTTTTTTTTTCAAGAAAGTAGGTATATGTAAATAAATCATCACATAAAAAAGGAATACTGTGAAGTGCATTTTCTCGTTGTTATTGCAGTGAAAGTGGAGAAAAGTGCGTTTAAAAACTCTAGGCAAAAGTTCCAACAAAATTCTGTTTGTTATCTACAGGCCCAGGAGCTGGTGGACTGGCTCAAAAATAAACATTCATAGAATATATTACCCTTATTGTGTGACACCATGACATATTTTTCATAAAATTTATTTAAAATTTAGGAAGACTTTTAATATTGCTTTCGTCTGATATGTTTCAAGACGCAGAAGTAAGTTGCAAAGTTCGTAGGTTTAAGTACCATTTGAAGTGGTTTGCCGTTAAGAGTGGCCTGGAAAATTGCAAACACGAATTAGAAAAGAGTCTCGAATTATTATTATGAAAATCATACTTGGCTATCACAACACTATTGTTTACAAAAATCGCATAAAGTTTGGAGTTTCACTTGTACTAAGAATTATCCGCTTAAATTATTTTTTAATGTGAATGATTTACAGCTTTGTTGGCATTTTGTAACTGCAAATGTTAGGTATATTTCTAGAAAGTAAAACACATTAAAAATCTTCTTTTTTTTTCTTTGCTGAAATGTAGGAACGGATAATACACTAATATTCTATAGACTTTTATCCAGAATAGTGATTATAATTTTAGCCTTCTTTAATCCTAAGCAACAAATCCGGGAGAGAAATCACATAACTAAATTGGAAGCAGACCTGTTAAATTCCCATTAGAATTGAGTAATCAATTGATTGAATAGCTTTTTCAATTATTAATGATTATTTAAATTGTTTTCAGAAATTTCCAATAACTAACTAAAATAATAAAAAACAAATTATCAAAAAAAATCAAAACTAGTCAAAAGTAATCAAAATAAATTTTTTTGATTGTTTTTTGGTCTTTTTTTTAGTTTATTGCTTACTTTTTTTATTATTTTTTGATATTTTTTTGGTTTTTTTGCTGAATGTTTTTGAGAGTATTTTTAAGTAGTCTAAAAGGAATGCTTGCGAAATTTTCAAAGTTAAGTGTTCACCGACGATACGTATCGGTTTGATATAATAGTTCAGCGACACAGTTTCCACACAGTATTTTTATTTATCTTTTTTTTTCTTACATATCTATCTACTTTCTTTGAATATAATACAATACAATTTCAATGTTTTCTAAAACTGCATAAAAAAACTGTAAAAAAACGGGGTTCGGCTTCGGCGATGCAATGGACTACAAATATGTGTGCATGTTCCTAAATTCTACAAAATTTTTTTAAAAACAAACTTTATGCATAGTTTTTTAGAATAATCATTAAAACAATCATTAAAACCAGTAAACAATGGGCAATCAATCAAAACGAGATTTACGATTACGATTACATTTCAATTATGATTACTGTTATTTTAATCCCTGCATTCATACGATTACGATTAAAGTAATCGTCATCATGTTTGTGTTATGTAAGTTACATTTTACCTCAACATTGAAAACTTCAAAACCTATATACAGAGTCTGATATAAAGTATATAAATATCTGGTGTTCATTTGTACATAAGTTAAATTAATTTTTGCTTTATATGCTCATTGTATCATAAATATAATCACAGAGATGTTAAACCAACCAAAAACATACCTTTTTATACCTTTCATTTGTAAGTATGAGAAGAAGAAGAGATAGACCCACTATTAAGTATACCGAAATGGTCAGGGCGACGAGCTGAGTTGATAGAGCCATGTCCGTCTGTCTGTTTGAACGCAAACTAGTCCCTCAATTTTAGAGATATCTCGACGAAATTTGGTATGGAGCCGCCATTTTGTATTATATTAATCATTTGTCGGAACCAGTAAGATCGGACCAATACAACGCATAGCTCCCATACAATCGATTGTTCCGATAAATGGGTTTTGGCCTATAACTCTTGCAATCAAAAAGCTAGGAGAGCGAAATTTCTCAGGTTTAGTACTTATTATATTTGTAACCTGTGTAGTGAAAATCACCCAGATCGGACCAACAAAACATATAGCTCCCATATAATCGATAGTTTCGATAAATGGGGTTTGGGCTATAAGTTTTGCAGTTAAGAAGCTAGGAACGTAAAATTTTGATAGGTTGGTACTTATGTATTATAAATGTGATGTGTGTAATGAAAATCATACAGATCGGAGTAACATAACATCTAGCTTCCATATAACCGATTGCTCCGATAAATGTGGTTTGGCCATGTAGGACACTTAAAAAAGATATGCGTATTCATGAAAGGTATAAAGCCTTCGGCACAGCCAAAGACAGCCCTTTCCTTACTTGTTACTATATAACCTGAATTTTCGCAAATTGGCATATATGTATCCTAAACGGGAACGAGTTGTTTTAACTAATCTTATGTTTCTGATTTAAATAAAATTGGTTTTAAATTTTTTTAACTCTACTATCAGAAAAACAGGACTGATTGCAAGTATTCACACACCAAAAGTGTGCAATCAACTGATTGCGCATTCTGATTTCAAAATTTTTTTTTCGGCAATCTGATTTAGAACTCTTTTTGATTGCATAAGACAATGATTCATTCGTGATTTCTGTACGTAATTGCTGAATTCACAAACTGAAATCTAATTCTAAATAAAATACTGACTTCAGAAAAATTATGATTGCTTACAGCAAATGATTTCACTGTTTAACAGCTCTGGGAAACAGTACAGTACAGATATAATTCTTTTGAGCGGGGCAGGAATGTATGTACATATGTACATATGTATATACATTAAGCTGTTCGTTATTTAAATTTTTTTTTGCAAATTCAAAGTTCGCCGGCGGAATATGACGCATTATACTGTAAAAATAAGCTGCGCAAAAGTTCACTTGAATTGTATAACTTTTAGAACTCGTACGGTGCATTTGAAAATTTTAAAAACTATATGCACTCTGGGCGCAGCAGATCATATAAAAAAAGTCACAGGTCTTGAGATTTCGTGAAGTTCGTTCTTACAAAATCTTAAAACGCCATTTCCGTATTATTCAAAAAATCTCCAGTTCTACTTACCCAATCAAAAAGCCTTTTTGCCCTATTTAGGATCTTTCATTGCCCTAATAACCTACTATATAAATTATTTCTGTAAGGTCTTTTTGTGTTTGCTCCTAATTTTTTGCTCTCATTTCGAACCAATATTAATAAGTAAGGTATCGTTTTAAAGGTGTGGGTTACCTCTATATGCGAAACTATATATTAATTACAGCAGTGCTTTCGTTTAAGCGTATTTTATAAAAATTAATTTGTTTAAATAAACCATTGTGAATGCACAAAAAAATCAATTTGTACTGCAACGCCATTGTGAATCAGAGACTTTATCTACTGGGCTGTAGATGTCGCTGAGGGTTGTGGTGAAATTCGTTGCGCAAGGCGCACGGGTCCATCTAGTCTTTCCAATTAGATTATGAGTTTAAGATTTTTTTTCTTCTCACATTCCCCTTATTCTGAATAAAAACTCCTAGGAAATTTTTTCACTTCTCGCTTTCCTCCTATTCTGAATAATGTTCGAAAATGGAAAAACCGTTTATGAGAGAAAAGTAGCTATTACGAATTTGAGTGAACGGGAGATTATAGTGCCATTTATACAGAATTTTTTCATGATCAACACGAAAAGGAGAGCTACAGACAGCACCACCAACGAAATGTATTGCGGAATGGAATAAGGCCCAATCGAAATGTATTATACTCTATAATACTTTTGAAATCTGCAAAGGACACAAAGTAGATTAAACATAGAAAGAAAACTGAGTGAAACAACTTACAACGATTGCGGCTATTCAAGCGGATTCGTACTATCGCGAAACCTTCCTCTGATACTCCTCTATTCATCCTCCTGCACTTCTATTTCATTATTAACTTCCTCCACCACCATATTTTAATTTTTTTTTAATTCCCAACGGATTACCCACCATATCCCGCCCGACCGGCGCGAGGGGCGCATCCGCATGACGCACAAATTGTTCTTTCGTGCCGAGTCTTTGAAAGGCTTTGGTTTGTTAATCGTCGAGATCTAAAACTGCTCAGCTACAAAGAAAACCTCATCAGCTAAGTAAGGTAGATAAAAAATAGATTACACAATTAATAAATAATTAGTTGACAGCGGATAGTTATTGTAAAGAGTAAAGATAAGAATCAAAGGATATGAAAGCAAATTGTTGCTATGTACCTATTTAATTGACTTTTTTATGCTGCATAGTGAGTCTGAAATATCAGACGTACCAGAATGTGAGTTATAATCTTGACACAAACAACGAAAAGGCTGATTTAATTCAAAATTGGTTCGGTGCTGTTTCAAGATAAGTGGTTTAAAATGTCTTGATGGACGAGAAGGTACATTGAAGTTCACTTCGCTCAAAAGAAACGGGCTTGTGATTGAATCATTTAGTAGTTTAATCATGAAAACAATTCCAAGCATTTCCCTCCGACTAGAAAGGCTGTGAAGACTAATTAGTTTTAAGCGACTCGTATACGATGGCAAATTATACAACGGATCCCAGTGAAGATCTCTTAAGGCAAATAGTAAAAATTGTTTTTGAACTGATTCCAAGCGATCCACGTGGACCTGGTAAAGTGGGTTCCAAATTATAGAACCGTATTCAAGTATCGATCTGACTAATGTAGTAAAGAGTTTTAGTTACATAAGGGTTGCTTAATTCTTTAGATCATCGTTTAACAAATGCTAGAACGCCTCTAGCTTTATTGACTGTTACGTTGATGTGGCAGTTAAAAGTGAGTTTGTAGTCCATAGTAACCCCAAGGTCAACAAAATCATACATTTGCTCAGGACTATAATTGTTAATTGTATAGGAAGCTGGCTGTGAAATTCCTCGCGAAAAACGCATGTATTTACATTTCTTTAGATTAAGCGGCATATAATTTAACCCGAGCTGATGGCCTGAGTAGCCAATGCCCACCCAGTTATTACCTACTGGTATTCATACCAGCACCTAACCAATAATAATAATAATAATTTAAATCGCACAAAGTAATTAGTGTATTTAGATCTGATTGAAGCTTATTGCTATTTTCGAATGATGCGAATGACATGAAAAGCTTTACATCGTCGGCATACATTAACATTTTCGAAAATTCTATTACTGTAGAAATATCATTTATAAACAACAAGAACAGAATCGGGCCAAGATGGCTTCCTTGGGGAACTCCTGAAGAGACATAAATAACATCGGATTCACAATTTTTAAACACCACTTTTTGCGTTCTGTCACTAAGGTAAGAAGAGATCCAGCGATTGAGACCCGGCTGGAAACCCAACTGATCCAGTTTATGAATAAGTAAAGAGTGACACATTTTATCGAAAGCTTTGCTAAAATCAGTATAAATAACGTCGGTGTGCAGATTTTTTCTAAAGCCTTTTGAGCAAGATTTGTAAATTCAAGTAAGTTTGTAGCGGTGGACTTTTCCTTACAGAACCCGTGTTGACAGTCAGAAATCAAGGTAGAGATAGGATTCGTAAGCTGATTGGTAACAATAGCTTCAAACACTTTTGGGATGGCAGAAAGCTTTGCTATGCCACGATAGTTCTCTATAGAAGCCTTGCTTCCGCTTTTATGAAGCGGTAGAAGAAACGACTCTTTCCATGATTTTGGAAAAATACCACACTTTAGTGACAGATTGAACAAATTGGTAAGGGGTTGGTAAATATTGTTAGCACACTGCTTCAAGAAGCATGTAGGAATCCTATCAGGTACGCATTTAAAAGATTCTTTCAAGGTTTTCAGATAAATGAGAACATCATTGGCGCATATAGTTGGACAATTAATTAAATTGTTCCCATGTAGCTCATAGCGATAATTTAGAAAGTCAGAATTAGTGACTGCAGAGTAGTTAGAATTGAAAAATTGCGCAAAGAAATTTTGCGATATCTTGATTATCGCTAGATAAAATGTCTTTATATTTCATGGCTGAGGGAAATCCCACTACTTTTCGTTTAGTATTTACGAATTCATAAAATGACTTCGGATTGCGAATAATGTCTCTTTTTATTTTAGATATATAGGCTTTATAGCACTTTTTATTCAGGTCGATGTACCTCTTACGTATAACAGAATACAACAAGTAATGTTTGTTTAACCCCGATTTCTTAAATAATTTGAAAGAACGCGTTTTTCTATTTTTCAGCATCATAAGCTCTTTAGTAAACCAAGCTTGCATTGGATGATCATATGTTAATTTACGTTTAGGAACAAACTTCTCAAATAAGTAGTAAATAGGTTGATTAAAATTTAAAACGTTTGAATCGATATCGCCACAAAGCTCAGGCCAAGTTAATTTAGACAATTCTCTATTTAATTTCTTATAGCTGGCTTTTGAGAAGTTAAAATCAAAGCTACTACTTAAGCAGCATTGTGTACATTGGCCATTACTTATGGTTTCGTGAAATATTTCCATAGAAGGGTGGTAGACGTCTTCTATTAAAGCCAACGGATCACAACAATTTACAGAAAATTTGTTTTTATCATCAACATAAATTAAATCTAAGATTTTGCCAAACATGTTAGCGGTAACATTTATTTGACTAAGACAGAGATCAGAAATTCCATCCAAAAAGTCATTGAAGCCCAGTTTGGATGGATTTGGAATAATGTTTCCGTCAGATATGTTGCACGATATATGCGGTAGGTTGAAATCACCTAAAACGACCATCGAGTCAGAAGCTTTAGTCAATAAGTTAACAGTTTTAAGCAGAGACACATGCTGCATGTAGATTGAAAGATCAGATGCTGGAGGGATGTAGCAAACAGATAAGTACATATACACGTTTTATAGCTGGATGCGGATGCATTTAAACTCAATGGAATCCGTGTTAGGTACATTAACCTCCTCTGAAGGAATAGAGGAATGAACGGCATGTAGAATACCACCCTCGACCTTGTTCAAGCGATCATGTCTATAAACTTGATATTCGTTACATAAAAACTCGGAATCAAAAACATGCGGTTTTAGCCAAGTTTCGGTGAAAGCAATAACGTTATAAGTGCAATGGAAAGATTTCAAATACATATCATTTCATTTGGTATTTAAACCTCTCACATTTTGATAAAAGATATTCACGGACTTAGTACTCAGTTTTTTGACTCAACATTATTACGAGTGATTTTAGCTACGTTTTCAACATTTCTATTAGGTCTGTACTCAAACTCCCGAACAAGAGCCCCGGCTGGCCAAAAAGAACTGTCCAAAAGAGAGTTAAAATCTTTTCCAAATACATCAATTTTAAACGAGGGCATATTTCGTTGGTAAGTGAAATTAAATGTTCTAACGGTTAAGGTTTGATCTTTATTCTTTGAAGAAATATGGTACCTCAAATCATCTTCAGTAGTGTGTGAATGGAACCTAGACACAAAAATCGATTTTTTTTGAGGGACCACAACCAGCTTCCTAGTAATTGGTTCGGGCGCCATCGTTAGAGGTACCAAAGTTTTTTTAATGGTTCACTTTGGGGGGGCGTTTTTGGACGTTGCCCGAACAAACGTGTGATGCCAAATCAATAAGTTCAATGGCTGGAGGAAGGTTCGGCGCCATTGAAGTAGAAGGCAGATCATCCGTACGTCTGCGCTTGTTTTCGCGATTCTCTTCGCGATTGTCAGGGCATTCCAAGTTAGGCGAACTATCTAGAGGTTTTAGAGTTTTGAAAATATTTTCGTACTTTTTGAACTTTTCAGTCAGCAATGAAAAATCTTTGCTGTTTTCAGAAAACTCGTTTCTAATGTGCCTAAAAGTTTTGCATAAGTGAACTTCCGTCGATCGACATTTAGTGCAGGACCAGCGCAGGCCTTTTCCGTCGTTAATTAAGTCCGCTATTCTACCTGTAAGTCCATCGCACAACCAGCATGCTACAAAGCGTTCGGACTCATTAAATGAAAAGAAAAACAACCCTGACAGTTTGAAACGCACAGGATTTAGCGACCGGTTTTAGACACACTGTATTTGACGTTTAACAAACCACGCAAACAGCTGTAACAAAAGAGAGATCAAAAAGCAAATCAGCACACAACAACAATTGCAATGTAAAGTACGAGCAACAAATAAAACTCGGCACACACAAATTCAGTAGAATGATTAAGATAATTAATCAGAATTCAAAGATTTAAGTAATTTTTCACAGCAAGTAGTGAAGCGCATTAAGTATTAAACTCTTTTAACTTTAAATGTAAACTTTTAATATTTAAGATATCAAGTAGTTATTTAATTATTAAAGAAAAATACAGAGCAAATAAAAATCACAGCTACACAGTTTGACGTTTGCGAACTATACATTGTTTTATATTTTTCTACTTTATTTTGTTGTTGGTTTTTGCGGTCTTTCTTGTTTTTACATATTTGTAAGTTTTGCAAACTCGAGACACAGAGAAACAATAATTCGTAATGAATTTTAATTGTCAGTTTTTTGGGAAAAAAGCGATGGATAGGATTACCTTTTAGGACACCTGGATATGAACCAGTGTCTGCACCAAAGCCGCTGTTAGAAAATTCTAACATCTAAGCTATGATGCCCTGTGACGTCACAATGCCTTTATCTCCACTTCAATTAATTCCCTTTTGTTTGTTTGTTCTTGCCAACAGTGAGCACACATTGTTGTTAGACCTTCGGTCATACGTACCAATGTGTGTGCTGCATTTTTTGTTTGTACATATTTATGTACGTAAACCCATGCTACGGTTCTTACTATTTTGTTGTTGGTTTTTGCGGTCTTTCTTGTTTTTACATATTTGTAAGTTTTGCAAGCTCGAGACACAGAGAAACAATAATTCGTAATGAATTTTAATTGTCAGTTTTTTGGGAAAAATTGATAATTGGAGAAAAAATTACATTGCTAATTCACTTTATTTAATGGGAATTCGTCACATTCATTGAACTTTTGAACTTATTTTGCAAAAATTAAATTCCGCCAGGAAATGTCAATTGGCAAAACAGCTGATTTCGAAAATCCCGTTACCCAAGTTTTTTTCTCCCTAGGAAAAAAGAATAGGAGGAATTTTTTCTAGGGAATAAAAAAATCCGAGGAAACGAAATTCCGCGAGAATATTTATAATTGGGCTGAATATATTCAAAGCATTTTCAAATTGGTTAATAAATACATACATATGGGCAAGTCTCAGATAAGGTCCCCCTAAAACAAAAATTTAAATATGTAGTTAAAAATAAGAGCTTTTTACTAAAATTATTTAGAAAAACTAACACAATAATATAGTCTGTAGTAATTACAGCTAGATTATGTAGTTTTTATGAAGCTGGTGACGGCATGCTGAGAGATAAGTAGAAAAATGATAAAAATACGAAAAAGTTTTTCGATTAATTTTGAAAATACAGTATAAATCACTAAAGCAGTTATATTGAAAGCGATACATAAACATATGCATACATACAGAATAAATAATGCGATACAAGTTTAAAAAAAAAATTTCAGAATTATGTTAAAAAACTGGGTGTGACGATTTCGCCCATTTTTACAATAAACAGTTATTTTTGGGGAATAATGATCTTTTAAAGGGGTACCACGCTCAGTTTCGAAAAAAATTCCTCTTCGAATTGTTATGCTGTAGCGAATAGGATTAGTTTCCCTAAGATTTGCTCAATAATAGGCCTGTTTTTTTTACACGCATATACATCTACGTCTGCGACTAAAATAAAACGGTCATCTGCAATTGCGCTTATTCCATTATCAACTACATACATTTCCTCTGTTGACATTCCGGTTATTATTAAGGGATGATAAACAGATTGCTGGAGGTTGGTAAGGCAGTTTGCAAAATGATTGGAAACTTCTTGGAAGTACTGATTTTATCAGCCACTATTACTTAGTTGCAGATAAAGTTGTGCGCTCAGCGGTCCATTCATGATGCAATAAACAGGTGACCGCATGGTGACATACACCCGTGCGTACATAATTTGTGTAATGTATTTTGTTGTTGTAATTTGTGTGCGTACTGTCAAAATTACACAATTAAAGAAAACAAATTTTAATCAGCTGTCTCATGCCGCGACCTTCTATAGTTGGATCATAGGTCCATACAAATATTAAGCGCAAACACAGACGCAGATAAAAAAAATACACGGCTAATATCTGCCGCCAGAGCCACGAATGTCTTGTCGTCAAGATAATATTGAGGTGTCGATTGTATTCGCAAATAAAAGGTACGCAGTACTACCTGCCAACAGAGCCACGTATTTATGTCTACTGTCGTCAAGATAATACTGAGTAGGGGTTTCAAATGAATCAGCGTTTTGTAATTGATGCGCTTTATTTGTAAGTCGTTAATCGAGTGAGTGTTCTTCTTACAATGCTGCCTTTAAATGGCGAAAAGATCATGGTACAAAATACAAGAGCACATAGAGAAAACAAGTTGCCGTTAGGTCATAGAACAAAAGTATTTAACAGTGGTGGCGAACATAATTATAACTGTTACAAAGTTTTAGTACATAACAGTAGCGTCAATAATAAATGAGAGCATATAAAATAAACGTTTGCATTACAAAATAATAGACTTAAAATAAACCAGTAATACAAATTATACTGTAACTGCATGTTAAATATATATAAAGACACATAATAACACTGGACCACGAATTTCAACTTTTTCGATTCGCAATTTACCGTTATTCGAAAAAACCAAAAAGATGGCTCCCTTTAATTACGTATATCTCACGAACTGAAGCAAATGCAATCACAATAAAATTTGGTATAAATGCATCATACATGGTTTTTTCCTCAACCAGATAGTTTTCACAATATTAGCTTATCATTTCAAATTTGTTTTTTTTTTTTACTCTTTGCGAGGGCAGCATTCCAAAAACCACAACTTTTTCCAGATATTTTTTCTTTACGTGTAGCTCTGTTTAATTAGAAAACAGATAAGATAAATAAAAATACCCAGGTTGCGCAATTTCAACGTATACCTCAAAACGTATGTATGGTATAAAGGAGAGTGGAATATCTAGCCATGCCCTGTTTCTATTGAGTTAAAAGTTCAATTTATGAATGAAATTACCCATATTTTTAACGTTTTTTTTTTAATTTATGTTTATACTATATTCTAACAATCTTTATCTTAATTTGATTTTACTATGTGAAATATTTATGTGTTCTACTTTGACGCTTATTCTTTTTAGGATCGGTTCCTCTTATGAGAAACCAGCAGTAATAGCCCATCATTGCGACGTCCCAGAATCCTTGATATCGATTCTCAATTAATTTCATTTTCTGGTGAAACCTTTCGCCATGCTCGTCACTTTCGTCGCCAAGATTTGCTGGAAAAAACTCAAATGTGAGTGCAGAAAGTGAACTTTTAACGACATATTTATGCCTGGAAAAAAATCTTAGTAAGGTAAACAAGTTATAAGCCTTTAATATTTAATCATTTTCGCATAATTACACTACCCGACAAATTTTCAAACATTTTCATATCCTCGACATTTGATGCATGGTTCCTATGTAGAATTTCCTCCTGATTCCAAATATGTAAACTTTTGATTAAAAAGTAGAACAGTTATCGAGATACTTTCAAATTTCAGTTTTTGAGGTTAAAAAAAAAGTAGGTTCACTAATGTGTCAATATCTCCGCCAATAACGTCTCGAGTTTGATGATGTTTCCTTTCAATGTTCATTTTTATTCAAATTTTTTCTACTTTTTTGTAATTTTTTTTTTAGGAAATATTAAATATCATCCAGGTTTGACACTTTCTTCTTTGTGAACATTTGGACCGGATTATAATCGGTAGAAAAATGACCATGTTGTATGAAATTTAGTGAAAAGACCCTTTTAAACTTTTTTATTGGATATTAAGATTTTGGAAGTTTTGAACCACTTAAGTAATATGTATGTATATGTTTTTACTGGTTTTAAAAAATTTAGCAATCTTTGCTTATACTTTTTTTTTTTTGTTCGAAACTCAAACAGCTTAGTGTTTTATTTTTGCAAAAAAAAAGGTGTATTTTCTTATCGGGTAGAAATTTTACTAAAATTCTGTAAACTTCTTTTCGCTTATGTTTCAATATTGTTCCTCAAAACATTTGCGAACCATGGACACCAAATGTTTTGTGCAATACTTGCAGAACAAGCTTAAGTACCAGGAAGTATAGTATAAAGTAAGTGAGAGCTTTCGGTGCTAATTTTTTTAACTGATACATTTACCATTTTCCGTTCCGGCTATATGGCGTCCACCAATGTATCATGAAGTGGATTGCTATTTTTGCTTAACCAATGTAAATCAAATCGGACGTCATCACAGCGTTCAGTATGCCGACGTGCACTCTTTTACTAAACCAATTCCGCAATTCCCCAGACGTTTATTATTCTGATTGCTCAAACCAACTAGAGGATGAAGAAAGTGAGACGGGTGAAACTGATTTTGAGGACGAAATGGGTAACAAGCCGCTTACGCAAAGCGAATTGAATAACTGGATTAGAGACTTAGGACTGACAAAGGAAAAATCGGAACAGTTGGCATCACGGATGAGAGAACGTGGATTTGTGACTGATGACGTGAAAATAATATATTACAGAAGTCGGCACAAACGTTTTGAGAAGTATTACTCCAAGGTAGATAATATTTGCTATTGCAATGAAGTAAAGAATTAATTCAAAGAGTTTGGAGAACCATATGATCCTCGCGAATGGCGCCTATTTAACGACAGCAGTAAGCTAAGTTTGAGTAAGTTCCAGTAGCTCATGCAGTTGGCATGAAAGAATCATACGAATCCATGTCGAAAATCGTGGACGTTATCAAGTATACAGAACGTGGCTGGAAGATTTGTTCTGATCTTAAAGTCGTTGCGTTCCTAACTGGTCTGCAGCAGGGATACACGAAGCACTGCTGCTTCTTGTGCAAATGGGACAGTCGGGCGCGTGTTGAACATTACTCCAAAAAAGTTGGGGCAGATAGAAGAGAATTTACAGTTGGACAGGATAACATCAAATTTGAGCATCTAGTGGAAAAACATAATATTATATTACCTCCCCTACATTTCAAACTTGGATTTTTCAAAAATTTCGTTAAAGCATTAAATAAAAACGGAAAACACAGCGCGGATGCCAAAATAAAAGAAGGTGTGTTTGTGGGCCCTTAAGTTAGAAAGATTTTCATTGACGCCAGTTTCCATTCAGCTCTTTCGGTGGACGAGGCTAAGGCATGTGATTCCTTTTGTGCAGTTTGTGCGAATTTTTTAGGAAACATTAGAAGCCAAAACTACAAAGAACTGATCGATGATTTTCTAATAAACTATGAAAAAATAGGTATATGTAGATAAACCTTCATTTCTTTTCTGTTTCGTTATGCCGTTACTATATTTCTTCCCTGGGGTAAATATGTCGTTAAAAATTCATTTCATCCATTCCCATCTGGACTTCTTCCCTGACAATCTGGGTGATGAAAGCGATGAGCACGGTGAGCGTTTCCACCAAGAAATAAAAGGAAATGGAATTGCGATATTAAGGACATTGGAATGAAGCTATGATGGGCGATTTTTGTTGGTTCCTTATTCGAGAAGAACAAAACGCCGAAAACTTTCAACTTTTAATACACATAAAATAATAAAAATGAAGTTAAATACAAGATTTCGAAAAAAATAAAAAAGGCCTTTTCACTAAATTTCTTATAACATTGTCATTTTTCTACCGATTATAATCCGGATAGTGTCAAACTGCATGCGCGATCGGGATAGAAGTCTTTTTGTGACAAATATGCAATAATACAGCCTTTAAACTCAGTTTATTGCTGTTTATGAACAATCGCCACTCTTTTGAATCATATGTTTGACCAAACTCTTTGAATAAACCAGGAATGTCGTTGCAGTAGCATATACTGTCTTTCTTGGTATAGTGTTTGGAAAATGGTTCGTGAAGAGTTCTACAATATATCACCTTAACATCAGATGACACAAATTTAAATTGTTGCATACGAGAAGTGTTGATCTCGGCCTTTTCCTTGGATAGTTCCAAATTTCTTATCCAATCAGAACCTTGCTCTCGATTCGCATGCGAAATTTAGTACAACTTGATGCCCCGCACTCAAATATTACTGTTGACAATGGAACTGGATTCGCAACTGCCGTTGAATGTAGTACTGGTAATGTCACTGCTGGCATAGGTTACTCTTCTTGATCTTCCAACGCCAAGTACTTTCGTACACTCTATTGAACTTTAAGTAGATCCTCTCCATATCATTGGTGTATCAAGTTTTATTTGTTGTCCTGATTCTGACTGAATCAATTCTACTCGACACGATGTACACAAAGTGTTCGGTGTCCATGGTTTTTCAGCATTTTTAGGCTCAATGCCAAAATACCTGGAGTATATAGTTTTGAAATGATCTGAGAACACTCGTCGTCGCCTTATGATAGTATATTGGCCACACATGAAACAGCACATATCTGGATCGTTATTACACTAAAATTCTCGCGTCCTTTTACTCATTTTTTTTTTTTTTTAAATAAATCACGGTTTTTGAAATTTGACTTATGAACTGAACTATCTCCGGCTAGCCTTGCAGATGTTATGAAGTGGTAAGGCGCATTAACTCACATTTAAACTCGGAACAAGAATAGAATTGAAAAAATCAAATCTTACCTAGACAGGAAGGTTCTTTTTATACGAAGTCAGGATAATATATATATAATTTATATATATAATTTTGAAAATCTACCTGCACACTTACCAATAACTAACGGAAATACATGTTTATAACTACGTGCCTACAGCAGGTTTCGAACCCAACCACTCTACCTACTATAAAACAATTCGAGTATTAAAAGTACTATTTGATTTATTTAAAGAAAAAGTATTATCATTGCTGTGGTGTTATTATGGCTAGTATCGTATCTTCCCAATATGCTGAAAGCGTGTCAATGCAAGTTATGCGCATGCGCGAGTTTTATTAGTGTTAGTGCATGGAAACAGCGCGGCAAAAAAAACTTATGGAAGGGGTAGACGTAGTAGTATATAAAATCACAGTTGAGTAAATTAAATATGAAAAGGCCAATCTATTGAATATAGTTAAAGCGTAATGTATTTATTATTTGAGCTTATAGGGCTTATATGGCTACGTGATCGTCCAAAATATGGTTAGAAAATGCATTACTTAAATTTTGAAAAATTGTGAGAGCGAAGCTCACTTTTGTACATTACATTAGTGCAAGTAATATAGGAAAAAGCAAATAAATTCAATCTTTGAAATATCCACATATTTCATCTCCCCCTTTTATTGAAAAAAATTGACGACGCCAACGAGATTTTATCTTCTTATCTCATTGTATCACCCCTATTCTGCATTTCGACTTGGATCGAAATTTTCTCCGCTTGGCAACTTTGGTATTCTGCGTTTCAATTCCGCTACGTTCAACTTCGAAACTTACAATTCTGATAATTATACACTTCGGTCGTAGCTCCGTTTTTCTACGTTGCAATTTTGTTGGGGAAAGCTGCTTATTTTTTATTTTGCAAACAATATTAGATTAATTTTTCGCGATATTTTGTTAAAACTCGTAAAATATAAGTAAAGCTCGTATATAAAAGTTGTAAAACGCTCTCTATATTTTGTTTTTGTGCTATAATGATGTTTTTTCATATGTTTTTAGGGTAATTGTTTGCGACCGGTGCCGAGTGCTAAGATTTGTCCAAAAATGTAGGGAGGGGTATCAAAAGACGCGTTTCGATCCCAGGAATGTGAATCCGCCTCCGGAGATATAATATTTTCAATATTTTGGACGCCTTAATCTGTTATTACAACAACCACATGAAAATGACAAAAAAGGGTGAACTTTGACGGCAAATATCTCGCAAACTGCTAAAAAATAATTGTTTTCCGGAGGCACATTCTTGTTATTGGGACCGAAATGCGTATCTTGATACCCCTCCCGACATTTTTGGGCACGCATTAGCACTCGGCAACAGTTGTAACAATTACCGAAAATTGGACTAGCATTCAAAACACCAATCTAACAATTTTACTAGCAATATTAAAACTAAGGTAATGGATTTGACCGCTACATTCCTTTGTCATTATGCCAAACGTTCACCGGCTGCCACTCCACAGCACCAACTCTATTGAAAATGCCAGCTACCTACTGAAGATGTGGTAACATCCACCAACAGTGTCCTCTTGTTTTTGTTGGTCCTCCGATGACTGCTATAATTCACTTAATTTATTTAATAATACTCAATACATATGTAATTAGTTAATATATGTAATTAAGTTAATAAATAATACAATTTTACTTTTATTACAATAGCACTAATTTGTGTAATTTGCTTTATGTTTCAATTTCACACATTCCAAGGCAAACAGCTGACTTCGAAAAACTTATAGCTCTTCCTCTTCTTCTTTCGATTCAAGCGTAGCTCAGAACGCATATTTTCGATCCGAGCGGAGCGTAGAGCGGGAACGTAATTGTAATGCAGAATAGGGGTGTATATCTTTACTAGCAATATAGAAGTATTATTTAGTTTGCTCAACCTGGGTATTTGTATTTGATCATTTATAACTTACGTAGTTTTGCATCGATTCTATCTGTTCTGTTTTCTAATTAAATGTTTTACATAAAGAAAAAATATCTGGAAAAAGAGTTGTGGTTTTGGAATGCTGCCCTCGCAAAGATTAATTTTTTCATATTTTTTCATAAAAACAAAACATAAACCTGAAATGATAAACTAATATTACGAAAACTATCTGGTTGAGCAAAAAACAATGTATGATGCATTTATACCAAATTTGATTGTGATTTTGATTCTGTAAACCTTTTTGCAATTACTTGACCCATTCGTGAGATATACGCAATTAAAGGGAGCCGTATTTTTGGTTTTTTCGAATAACGGTAAATTGCAAATATCCGAAAACGGTACCATAGAATCAAAAATGAACTCGATTTTCGAAATCAGGGGGTGGTTTTATGCCAGTCTTAAAAGCTGGAGGTAGTCTTCTTTTTTTGTCAACAAAGCTTTTATTTGTATCTTGTTGCTTTTCCTCTATCTCCACTGCAAGTTTTAGAGTGTTAGCAAGTTTAAGCAAATGCGGTGTTATCTGTGGTATGAAGTTTTCTACTTCGACTATAGCTTTAAAGTCATGATGCACCAGGCCAAATGTGAGGTAGGCTGGTGTATGGCCCGTGCTTTCGCATCTCGCTGTATTCATAGATAACCTTATTGACGGCTAAAACGTATCCCACGCTTCATGGTTTTTGTTCACGTAAATTGATAACTGCGTTTTCATGTCCCTATTCTTCCTCTCGACTGGATTTGCCTGAGGGTGATAAACGGGGGTAAAGGATTGATTAATGCCTAAACAAAATGTTAGCTCTTGCATCACTGCTGATACGAACTGGCTTCCATTGTCAGCATGTATGCGCCTAGGAACTCCGTACCTTAATATGACGTCATTCAGGATTATTGTTATTACGACGAGGATCCATTTATTACCATTGTTGGTGCGTGGCAAAGGACCAATCAAATCAATGGCTATGATTTCAAACCTTTTACTACTACAAACTGTTTGGGTTGGGCCAGTAGTTTTCAAGTTTGTTGGCTTGTATTTCAATATTGTCAAAATGTTACCTCTCATCGCTTTTGGTACCACCAATTGGCCATTCTCCGAGTCTTCTTCCGAGCAAAAACGGTATGGCTTGTATGCCTGTGCACATTTCCATCCTCCTCCTCAAATGATTCGATAATTTCTTTTATATCTTCGTCTTCCATTTGAGCTTTCCGAAACTCTGTAGCCCCTTTCTTAGGCAAATCAATGTCAATCGAGCAACATTCGCAGTTCAGTTCTAAGTGACCAGCAGTCGAAATGCAGTTAAATGTTTGCAGCTGCAGAGCCCATCTGGCAGGGCGTCCGGTAGGCGTTTTTAGGCTAAATAGCCACTTTAATGGTTGATAGTCAGTAACCACTGTCGCTTCTGCCATTTCTATGTAGCCTCGAATCTTCTGCGTTGCCCACACTACGGCTAGCGCCTCGCGTGACCACGTCGATACTTTGCCGTGATTTCGCCGGGAAAGAATTAATTTTGCTGGTAATTTTTTCTCCGAATTTTGGGGTGCACCCTAAAGAAAACCATGTTAGAGACGAGATATCGAATCCGGACTTGTGCCATAATTTGTTGTAGTTTGGCTCAGTTGTTTGACTATCTCGGCCATCCTTGGCTTAGATGCTGCTTTGAGTTCGTACGTACATAAGCTTGCAAGAAAGCGACAGCAACACTACTAGAAATGTAAAAATTGAATTTCTTTTGAAAAACAAAATTTTCTGAATTTTCGACTGCAAGTGGCTTCATTGCTTTTACTTTGATTTGTGACGCGGCTGTCGCTGCTTTGAAACTTTTCATTAAACCTAGCAGTAACTCAAAAATAATTGTTTTTGCTTTTTCTTTGCAAAATACAAACTTAACTCGAAAGATCGGTTGCCTCTGCTTTTGAAAAATTCCATTTAACTTTCTGGTACACCCAGTGTTGTCGCCCCATACAAAAAAAATCTCAAAATAATTGAAGCTCAAAATTCAAGTCCGGATTCGATATATCGTCTCTAACATGGTTTTCAATAGGGTGCTTCGCTATGTTGACACGAAGTTCCCCATACAAAAAAATCTGAAAATAATTGAAATTCAAAATTTATTCTTTCCCGGCTAATTTACGGCAAATTATAGTACAAGTCCGCATTCGAAATCTCGTCTCTAACATGGTTTTCATTAGGGTGCTTCTATAAGTTGACACAAAGTTCCCCAAACAAAAAAATCTGAAAATAACAGTGTTACAAAAAAAAAAAAAGACACTCATCAAGCGACCTAGCTAAGATTGTTTATCTAGTCGAGTGTAACACGAAACGGTATTTGAAAAATCCGCTATACCCTCACATTTTTTTTATTGTTAAAAAACCGTTTTTTCAGTTACTACTTAAAACAAAATTCATTAAAAACCAATTTTCAACCGATTTCAAAATTCTTAACGGTTTTGGATAGAGCATTGTTGACACTTTCGAAATATATATAGTGTTTTATTTATTTGAAAAAAGTATGATATGTTTTTTAAGCCAGAAGTTGAAATTTTTGGAAATTTCATCCGGTTTTCCGGTTTCGACATCATTTTATTGCCACTAATTAACAATGAATGAACCTCTTTGGGCATGTGTCATCGAGAGGCACTCACTTCTTAATTATACCAGTTTTTTTTTCTTGGAAAGCACTTCAAGTTTTCAAGTTATGCAGCCTAATCCAATAAATTTTGGCTATAAAATGGCCTAAAATGCATCTGGTGTAAAAAAAAATTATTGTAAAATTTCATGGAAACAAGAAATTATGAATCAAACCATCGTCAAAAATCACTATTTGTTGCTTAAAATTATAATTGAAGTCCTAACAGAAATCCATTTTTTTACTTACACGGGGTGCCGCTGGAAATGGGAGTGTTAGATTTTCGATTACCTATGTATGCTTCATAACGTAAAAACTTGAAGGCCTTTTCAAAAAATATAAACTGGTATAATTAAGAAGTGAAAATTTTTGAAGCCTAAATCTAAAGCAGGTAGTATTTTAATTTCCCAGCTTCGTATAATAAGGAACCTTTCTGTCTAGGTAAGATTTAATTTTTTCAATTTTAATCTTGTTCCGAGTATGAATAAGAGTTAATGCGCCTTGAAACTTCGTAACATCTGCAAGGCCCGCCGGATATATTTCAGTTCATAAGTCAAATTTCAAAACCGTGATTTATTAAAAAAAAAAATAAAATGAGAGCGTATCAAAACTTTATACTCCAAGTAGGCATTGAGCCTAAAAATGCTGAAAAACCATGGACACCTACCACTTTGTGTACATAGTGTCGAGTAGAATTGATTCAGTCGGAATCGGGGTAACAAATAAAATTTGATACACCAATGGTATGGAATATTTTTATTTTTTTTTTTATTTTTTAAGAAATATATCATATTTAATATGCAAAAAGTAAAAAGAACAGTTTGTAGCTTCTTCAATTTTATATTTACGAAATAATTAGAAATCGCGTTAATTTTCCTAAAGACATCAACTGTTTTGTTTTTATTTGTAAAAGTGTTGACATATAACCCAATATTTCCATATTTTGCTGTTTATAACATCTATCTTAGAGTGAAAAAAACAAATTTTTTGAATAAAAAGCTAAAAAATTATTTCAATTTATCAATATCTATATATTTTTTAAGAAATGCATCATATTTAATATACAAAAAGTAAAAACGTAGTTTGTAGCTTCTTCCATTTTATATTCACGAAATAGTTTGAAATTGCGTTAATTTCCCTAGAGACATCAACTAGTTTCTTCCTAAAAATTTTAATTTGTAAAAGAGTCGACATATAACCGGAATCCTTACATATTTAGGCTAATTGGGCCAGTTAAGATATGTGTTTTCAATATTTCCCGAGTTGAATTTGACGAAAAAAACCAGAAAACCATCATATGTGTAAGTTGTAATATTCTCCCGCTATACGGACTTCAAAAAATCCACAACTAAAGGAAAGATTGAGAAAACAGTCTGTATCACCAAAAAAAAAAACACATTTGGAAACCGGCGAATGTTAAGAAGTTAACGGAATCTCAAAATGAACTTTCATTCGTTTCAATCCATATGGCTATGTATGTATGCATATTCTTAGCGGTGGAAATATTTATTGAAACGTTAGCGCCTAGGTATAGCATTTGACATACCATATTCATGGACGCGTGCGTTTCACGGTTCGAGCCCAACTTCGAACATACATTTTTTTCCCCCTTTTTTCATATTGACTATTTTTTTGCAGGGAAATTACTAAAATCTACCATAACACAATATGTACTTATATACATATGTCGTTTTATGAATTTTTTTTTTAAGGAATTTGCTTTTTTCTAATTGATTTTCCATAATAAATATAGCTATATATATAAGTTGAGGTCATACGATATAAATATCACGGAATATTATTGAAATGATATAAAAGTCAATATGTAATTATATATATACATATGTATATGTATCTAAATTGTTGAGGAAAAAACCCTAAAAAATCCAAAATGGAAACCGGCCTAAGGCTCATATTGAGAACTTCGAAATAAACTCCAAATTCATTTAAAAAAAAATCTAATATTATAATTCTTTTTCAAAAACGCAGTCAAACTTCTATTTTTTGCAATAAAAGTGAGATTCAAAAGTATTCATGGTCACTATTTTCGGGTAGCTCTTGAGATGCATCCTAAAACATTTGTTTTTAACATATCTTGCATGTTCTATTGCAAAAAATAGTTCAAAATTAAAATTTTTCTGGAAAATAGGACAAAAGTTGTGTTTTTATAGAACTCTTAAACTTAATTTTTTTTTTTAAATGCTATGAAATTGGTACTTATTTGTTAAATTTCAGTATATACAGTCGGTAATTTAGATGCATCCTAAAATCCCGAAAAACTGCAGTGTTTACAATGAAATGTAAATTGTTTTGTGGAAAACGCACTGAAAATTTTATTTGCTTCCAATTTTGTTCGATATGGCATCATTCTATGTGACCATTATATATATTATGAGTCTAACTATGTTGTTGGTATATGTCCACGAAATTTAATTTTGTTTACTGAAATATTGACGGAATATGAAAGGAGTGGTCTGATGGTGGACTTTCAAACATTACTAAGTACCGTTTTTGCCACCTCCTATTAATGATTACTGGATTTTTTTTGGTTAGTTGTCAAATTACCCATCTTTAGAGTAAACCAGCTTTTATGAAAGCGACTCTCAATAACTCAACTATAAATAATTATTTTCAGCAATAAAAATGTCTCCAATATTTATACCTCTAGGCATTAGGTACTGGAGAAAAATGCGAACAGAGGATTTAATAAGTTAAACTAATTTAAGGTGGTCGAATTTCGACCACGGGATATACTAGTAATGAAATAATATCTAACGTTTTAGTAGGCTTGGGTCGTTCATGAACGAAAAAGTTCATTGAACTAGTTCATGGAAGTGATCGCGGGAGCTAGTTCGAAATTTCAAATGAACTACTTGAACTATGTGAAATTTTAGTCAAAGGTTTCGTCGAGAATGAGAAAATGCCGAGAAACTCAAACGCGTGCTAAAGTTGACTGAAATTTACCTGCAATAGTAAATACGAATATAAAAGGTGAAACAGGTGCCAAATGGCTGTTAAACCATTCAAAAATTTGCACTAACTAAATTGAAGCTCAAATTTTTGAACGAAAGCAGCATTTTTTAGCGTTCACTTTCCGCAAATTTTGCTTAACAAATTGAGAATTAATAAATAAAAAAATACTTCTGGAACCATTGTAAGTATTTAAATGTGTTGTTGTAAATTGATTTCCATATAATTTGTTTCCGTACATACATACATATGCTTAGTTGCCTGGGGGAAGAAGTATCGTTTGGAACCACTTTAAAGAGACAAGTAACAATCGTGCTCAATGTAAGCACTGCTCAGCTGCATTAAGTTTCAGTGGTCGCTCAGTTGGTAACTTAGGTCGCCATATGGGGCTCCGGCATCCTTTTCGTTAGCCTGAATAGTACTGCTGAATGAGCAGAGGTAGATGACATAACCGTGGAGGAATTGGAAGTGGAGAAATCCACACAACAAAAGAAGCAGCCAGATGCCGCCCAGCCGGTAATCACAAATTTTGTTTATAAGGCCCCAACTAACAAAACAGTTGAAAAGATTAATACCCAGTTGGTTAAAATGAGCGTTTGGTTAAAGAGCCAGAGGTAATCAAATTTGTTGCCATGGCATTGTTTTGGTTATAATTTACCATCGAGAAAAACTTTATCAGAAGTCCTAATTCCTAAAGTTTACGGCGAATTACAATCAAAAATTCGAACTGAGCTGCAAGAATCATTTGAGGTGTGCTTAACTACATACGTATTGTTGCACATCTTCTACAAATGCAAGTTATATTGGTGTTACTGCTCATTATATTGATAGAAACATTAGTAAACAGTTTACATATACATATGTATATGCATATATTTATATAATTTGTACTTCGGGACATAGGGTGGTATTTGTTGCCTTCAAGAGTCAACTGCGAAAACAATTTGAAAAGCGTAGGGGAAAGTATCAAAAGATGTGTCTCTGGAATATTGATACCAATGCCAAAGACAATACATATATGAGCCCTTTAAAGCACAAGTGGTATAACTCCACTTTTTTTTTTTTTAGTTAGGCATGGTTCTGTATGGAGAAAAATGTATTCTATTTAATGTAATAACGTGGTAGCTTCTAGTTCCCATAGCATCCTCATAAAAAGCAGAAATTACCTTTGGGGTCACTCCTGGTCCACGTTTTGGTCAATATTTTCGCAGCGGACTCACCTATGTACCTGAAAACCCCTCCTTTTTAAAACCCCAAGCAACCCCTTTAATTTGATACCCATATCGCATAAAGACCTTCTAAGGTAACCCCGTCTCACATTTTGACCGATATCTCGAAATCTCGTATAATTTTTAAACTTTTTTTAATCTAGAATCATGCCGAGCATCTAGAGAGTTAATGTTTCAAAATTTCATTAAAATCGGTAGAAAGGTTTGCAATTAGAAAACGAAACAGATTTCAAACTATGTTTAAGTTAAATGAAATCTTAAAATCGTTTACAGCACAAGTGGTATAAATAATTTTCGGTGCTCGATAAAACAAGAGTTAATATACAAAAAGTTTGAAAAACATCAATTTAAGTTAAAGAAGACCTTTTTCTGAAGTTTTATTGAAAAAAGTAGTCCAAAAGTTCAATACTGATTTTTATATACAACTTTTAGCAAACCCTTTAATATCTCGATAGAAGAAAAAGTGGAGTTATACCACTTGTGCTTTAGAGGGCTCATATGTATCTTAATTTCTCTCCCAATATTTTGGACGTGTTTTAGCAGTTATTTCCTAAGGGAAACAAATACAAACAATTGAACTAAAAACGAACTAAATGAGCTAGTTCATTTGGATGAGCTAGTTCGAAATCTCTGCTCACTTCAATGAACTAAAATTCCCAACTCTACGTTTTAGGCATTTCTTCATTAAAATTGTTAGGTGATTCTTCATAATGAAAGAAAAAAAGAAATAAATACCTAATTAGGCGTTTCTTCATTTTTGGTTGTTAGGCTTTCGATCATTAACGTTAGGCGCTTTTTCATTTTGCAAAAGTGTGATTTCTATTGTTATTATGCGTTGTGAGTGATGTAAATGCGCTAATTGGGGTGTCAAAATGCGCGTATCTATGATCCGAAGTCGAAATTAAATTTTTTTGTTTTAGTGAAAAGTTATCAACAAAAAACCGAAAATTGACTTAGGTCAGATCCCCAATTCGGGGCGTGATCCATGGTATTTATATGCAGAGCTCTTTCCGCATTGGCGGCCTTCGGCCGCGCTTCATTAAATAGCCCTGGGCTACGGCATTCCAAATTCTGGTGGTTGCCCTGAACGGTGGTATTTTTGTGCAGAACACCTTTCTGAATTGGCAATAAAGATAACATAAAGGGAATAAAAATACAGTGTACATGCATATACATGTACCCTGGATCCCGCCCATAGAGTGGGAACGGTGGCATGTTGAAACCGTTCAGGGCAACCACCCGGAGTTGGAATGGCGTAGCCCAGGGTTATTTTTTGAAGCGCGGCCGAAGGCCGCCAATGCGGAAAGGTGTTCTGCACATAAAAAACATGGAAAGGAAGTTGTAGTTTAATTGTGAAATAAGTCCCAAATATTGGGACTTGTATCATTTTCTTCTAAGAATTTTAATTCGGGTTGTTAGGCGTTCTTTCATTGGGCGTTATTTCATAATGAAAGAAACCCTAACAATTAAGACTTTCTTTCATTTTTAAAATTAGGCTTTCCTTCATTTTTAAAGTTAGACGTTCTTTTACTTTCTTGTTAGGCGTTCTTTTTTAGGCATTATTTCATTTCGAAAAATTAGGCGTTAGTTCGTTAGGCCTTTATTCGCTGAGCCGTTATATTGGTCAAACAAAAGTACTTGATGTTGGAATATCAACAGTAATATCTAAGTTCAGGGAATGAAGTTGTACTGAATTTCGTATGGGAAACGAGAGAAACGTTCTGTCACAAGCACAACTTAATGATTGGATAAGAGATTTGGAACTATCCAAGGAAAAGGCCGAAATCCACACTTCTCGTATGCAACAATTTAAATTTGTGCAAATCTTGGCGACGAAAGTGACGAACATGGCGAAAGGTTTCACCAGCAAATGAAATTAGTTGAGAATCGATATCAAGGATTCTGGGACGTCGCAATGATGGGTGATTATTGCTGGTTTCTCATAAGAGAAACCGATCGTAAACTGAATGAGCGTCGAAGTAGGTCACATAATTATTTCGACTAAATAGTCAAATTAAATTAAGATAAAAATTGTTTGAATATAGTATGAACATACATAAATAAATTTAAAAAAAGTGAAAAATATGGGTAATTTCATTCATTAATTGAACTTTTAACTCAATACAAACAGAGCATAGCTAGATATTTCTCTCTTCGTTATACCATACATACGTTTTGAGGTATACGTTGAAATTGCGTAACCTGGCTTTTTAGTTGATCGCTTTTAACTTATGTAGTTTTGCATCAATTTTCTTCGATGAAAGCTCATCTTTTTTTCTTATTAAACAGAGCTTTAAGTGAAGAAAAAATATCTGGAAAAAAGGTTGTGGTTTTGGAATGGTGCTCTGAAATGATAAGCTAATATCTCGAAAACTATCTGGTTGAGCACAAAATAATGTATTTATAGTAAATTTTATCGTCTTTTTGATTCTGTAAACATTCAGTAAATTTTATCGTCTTTGTGATTCTGTAAACATTTTTGCAATCACTTGTCCCGTTCGTGAGATATACGTTATTAAAGGGGGCAATTTTTTTGGTTTTTTCGAATAACGGAAAATTTTAAATACCTCAAAAACGGTACCATAGAACCAAAAATGTAAAATTTTCGAAATCAGGGGGTGATTTTACATACGCATTTCATTACGGCGTTTCTGGTAAAGAGAAAAAGTTGAAATTCGT
Organism: Sphenella marginata; assembly: GCA_951509765.1. Lineage (NCBI taxonomy): Eukaryota > Metazoa > Arthropoda > Insecta > Diptera > Tephritidae > Sphenella > Sphenella marginata. Next base: position 35,235,571 of record OX608082.1, on the reverse strand, counting down.
GGTCCAGTGTAATTTGTTAAGTTATCCCGCATTATTGACTTAATATGTGAAACTTTCTTTAAATATACCTTTATTCGTAATGCCATTTTACGCTATGAAGCTGTAAATTTGTATCAAGTCATTTTGGTAGAATAACTTACCGATTTATTAAATTTTGAACGATTAAACATATTTTTCAATAAATCGCTAAAACAAACAATCATAGCAATTTAACATTCTACCAGAATCCGCGAAAAAAAATAAATTTAGTTAAAAAAGTTTTTATTTTTCATACAAAAATACATCACAAAAAACTACTTATTTGCATGTTTTTTGTAACTTGGAATCTTTTTTTCCTTTAATTGTATTGGGAATAGTTACATACATATATTAAGCAAAAATATATTTAGTTAAAAAAGTTTTTTTTTTCATACAAAAATACATCACAAAAAACTACTTGTTTGCATGTTTTTCTTTTAACTTTTCTCTGATAACAAAAAAATAGCAAACAAAAAACTAGATTTTGGAGTACATATATAATTATATCTGGAGAATATTTCTTCTTGGTAGTTATTTAAATTTTTGTAACTTGGAATTTTTTTTTCCTTTAATTTTATTGGGAATAATTACATATGTATGTACATACATTAAGGTGCCTCGCCAAAAAAAGTTGCACTGTTTCCACCGGAATTTCAAAATTCACTCTTTTCTAAGGACTCCCCCAAAATATTTCGAAAAAACATTAAGATTTACCGGAGCTAAACTCCGTTAAAAAAACACTAAAAATATCGTTTTTTATGTATAAAAGGAGTATAAAAAAATATTTTTTAATAAAAAGCATCTGAGATAATAGAGTGCAAAAGGTAAGCATAAAAAAGTTTAAAAATTTTATTAATACTATTATTGTATACCTGTGTGCTAATATTCGCAATGTGTAAAATTGGACCAAAAAGGGTTACATTTTGCAGAAGTGGCAACATCTCGAAAATACCTTTCAAATGATATTCTAATCGTCCAAATCCGTCAATAATTAGCTGAGTTATTAAAGTTTTCCACAAACCTACCCCTACAAACATGACCTAAAACAGCATCATTCATCTCAATATTTGGATTGCGTTGATAAAATTTTCAAACTTTTTTGTGCATACCTTTTGTACTCCAGCTAATTCATCATCTCAGGTGCTTTTTATTAAAAAATATTTTTGCATAGTCCTTTTATACATAATTTTAGCTCCGGTAAATCTTAATATTTTTTCGAAATATTTTGACCAAGGCCTTAGAATACATTGAAGTTTATAATTCCGATGGAAACAGGGACCATTATTTTTTGTATGGAGCGTGAGGCGCCTTAATGTACATATATTAAGCAGTTATATCACAGTACCCCTTTAAAAGGCTAAATTACATTCACACTCAAATTACATAAAATACACGTCTGTAGGTATAGTTTTGCATCCAAAGCTGAAAATAACTACACCATACTTGTAAGTACATAGAATAACGCATAAGCACGTCTCCACTTAGGCAGAAATGTGTTCTTATTTAAACATCAGAAAGTTTGTTTTACATGCATTCTTGTTTTTGTTAGTAAAATACTTAGCTCCTGGTATTTTCAATTTTCATGCTGAAAGCTCCCCATTGATAAAAATTAAAAAAGTTTTATAAAACCTTTAAATTACATTTCCATATACAGAAATACATTTGCAGTTTATATTTCTTAGGAATACGGAAGAGTCTTTAAATTACTAGTAGGGTTCTTAGCCGACATCTAAAACCAAAGTTGTTTGTTTTCTAAGTTGCATATATGCTTTGCGCTCGGTATACAACTTGTAAGTCAGGTATCACTTTTCGCCTTTTTTGGCGTGTTAATTACAGAAAAATGTTTGTAGGTTCTTCCAAATCTGCTCGCACCTATACAAATGTTTTTAATACTAATACTATACATCCAACGTCAACTCTTAAAACACATCCAAAAATGTCGGGAGAGGTATCAAAAAACCCGTTTTGTTCTCGGTATGAATACGATATTTTAATTCGGTCAAGAGATATTTGCAATTCAAGTTGAACATGTTCTGTAATTTTCATGCGGTTGTTGTAGATATAGCTATAAGGTTTTGGTGGTTAAATAACAACACGGTTTTTAAATAAATAAACAAACTAATTTTAATAGATGGATTTCGATTTAACTTTTTGGTTGTACAAAATCATGTGTCTTTTTTGCGAACGGCGAATGGAATAAAAAAGAAAGCGGAAGCATACCAGAAAACAGCTGATCTTTTTTTGCACTTGTCTAGCGTTGCCGTCTGTATGTGGATGCGGGAGTTGCCACATAGCTCCCCCGCTAAAGGCACAGACGGTCAGGGAATTTGATTCGACGACCCGATCTCGTGTTTTTGATTGGCTGTGTTTCAATTGCAGGTGGCTTTCGTTTATTTCCTTCATTGCTGGAATCATCGCTTAAGCTGTCGACAAACGGTGGTTTCAAACGATCGATTGATATAGTTGTATGTGCTCCGTTGATGTCTAGTTTAAAATGTTTCGTTCCGTGCTTTATAACTTTGTATGGCCCATTATATGGTGTTTGTAAAGGCGTTTTGCTACTGTCAATCCGTACGAATCCGGGTGTATGAAAACTGACGGAGAGTCATGAAAAAATGAATCCCGGGGTCTCACTTTGTTTAACTGATGCTTCAACAGGTTGATAAAATCGTTATCACTCGCTTTTTTGATTGGCTCGTTGAAGAGTTGCCCTGGGAGTGTTTTCCCAAAGACTAGTTCAGCTGGCGATGCCTTGAGGTCGTCTTTGACCACTGAGCGCAGCCCGAGTAAAATCAGAGGTAACTCAGTGATCCAATCGTCATTTGTTAGTTTAGCTTTTAATGCCGACTTCAGCGAGCGATGCCAACGTTCGATTATGCCATTGGCTTTTGGATTGTACGCAGCCGTCCTTAGATGCTTCACACCCAACAGACGGTTCAATTCATTGAAGAGCACGGACACGAATTGACGACCTCGGTCCGTTGTTATGCGCTTGGGGATGCCAAACCGAGAGAACCATCCAGATAGCATGGTACTTGCTACCGTTTCAGCAGAGATGTGAGCCATGGGCAGTACCTCGGGCCAACGATTAGCTCTGTCGATGCAGGTAAGTAAGTAAGTGAAACCTTTCGACTCTGGTAATGGTCCCACAATATCGATATTGACGTGTTTAAAGCGATCACAGTTGGTACTGTAATGCTCGACAGGTGATCGTGTGTGTCGATGTTCTTTTGCTTTCTGACATGCGAGACAGTTGCGCACGAATTGCTTGCAATCTCGCCGCATGTTGTCCCATACGAATCGTTGTTGAACCAGTATCGTTGTACCCCGTATGCCTGGATGACTTAGATTGTGAAGTTTACCTATAACGACATTTCGAAATTTGTTAGGAACGAACGGTCTAATTGTGTTACCAGAAACGTCGCATGTTAGCTCGATGCTGGTGCCAGGGACTGTGATTTGCTTGAGTTCAACCCCTGTGCTGTTGTTGTTGCGTAAAGAGCTGATTGTTGTGCATTTTTTTTTGTTCGGCTGCCATATCCTTGAAATCTATATCGCGTGAGTCGATAGAGTCAGTTCTCGATAGCAAGTCCGGAATAACATTGTCCTTGCCTGGGACGTAGCCAATATTGGTTGTAAATACACTGATGTAGCTTAACTGTGCTGCACGACGTGGAATCGATTTTTCGCTAACTTTTGTGAACGCAAACGTTAATGGCTTGTGATCGCAATGGATTTCAAAGTTGCTGCCGTCTAGTAGATGCTCGAAATATTTTATTGATCGATAAATCGCTAACAATTCTCTGTCGTACGTTGGATAGCGTAATTCGGTACTGCTAAGACGTTTTGAGAAGAAACCAAGCGGCTTGCAGACGTTGTCTTCGATTTGATGAACAACTCCTCCGATAGCAGTGAACTGGCATCAGTTGCTAGTATTAGCTTGGCGTTTGCGGCTGGATGCACCAATAACGACGCGTTTGCTAATTGCTCTTTTTACTGCTTAATTGCCTCCCTTGCATCTTCAGTCCACACAAGGGGTGTTTTATCGTTTTTTGTTGTTGTTTTTGATTAAGACTTGTAGTCGCTGTTGTGTTTCGGCTGCGTTTTTGATAAAGCGGTGATAGAAGTTTATCATCAGTAAGAACCATTTAAGATCCTTCGCAACAGTTGGTTCTTTGAATGATAATATTGTGTTCACCTTATCTGGTAGCGGCTTTATGCCTTCAGTTGTGACTTTTCAGCACTTATTCGAAGTCCATATTCAGATAAGCGCTTGAATATGTTTGTAACTTGTTCGATGTGCTGTTCGTATGATTCAGATGCAATGAATATGTCATCTATATAGGCAAAAACGTAATCAAGCACCCGTAGCCCTTCATCGATCAGTCGTTGAAATGTTTGTGATCCATTTCGCAGTCCAAATGACATAAAGACGTACTCGTACAGGCCGAACGGTGTTATGATGGCTGTTTTAGGTATGTGCGATTCTTGAATTGGGACTTGATGGTAAGCTTTGCGTAAGTCAATACGACTGAAAACTCGTTTTCCATTCAAGATGTTTACAAAATCTTGCAGGTGAGGGATCGGATATTTGTCGGGCTTTGTGGCTGAATTAAGTCGCCGATAGTCATCGCACGGACGCCAATCTCCGTTATTCTTTGGTGCCATATGCAGAGGGGAGTCGTAGTTAGACTTTGATGGACGGCAGATGCCAAGCCGAAGTAGTTCGTTAAATTCTTTCTTTGCGATTGCTAGCTTTTCGAGCGGTAACCTCCTCGCCTTTGCTGTGATCGGCGGTCCCGTCGTTTCGATAAAGTGGGTTACGTTGGCACGCTCATTTGCTGCATAATATTGGGCATATTCTTCTGAATTTGTTTTGTTGTAATTGCTTCGTAAGCATTCCTTCGTTCTGTGCCTTGGTTTCAGTATGGAATGATCAGCACCTGAGTCAATCAGGAAACCGTTTTCGGTTAGCTTATCGTGTATGAATAGGCGCTTTGACGATGTGTATGGTGTCGGCGCCTGGAATGACACCACACACATTAGTTTTTTGAGTTTGAGGCAAAGGAACACGGCGAGCGGCATTTTTGTGCGCGATCTCCTAACTTTTCGTGATACCAGCATAAGTCTTTGCCTGCGTCTTTTTCTCTGCCTTTTGCACTGGCTGACCGGCACGCTGCCTATGTGGTGTTGTTTCTCGTTGCCTCGACCGGTTCCGAGTTGCGATTGAGTTCAGTCGTGTGGTTAATTTATCCAGTTTTTATTGTATTAGTTCCAACGTTGTTTCCAGCGGAGGATTGTTTTCGACACTGGAAATACACACTTTATCCGAAACGTCAAACATTCGTTCGGCGATTTGTGCTAAGTCATCCAGTTTGTCTCTTGATGCGGCCAGAACTGTTCGCGTTGTTTGCGGCAATTTTTTCATCCATAAGTTCTTAATGAAATCGTCTCCTGTGTCTTTCGATGCCAGTGACTTTATTCTGTGAAGTGCCTGAGAGGGCTTCATGTCACCCAGCGGTTCGTTTGAAATTATCTTTTCGAATTTGATTGTAGCTGACTCGGAATAAATTGATATGAGGCGTTGTTTTAGTTTGTCTTACTTTTCGTCGCTAAAGGGTTCTAAAAGCAATTCCCTCACTTGCAGGTCGACTTTGCTTGATAGATTAGCAACGGTGTGTAAGTATTTGCATTTGTTTGAGGTTATTTTTCGTGCCTCAAAATGTGATACTACTATGATGAACCTAAGTTCTGGGTCGTTTTCGTAGAACTGCGCTAGGTTTACTTCCGAGACTGATGTGATCTGGCTTCCTCCGAGTGTATTGCTTTGTTGCTGCTGGGTGTTGATCGCCAATGCCTGACTTAACTGAATTTTGAGCGCCTCGATTTCCTTTGCGAGCTCGTCGTTTTCAGGCATTTTGTTATCATTTACGACCACCTTACATAGAAAATCAAAATTCAACAGACTTCTAAGTCAAGCTAAGTACTTCTTAGTGCTGGGTAATCGATAACACGCAAACTCCATTTAACAGAACTGTAAGTGACAGTTCTCAAGTCAAGTCAAGTCTATGCTAAGTATGCATAATGGCAGCTTTAGGCTCTTGCCTATTATACTTGCATATAGTATGAGCATGGTAGTAGAAAGCAATATTCTTAAGACAAACAAAATTGCAGCAGCACTGATATTTTTGAAATTGGTTTTGTTTTTATTCTTATAAATAATTATTTAAAAGTTCAATTTGGTAAGCTGTTACGAGAATTAAATATTTAAACAAAATAAGAAGAGTTTTTGAGGCCGCCGTGGTATGGGCGGGGTGGCCCCTTGGTAGTAGTTTGGAAAACTCTCCAAGTGCATTTCTGTTTTTCAGCAAAAAATAATCAACCTGTTGTCCGTCATCTTATAGGAAACCACTCTTTGCAGCCTACTTTAGGCATTTCATTATTGGTGATGCTTCAATGTTGGTGTCATTGTGTGCTCGGCCATCGTGAGGAATTTTGGCCTTTCCCTGGCAAATACGCCGCCAGTATTCGTTTAGTTTTTCCTTAGTTTTTGACGGTCCCCATATCTACTCTAAATCCATTTCAAGACAATTTATTTGATTTTGGTCAAGTTAAATTAAATGAGTCCGCCTCATCCTTTGCGAAGCCTAGAAGAGTTCTTTTGGCCGACTGTTCTACTGCCACGTTTAGTGGGGACGAGTCAAGATTTGCCTTCAGCACAGCTGTAGAGTATGTACGAACGGTTCCTGTGACACAGACACACTTAGGGCCTTACTGCTGTTGCTAAAGCCCATGGTACCGAGCCGTATGTGATAAAAGGTTTGACTATTAAACTGTGGGGTTATTTCAGCCCTTCACTGGCACACTATCTCTTGTTGTTGTTGTAAAAACAACGCCAAAACCTTTGGAAGGATAAGATAGGTAATGTGAGTTGAGATTCATCACATCCGTAGATCAACTATCGATTTGCTATGGAATGCAAAATTGATGAACTGGAGCAGCGCTCTCTCGAGAGAAACATTGTTATTAGTAACATTGAAAGAAAAAACAATGAAAATCTTGTGACATTAGTTGAACGCATTGTTAATATTACTAATACAGACCTGAGCGCATATGATATCGACGATGCATAGCGAATGAAAACAAAAAGCAGTAACATAGTTGTGAAATTCTCTTCGGTACGTAAGAAAAAAGAGTTGCTACTGAAGTTACGCGGCAAAAAGATTAAAGACAGCGATATACAAAATGAGACTAATGCAAATTCTGCTGGTGGAGATAATAGAATTTACATTAGCAGCCATCTCACAGCAGCGAAACGACGACTACTATGGGCAGCCAAAAATAAGGCAAGGGCGTCGGGTTGGAGGTTTGTCTGGGAAAAAGAGGGTAAAGTAATGGCAAAGAATGAAGAGAAAGGAAAATTTATTTACATTCACACTGATGCAGATATAGATTTAATTAAATAATTCATCTTCTTTTAAAATACTTATTTTTATTATTTTATTATTAATACTTGTTTTATTATTTAATTTTGTTTTTCTTAATTTAAAATCTTTCTTTCTTTTAGAAATAATTAATTAAAGTTCTCTTTACTTTATTATTATGAATAGATATTCAAACTTTAATGAAATTAATGCAATAAGCTTTAAAAAGCATTCACTTCGATGCATATACCTAAATATTAGATCGCTCAGAAAAAATTTCCATGCTTTCATGGCAGAGGTAAATGAACTGATAGATATTATAGATATTTTCGTGTTGGTCGAAACAAATATAAAAACAGACGAGCAAAATCTTTTTCACATAAAGGGCTTTAATACTGAGTTTTATAACAGAGGGGATCAAAGAGGCGGCGGAATCGCAGTGTACATAAATGAAAATTTGGCTTACGAGTGCGATATTATTCAGGCTATCTGTTTTGAAAGTATCCAAATCAAAATCTTTGATAGTGATACAAAGAAATTTCCATGCACACTACATGCTATTTATCGGCCCCCACATACCAACGTACGCACCTTTGCAACTGAATTTGAAAGTGTCCTACGTAGGTCGAGTAAAGAAGAGTCCGAAATTATAGTAGGTGACATTAATATCAATGCACTTAACGTGGATAATGATAATGTTACTCAGTATTTAGATATGCTAACCGCATTTGGTATGGAAAAAATAAACACAGGGTATACAAGAGTAGACATTAAAAGAGGAACAAATACCTGCATCGATCATGTATTTATAAAATCAAAAAGTGCTGAGATTGAATTAGCCACTGTTGAGTGCAATATCACAGACCATTTTTCACTGGTATTTGGGGTATCTAAAAAAGCCCACAAAAGTAGCTCGGTAGTAAATATACCTTTTTCAAATGTTTTAAACACTAGGAAAATAAGAGAACAAATATGCAGCGAAAATTGGAATAATGCTCTCTCATCCAATAACGTAGATGAAGTATGCGAAAATATACATTCCAGGTTTGAACAAATCTATAAAAATTCGACATTTGAAGTAAAAAAACAAAAAGGAAAGAATAAGAAATGACTGGATGACTACAGATTTAAAGGCGCTATGCGATAAAAGAGATAAGTTGTACCGTAATTGGAAAGCAAGACCAAATGATGATCGAAGAGAATCACTGTATAAAAGTTTTAGAAATCATGTAAATAAACAGATTCATATAACAAGAAATACATACTATCAGAATAAATTCTATGAATACAAGCATGATATCAAGAAAACGTGGCAGATAATAAACGAAATATTAGGCAAAAAGCGCCTTACTCTTGACGACCCTATCACTCATAATTTTAAAAATACCGATGTGAGACATATCTGTGATACTTTTGCGAGAACGTTTGATGATGGAATCAAAAGTGCTATACATAGCTGTGATATCAGGACAGTAAATGCAGTAGAGTATAGGACACCAAATTCGATCTATGTAGAAGAGACTAGCGAAGAAGAAATTCATAATATCATCAATAGACTCGACGACTGTAAAAGCCCTGGATTTGATGGTATTAGACCTAAAGATCTAAAACAAAATGCAGCTGTTTTAGCCCCAGTAATAACTAAACTCGTTAATCTTAGTATAAAATATGCCGTAGTACCCAAGACCTTAAAAATCTCAATAATAAGGCCTATATATAAGTCAGGGCCGAAATCTGATCCAAAAAACTATCGTCCAATAGCAATACTACCTGTTCTTGAAAAAATATTAGAAGAAATTGTTGTTACAAGACTGACAACCTTCATAGAAAAGTATAAAATAATTGATCATAATCAATATGGATTTCAAAAACAAAAAAACATTAACCACCTTCTGGGTAACTTTGCCAACATAATAAACGAAAGCCTCGGGAAAAATATGCACAATCTCGCACTGTTCATTGATTTTACCAAAGCATTTGACACTCTGACGCCTTCAAAGTTATTGGAAGCCTTGGAAACTGCAGGAATACGAGGAAACTGTCTAGAGTGGTTTAAAAGCTATTTGCAGCTAAGACGATATAGGGTTAAAATCTGTAATCAATTTAGCGATGAGATCCCTGTCTCGTATGGAGTTCCTCAAGGCTCTAAACTAGGTCCAATCCTATACCTTATTTATGCAAACAACTTAATAAAGCACCTAAAAGACTGCGAGGCATTCGCTTATGCGGACGATTCTACCATCGTAGTGTCCCATAAAGATGTGACAGTTGCAACACGTATGATGTAACAAAAGCTTGATATCGTTGCTAAGTGGTTCCATGACAACGGGCTACTAATAAATGAGTTAAAAACTAAAGTAATGCATATCAGACCTCCGCATTTGCAGACCTCAAGTATAAATTTGAAATTCCACAGCTTTGATTGCTTGCACAAAACCCCAACTTCTTGTTTGTGTGATACAACAATTGAAACTGTACGAACATACAAATACCTGGGAATTGTTCTTGATGACCATTTCAATTGGAACGACCATACTCAGTACTTACGAAACAAGTTGAGGAAAACTTCATTTTTCTTAGAACACCTAAGCTATTGCAGCAACTATGCAGTCCTATTACAGGCATACATGGCTTTGTCCGAATCCTATATTAGATACGGCATCACAGCGTGGGGTACTCCCACAAGTTGCAATAAAATACAGGCGAGTCAGAACTATACACTGAAAACCTTAGCCAAAAAGAAAAACGTATACACACCAAACATACAATTGTGCAGGGAGCTGGGTATTCTTGATGTTAAATCCATTTTTAAGACTATCTACAACTCTTAACGAGACTCAGAATACCCAAGTTTCTGAATAACTATTCAAAAAATACCTTGTCTGTTTTAGTACCAACCTTTCTTAATGAGTTACCAGTCAACTTACTTAACCTGCCAAAAGGACGGTATAGAAAAAATTTAATAAAAAAACATATAAAAAGCTTATTGTAAGAATCTCAAATCAGTGTTTAGAAAATGTAACAATAAATCTACTTCGATGTTTTCAAAATATATATTTAAGACGAAATAATATGTTCTATGTTAAGCTACTTCTTCTAGCAAATATATACTTGTTAAACTTGTTGTAAAATCTGTTACCCGCAGACAAGCCCATAGCTTCGCGGGTTAAGTGTAATCCCACTGTAAAGTTATACGAAATAAAACATAAACATAAACATAATAATAAACATAATTTGCTCGTCATTACATTAACGTGCAAATCGATAGTTGATCTACCTCCACTCGAATAGATAGATCAATAGATTAAGGCTATCTTCATCAAATTGAGATCTCATTGTATTATGCAACGAAGAGTGTTCTCAAACTTGTCTCGTACAAGTGCATTGGTTTGCACCAAATTAGTGAATGTTTGTTGATTAAGCGATGAAACGGGATGCAAAAATTCAAACCCCACAAATTGTTACTTAAAACCGAATGAATATTTTCTTCAAAAAACAAAAAAAAAAAACGAAAATAAACTGGAGATGGGTTCTACAAACCTCAGATATGGCGTTTAAATGGGTTCATTGCTGTTATCATACCTAAACAAACTCACCAGAGGGTGCAAAAACAACATAAAATGTTGTTCATAAAAAAAAAAAGATAAATATATGGCTCGATATATGTACAACAGGCGCCGAGCTTCTCTTTGAACTTGTGGTGTGACGGGAGTTCCTTCTTTTTCTACTACAATTTTTTCTTCTGCATTTGACAGCATTACATTCAAAATATTCCTGTACTCAACAGCGGTCGTTGTGTCCTTCATCTAAAATAACGGGTCAAAACTTTGGCAACACAACCAACCTCTTCCATTATATCTTTTCACCCATGCCTTAGGTTTTTTTTGGGTGCAAACTTTTTAAACTTAAGTCAGAAATATGCTGGATGTCACCCGGTGGTCATAAGAATATCATCCAGATAAAATATCGATAGAAATAGCATGTTGTGGCGTTGTTTCGCAGGGCACGTGTTGGTCCGTTATTTTGGATGCAGGACACTGCATACGTTTGCTTCTACTGTTTTTTCCGTATCTCAACACCTCGTTTGCTGCCTTTCATATAATGCAGGCTCTCCCCGGTCTTGCTGTTTAACTCAATGGTTATTTACTACCTCCGTATATATTCCGCACCTTCAAAGTACAATTCGTTAAATCTTCGAGATGCTGTCCCATGTGCCCCATGGAAAATTCGTCACGCATTGCTGTGCCCAAGAACTAACCGAATTCGCAAGGGATTGCCAAAGCTTTCACCCGTAGTGCCCAGTCGTTTACACTTTCCGTGGCTTCATATCTGAGACTGTATAACTTTTGATGTTCTGCAAAGTCCTTTGATGGAGGTTTGAAATACTCACTGGGGTCTTCTACTCTCCTTTCAAGGAACAAGACTTCCTCCTCTGGTTTTAATGGGTTAAGCAAATTTCCACAAGAATATACGACTTCTCCGAAAGAGCTGTTAACAAAATTGGGTGTTTTCTTACTGTCGGTTAGATGACCATTTAAAGAAGATTGTTATTTCCTTAAAATCTTTGACATTCCTGTTGTTGTTGTTGTTGTTTTAACAACAAAATCACTCCCCGAAGGTTTTGGGGAGTGTTGTCGAAATAACAGTCCTTGGCCGGATATGAATCCGGTACGCTCCGGGTCTCCCTTGCGGTACTGCCCTCTGTCCGTTCACCTAACTGTGAGAAATATAAAAAATATTTTTCACAAAAAGCAAGTTGTTGCTGAAAATCATGTTTTCTTGCACATGACCGGTATTTTCTAAGTTAATAATATTTACATTTGAGCTAGTGAATTAAAGATCATTTAATAATTTCACGTACGAATTGAATAGACTTTACGCATTACCAAATGCAACCCTGTGCAAAAAACAACTCTGCAAATCAGGTGATCACAGCTGTAATCCATTTTGAATGCTTCTGTCAAACATTCTCTACTTGTACATATATATTCACAATGGTCACAACCTAACGAATGTGAACTGTAAATCAACGATTGAGCTTTTGTGTATTGCAGTAGGCGTTTGTAGGTAAAATGAGACTCTACACTTACCAAAACGTGTGCTATATGTATAAGTACATATAATGTTACATTTAGTAAAAAATAATTCATTTCAAATAATAATAACGGGTTTGAACGCACGGAATTCAATATCGATTGCTCTCATAGGCTGTGTGCTAATCGGCAACATTTTACTCAGTGCATAAACCGGTCCGATCTGTCTGATTTTCACTACACACGTTACCCACAAAATGTGTGTCAAATTTTGCGTTTCTAGCTTTTTGATTGCAAGAGTTATAGGCCAAAACCCGGCCCAGACAGATGGGCATGGCTAAATAACTCAGCTCATCGTCCTGATCATTTCGGTATACTTTATGGTGAGTCTATCCCTTCTTCTTTCCATAAACAAAATTTACCATACGGGCAAAAAGGGGTGTATAGGTATACACTATTGTTATTTATGTATGTGATTTATGTGAGTGACTCTACTTGCTTTAAATATGAGTGACAATACCGAATCCAATATGTATGTGTACACAATCCCAGTTGTCAAAATTTTACTTAGTCGCATGGGCTAGGGTAAATTGTGACGTTCATAATCACCGAGATAAAAGTCAGAATTTTCTTTCGGTCTGTAAATATTTACAATTTTTATATGAGCATGAGAAAATTCTAACAGAAAATGCATGCTAACAGCACTCATTTATTTCCATTGACATTCTAATCGCCGTTATTCATACAACTGGGTAGGTATAATGAAAAGCTGTGCAACAAGCTGTTTTAAAAAGCTACTGATAAATCACCAATAACTTGAAATCGCACACACACACACTACACATTGTGTATTGTATGTATGTAATAATAAAACAATCATTTAAAATACTGCAATATTTAATGTGAATACATAAAACTCCCAAATTATTGAATATAAGGCAGTTATAACACCTTATCAGTTACTGAAGAGGGTAAGTTTCAGTTTAAATGGAAGTTTTTAGTTGTAATTTTCACTTTAAAATAACTTTGAACTCAATTGCCTTCATTTCACTCACTCGAAGTACCTTTATCAAACACCCTTTCACTCCGATTCGTTAAAGAAGATGTCAGGAGTAAATAATGCTTAGCATTCAGCTATTGCCGTATCCATCTATGGTTTTATAATAACACTTTTGCGAACAAAACTTGTCTTTATAGGGCAGGCAAAGCAATTGGCTTTACAACTAACAATTTTGCCCAGTTTTAAAAGGCTTAACTTCTCGAAATAACATCCTAATAGCGATAGGCCACAATTCTAATTTCAGGTAAAAAATATCAGCATCCACATCCCTACACACATTTTTAAATTCTGCATGTGAAAACATGGATATTTTTTCATTACGGTATAAAGTTATTATAACTTATCACACAGTAAAACTAGTAACAGGAGTAAATATTTACTAACAATAACAATCAATATGATTATTACATACTCATTAATTAATAAGCTAAAAATAAATCAATATAAATAAGAACACATTAATGAAATAGTATGATGAATATTTAATTATTACCACGTTGAGCACGGTATTTGGCTGAATTTGTTGCGCGAGCAGACGCATCGTCGGACTCGGAACCTAGTGTGTCATATTCTGTAATTGGTATGTGAAGAGTTAGGATTTTCCTAACTTCGGAATCTGTTGAACCTGGATTGTCCGATTCTAAAAAGTTTAGTACGATTTGATGGATTTGTTTTAGATGAATAAATGCAAATGATTTAAATGTTTCTTTTTTAGGATCGATGGTTGAATAAATAGAGGAAGGGATAGGAGATAAAAGGATTAAAGTCTGACCCACCTTCAGAAATTTTGTTTCATCTAAACCAAATATTTTTTGTCGATTTTGAGAGCCATACTTTCTTCATCTTATTGTTATAATAATAATTTGGCGCGGTTCACTTTCGAGAAGATCAAGATTAATCTTTTCCAAAAATTTGTAGGGTGTCACTTTCAATTTTTTCAACCATTGGAGTGAAATATAGTTTTATTTTATGGGTTACGAACAGCAGCTAGTGATATGGTGTATTTTTTAAGTCAGAACCTTCATAGTAGAAATAAACTCAGAGTGCTTGCCAATCATTTGTTGATTTGCATGCACATATTTTGTTTACCTCATTCTACGAAAAAGTTAAGCTATAATTTGTTGGTCCAAGATCCCAAAATGTTGTTCGCTTCATTTTCGTCATTTTCAAGTAGAACGAAAAACCAAATTTAGTGAAATCTGTACCTAATTGTAAGGAGGGATATAGAGTTAGCAACTTTTTTGGACTTATCAGGCTTTATTTTGAGTCTTTTTTTTTAGCTATTCTGAATATTGGACCCATATTTTTCTTTCAACCCCACACTTTCACAGCAGTGGAAAAAGTTGTTTTCAGTGAAAAGTAGACTTAGCAGCCTTAACTGCTTTACCGAATTCATAAATTAAAAGTAGGTGTATAGGTCCTACACCACAAGTTCGGAGGCGAAAACTCTGGTGTGTTTTTCTATACAAGTATATAAGTTTGGGCTTATTCTATGCATAGACTGCTAAGCTCAGAACTTGATATACATCTGGTGAAAGCAAAATATGTGTTCAATGTACAAAAAAAAAAAAATTACTTGTTGCTCCCTACATACATTAACCCCCCAATTCTGTATTCTTGATAAATTGTCAATCTTGATAAAATAGAAGAAAAAGGCATTTGAATCAAGTGTTCTGAATTCTGCTTCAAAAAGTTAATAAATTTTGTTCGTTTTAGCGTAAAATTCAAAAAACATGATACAAATATTTTTCTCTGGATTTTTTATCAAGATTGACAATTTGTCAAGAACACAGAATCGGGGGGTAAATTTAAATTTTGAGAATGGAGTAAATTTTAAGTTGTTTTTTTATTCTACTGCAAAATTTTTCGGAAGAGAGCTGCAGATTTAACACGTTTCCGACTGAGTTCAACCATATATAAACGCACAACGTAAATTTGCTGTCAAAATTTGCCATACACTAAGAACTTTTATGGGGACAACTTCAATTGAATTCCTTACGTTAAATGACAACTCGAAATTTGTTTTGCTTGCGATTTTTAAGTGATGTGACGTTATTGTACTGTATTGTTGTTTAAATTAATTGTTTTACACAAATTAGTTTACCTAAAACGTATAGTCCAGGCGAGGAAGACAGAAAATCGACTAAATACGGAAGTGAAACGCGCATATTTAAATACAATTTTTTACCAGTTTGTTGCCGAGATGCATGGTACAATAACAAGGTAATAGCAACTCTACAGCAACAACACACTGGCGTAAAGATTGTCAAAAGCAACTGGCTGGCGTTTTCGAATGAAAGAGAAACCAGAAAAATTTTCATTCAGTGAATATTAATGAATATGTGTGGTCAAAAAAATTCAATCAGCAGATGAAAAAACATTACCTTCTTATTTTACCATGACGATATGATTCTCATTCAAAAGTGTATAAAAAACATGCGACGAAGTAGTTTTAGTGATGCATTTTGTATGGAATAAAAAAAAACTTATTTTAGCATAATTGTTTTTTTTTTGTGGATTCCGGTAGAACGTTAAGTTACTATAAATGTTTCTTTTAGCTTTTTCTTGATAAAGGTGCTTAACCCCCATCAAAAACGGGCAAGGCAGCCACCCTACCCACGTTCAAAATTTAATAAACTATTGAGTTATCTTGGCAAAATGACGTGATAAAAATTCATAGCTTAAAATTCCATAGCGAATAAAGGGGAAATTTAAAGAAAGTTTCCACATCTTAAGCAAAACTTGTGCAGACGCTACCACGGTACGCATGAAATGATCCTTACAGCTGTCAAAAACAGTAGTCAGCCAGTCGTAATATCTCGTAGTGAGCGGGCGTGCTAACCATATCGAAGAGCGAGTACTGTATTCACTTCATGCATTTTACTTTCTTTCTCTTTTTATTGTAATACATTCACTATTGTCATAATTTCATCAATAATAAATTTAATTTCATACATTTGTAATAATAAACATTAAATCGGTATCGAGTCACCTTGGCACCTCGAAGTCGGAGTACAGTAAATTTGGCTCTACTTTATGAGAATATACGCCAAATCAAATGATATCCAACAAAAAAAAATCATCGACGGAACCGTTTTTGAGTAAACCGCTATAAAACAAGTTTTTTACACGGTCTCACTATTTCTTTCCACATATTTGAAAAAGCTATATATTAGTTTACGCCCCGTGGTGTTTTGATATATATAAGGAGTGGCATCTGCCATACGAATGAAATTTTTCATAGTCCATATATCGGCAAGTATTTAGAATATGGTGAGAGTTTATATAAGGTTAATCCCTAACACCTGCATGGAAACTGGGAATAACGAAACAGGGGCCGTGGCACCTGCCATACAATTGGAGTTTCTTATATACCACTGAAATCCGGTAAGGGGTTATATAAAGTTATAAAAATGTAATTTGTTTTATTTACATTGCATGTCTTTTGTAGAAATGTGGGGTGCAATTCACGGGTATCTATATACTTATATAAAATTCAAATTATGTATCTGACTATGGACACACTTGGCTCCTAAACGAAAAACCCGATCGTAACCAAATTTTACACACCTCCTGGATATCTTCCAGGGATGGTCACAGGCTAAAAAGTATTTTGATATATATAGGGGGCGTGGCAATTCCCATACAACTGGAATTTTTCAATGTCCGTATCACTGGAAGTATTTATGTTAGACCATTGAAACTCGGTGAGGGGTGTATGGGATCGATCCCTACCACCTCCAAAAAAACTGGGGATAACAAAAAGGGGGCGTGGCACCTCCCATATGAGTGAAGTACTTCTTAGTCGATATCTCGGGAAGTATTTAGGTTAGACAACTGAAATTTGGTGAGATCGATCCCTACCACCTTCAAAAAAAACTGGAGACAACCAAAAAGGGGGAGTGGCACCTCCCATACGAATGAAATACTTCTTAGTCGATATCTCTGGAAGTATTTTTCTTAGACTTTTAAAACTTGGTAAGGGGTTATATGGAATCGCTCCCTACCACCTCCAAAAAAAATTACAAAGTGGGCGTGGCACCTCCCAGACAAACTTAATTTTTCAAGCTGAATATCTCTAGAAGGATTCAAGGCAGGGACCTGGAAATTAGTACAGAGCTATATGATATTAAAACAATTTTTGCGCATAAAAGTGGGGGTTATCGGAAAAGGGGGCCTGGTACCTCCCATACAAACTTAATTTTTCAAGCTGAAAAGCGTTTAAGGTTGGGACCTAAATATTTACGCTCCGGGACAGAAAATTAAAAATTTTAGCTATCGTGCAGCCTTAAACTGAATACTAAAATTATATATGAAGGGTTTCGAACCAAATGGATCTAAGTGACTCCGAAATTTATTTGAGAGATTCAAGTTTAAAGTTTACTGCCTTTTGAAAATTCTATGTAAAATCTGGGTATGGCGTTTATTGTATGGTAAATAGATGACACTGCAATGTCCGAAATGACTTGGATCTCTTTGCCATCAAATAAACACCATATTTCACTATACAAATATGAGTATAACTCACAGTTAGATCCTTTTAGTTCTGAGCCCTTAATATTATAAGTTGTATACGCAATGACGTGAAGAATCGTTAATTTTCTATTAAAAAAGTACCGGTGTAATAACAATTTTTGAAATGAAATTAATAAAAAAATATATTTTGGGCAGAACGAAGTTTGCTGGGTCAGCTAGTAAACTATAAGTACGAAATCTGCAAAACTTTACGTTCCTGGCTCTTTAACTGAAAACCTGAAAGCTCAAAATCCATTTATCGAAACTATCGAACATATGAGAGCTATATGTTATGTTAGTGCGATCTGGCTGATTTTCAGTGCACACATCTCATGTATAATATCAGTGTAAACAAGTATGGAAGTCTAACATTTAAATACATTAAATACCCATTACATTAAATACCCATCGTTAGTTTTCAGAAAAGGGGGCGTGGTTATCATCCGATTTCGCCCATTTCAAACACCAACCTGCCTTGGCCAGAAAGTAACCTGTGTACCAAATTTCATGCGAATATTTCAAGTTTTACTCAACTTATATTAATTTATGTGATATTCGAAATTTTCGATATCGAAAGAGGGAGCGTGGTTATCACCCGATTTCGAAAATTTCTAACAGCAGCTTACCTTGGCCAGAAAGTAGCCTGCATAACAAATTTCATGCAAATACCTCAATCTTTACTAAAATTATGTTAATTTATGTGATTTTCGAAATTTTCGATATCGAAAAAGTAAGCGCGGTTATCATCCGATTTCGTCCAGTTTCAATAGAAACCTACCTTGGCCAAAAAGTAACCTTAATAACAAATTTCATGTAAAGATCTACATTTTTATTCAAGTTATGTTAATTTATGTGATTTTCAAAATTTTCGATATCGAAAAAGGGGGCGTGGTTATATTTCGATTGCGACGATTTTCAATAGCAAATATCTAAATTTTTACTCAAGTTATCGGGTTCACGGACTGACAGACGGACGGACATGCTTTAATCAATTCAATTTTCAACCTAAGAACTTTCATACCACCTGGAACTCTATATCTAACTCGATTATTTTGCGCCGTTACGTAGTACCGTTATGTGGACAAAATTATAATAACCTTGTACTAGTACTAGTACGCTGGGTATAAAAAGGGACAGTTTTCAGCTATCCACTTCTTGATGCGTTCCGTTTCGGCTATGAATATGATAGTTAAAAGACCCTGAGAAGCATAGGATTTCGATAATCACTCATACTCAAGCACAGCTATCCCCAAACTATACAAAATGGAACCAGTTCAGAACTAGCCCAAGCCAAACTATCTGAGGACGAATGAGAACCGGTTCAAGGCGGATTGCCAAGTAATGTAATGATGACAATTGTCACCGCCAATGACAACGCAATGTTAAAGTAGACAAGTAGACGGTTCAGAGCATGGCTTAGGGATTGAGCTAGGATTGGTGGTGTCTCCGAACGGCATAGCTTAGGGATAGTTGTGAGCTAGTCCAATTTTATGCGGGGTATGTACCAAACCTGCAAAATTTTACCTTCCCAGCTTTTCAATTAGGATTAATCATTTGTTTGAACCAGCAAGATCGGACCAATACAACGTATAGCTCCCATGCAATCGATTGCTCCCATAAATGTGGTTTTTGCTATGTATCTTTAAATTAACAGTTTTGAAGAGCACGATCACGCATCGACCACGAAAGCAAATTGAATTATTAATTTAGTTTGATTTTAGCGCTTGCTAAGGTAACACGTACCACGCGCAGTTGCTATCAGACTAACAACAACAACGTTAGACAGTGGGCGGTCGTAAAATACGTACATGTTTACGAAAATGTTTAAGGTCGAATGGGAAATGGAGTTTTTTTTTGTTTTAAACGCTATAAGTAAGCCGCAATGCTTGATTTGCGGAAAAGTATTGAATTACGTCAGCAAGCAAGGCTTAAGTAGGCATTTCGCTTCACAACACAGAGAAGTAAATACCCTAAGTGTTGATGAAAAAACGATAAAGCCTAGCTAAAATGTAGTACGGTTATCTTTTCGCTTGATGGCGCTGGGATACCACCGTCATCTGTCAATTTAGTTGTGATTCTCTACATGCCATAAATCACCAAAAATAGCCCGAAATAGACAAATGCTACTAGATGTAAACCCAATACTTTGGGCGCCGAGAACACTGAAAAATTTAATTACAGACAATTTCAGAAATGTTTCTTAGCATCTCCAAGCCACGAGTGTCCTAAAAGTTATATATATAAGAGGTGAAAACGCTTCTTTTATACCCCTTTCCACATTTTTGGGACGTGGTTTAGCAGTTGTTTCTATTTTTCTTATAAATGGCATATATTTTATGTCAATGAGTGTTTTTTTGACATAAAAAACTTAATTCTAACATTTTATCATACATTTTGTATTTTAGCAACAGATTTTCTTGGTTGCCAAAATAAGCATGCTTTAGGAGAAAAATAGAGATTTTACGAGATGGCTGAAATTCCAGAATCGCAAACTTAGCTAAATTAGTCGCCAAAAACAGCTGATGACGTTATCTGGTTCATTCGTGTTCATCGCTTAAATGTGCCAAAAAAATTAATCAAAATGAACCAAAAATGGAGATTTTAGGAGATTGTCATTCACTGGAATCGCAAAAGTCGCCAAAAGTTGCCAAAATGTATTAAGAGATTTTTGGCGATCGAGATTAAGCTTTAGCGATGACGGGAATCCGGCTGCTGTTTGTAGACATTTTAGAAGGTTTTGGAGAAAAAGGGGCTGAGCTAGCCAAACATGTTGGTGATATACCCTTATCATGTCGCACAATAACGCTACGTATAACAGATATTTCAAAATTTATGTATTTGAAATTGAAGCAAAAATTATAAACTTAACATTCATATGTACGTACTGTTCGATCATCCTCTGAAACTGAGTGCTTCGCCGTGCGACACACCCTCACCGTACGAGTGTTGAAATCAAACTAAACGTGGTTGTCGTTGATTTTGACGAAGAAGTCGCTGTGCGCTCGCTTTTCGTATACGTATATGGTCACTTAGCAGGTGCTAAGCTGATTCCCACCCTTGGTATAAAGCCTTCGCAACAGCCGAAGGCAGTCCTTTCCTTACCTGTTTTTTATTCTATTTAACACCGCGGGAGGTATAAGTAACAAAAAATGCATTTTCAATTGAATTTTACAAGAGTAAGTGACATGATATATTAAAAGTAAAACATTTCATGCAACTTTTCCTCATATTTCAGGATATATAACTATGACATATATGTGGAAAAAATGTGGTTTTCCTAGATTGTGTAAAATACGCGTTTTATTGCGGTTTTCTCAAAAAAAGCTCCGCCGACGATTTTCTTCGCCGTACATCATTTCACTTAACATATATTCTTATAAAGTAAAACCAAATATACTGTACTCCGATTTCGTAAAAATCATTTCAGACCACCGTGTGACGTGAGTGGCAATCCTGAATAGACCATAACGAGCCCTAACCGCTGTTTTGGTGTAACCAACAAAATTTTGCAAATGCATATATTGATATATATCGATTATTCTGTTTATTTTAAACCATCTCACAAAATATTACAATTGTAGTAAGTACCGTTACGAAAACAAAGAAAAAGCAATTTTAATGTAAGTAACATTTTGCATTGAAAATATTTTAACCCGCTCCAATTTAGAATGAGTGATTTAATCACAAACATCCTGCTAGCCATTAGAAACCTAAATATCCTGCGCAAACTATTAGGCTATATGTATGTATATGTTAACTAGTAGCGCAGCTTGAAGCATGTACTGGCGTGTTTTGGAGCTCATTCTTAATTTCGAAGCAAAACCTTATGAAAACCGGTGTTTTCGCCGTATAAAATTGTCACCGAATTGTCCCAAAACACTAGTGAAAATCACTCACAATCAGTGTCGGTTCTAAAACTTATCGATAATAGTCGAAAACCATACTGTCACGTAACTGATATATCATTGTACTTTCCCTCTAATAACACTGCTACAGATCATGCAGTCATAACGCATTCGTTAACTTAGACCGATGTGAAAAATCGAGTGCAGTATTTTTTCTTTTGATCACTACTCCTCAAGCAAATATAATAAAGTAAAATAGTCCTACAGGGTTGCTAGATGGCTTTCAAGTGAAAACAAAAATTGCAGGTATAAACACACTTGTTTTATGTGAAGTTTTTTATACGAAAACAGAGGTTTTAGTTGTAGTATTAACCTAGTCTTACTCCGAATCTGTAGACATACACAAACGGCACATTTTTTAAAAGTAAACGGATGTTGTTCAAGAAATTAAATGCAAGGGTTTTCCCATGGTCTAATTAAGAGGTTGTGGGAGCCACGTAAACACACATATCTATATTTTCCATGTATTTTGTGTTTAATGGGAATGGTTTACTTCGACTAAATTGCCATTCCGAATAATTGGATTGAAGAAAATCACATTCGGAGTTTTTTTAAGTAAAAATTACCACAAGAAACTGCAATTTAAACTGGAATTTACATTTTATATTAGCTCATGAAGTATTATAATTACTTAATACTCAATTAGGCAATTCACAAGGTCGCCTTTGCAGAATAACTTAGCAATTTATTAAATTTTGAACGTGGGTAGGTGGCCTTTTTCGGGGGGTTAAATATATTTTTCAAGAAATCTCTATAATCAATAAATTCTAGAATTATAATAATCATACAAAACGCATCACAAAAAAATACTATTCATTCACAAGAAAAAGTGTTAGGCACTTTTGATTGGGAATAACCTCGGCAACAAATTGTGGAGGAAAAAAACCTATGGTCCGCGTCACTTCCGTGTTAAATCCCTGGCCCCTGGACTATATACAGGGTGGCGCAAAAGTAATCTTCCGATGTTTTTTGGCTGTAATTCAAAAACAAAATGAAAAACTTTGATTCTTCTTGTGGATTATTTTTATTTGGTCTTTTAATTTTTTTTACATCAAGTCGAGAATATGATGTCATGTAAATGGCCCCGCCACAGTTGATTGTCATTTGAGCCCTTTTTATGGCATTTTCCATCACTTTGGGCAAAACTTCCGTCGATAGGTCCTCAAATTCTTGACGGATATTGTCTTTAAGAGTTGCAAGAGTCTGAGGCTTGTTGACATAAACCCGCGACTTCAAAAAGCCCCACAAAAAGAAGTCTAGAGCTGTCAAATCAGGCGATCTTGTTGGCCAGTGCAAATCGCCAAAACGGGAGATTAGGCACCCGGGAAATGCATCCTTCAGCATATCGGTTGCTGCACGTGCATTGTGTGCTGTTGCACCGTCTTGTTGGAACCACATGTTTTCCAATCCCAATTTGTCAAGTTGCGGCAAAAATAACTCGTTGATCAGTAGGCAAATCGCCAAAACGGGAGATTAGGCGCCCGGGAAATGCATCCTTCAGCATATCGGTTGTGGCACGTGCAGTGTGTGCTGTTGCACCGTCTTGTTGGAACCACATGTTTTCCAATCCCAATTCATCAAGTTGCTGCAAAAAGAACTCGTTGACCAGTAGGCGTTGGACGGCCAGGAAATCTGCGACGAAATTCACGTTGTGCCAAAGTCACCGACCGATTATTGGTCAAATAAATAGTCAGCAATATTCCACGTTCTGGAGCAGTGTAGCGGAACATTGTTCATTAACGTGTATTTTGCATGTGTTTACTACACAAATGTCAAAACAGAATTGATTTTAGGGCCCAATCGCAAAATTTATAGCATTTAAAAAAAAGCAAAAGCTCAGGGGCGCACAGAGTCATTGCAGAACTGGAATTTGTTTATCCTAAAATGCTGCATAAGCCGATTCGCTTTTCTGTGCACACACTGTGATTCAGTGTTATTGCCGATGTTACTTTTGATTCCATTCGGCAAACGATCAGCATTCACTCGACAACAAACGCTAAAAAGAGTTGAGTGGCAACGAAACTGCGAGTTTAAGATTAAGCATGAATGCTTTGTTTTGTTGTTATTTAAATTGCCTTTCGGGTAATGAGTGAAGTAACAGTTACAACCAGATAGAATGAAATGAATGGCTCCAATCATTCGAATCAAACCAATAAACGGTTACTTGCGTTCTACATTTTAGGTTTACAAAGAAATAAAACAAAACAATTCATTCCGTTCATTCGATTCGATTGAACTGTTGTATGCGCTCTACGTTTTTCTTTTAAAAAGTTAAGAAAATATAACGAAGCTGAAATGGATGGAGACGTAAGTATATTATTTTACTATTATAAACAAATTATTTTCGAATTACTATTATTTAGTATGTGTTAAGTATACTAAAATATATCTATGTTATAGTTAACTTCGAGTAGCTCGGTAATGCACGGCGATAGTGTTAGCAATGAAGAGGAAAACTTTAAAGAAATTAAACCAAAAATTTTAAGCAAGGCGTACGAAATTTCTAACAAAAAAGGGCGTAGTGCCGTCTGGAGTATTTTCGGTAATGTTAAGACTAATACGGGAGTGTAGTTGAATAATATACATAGTTGCGTGCAGAACTTGCTGGAATATTTATAAGTTTAACCAAAATAGCACTTCAAATTTAGTAAGGCACAAGTGCTATAAAACTGCTAAAGAAAATACTCCATCTCTGAAATTAGAAGTTAGTACTGAATTGAAACATGAAGAAATATTTCAACGATATGGGTGATTGTAAATTGCAGCCCTTTTCAAATAACTAGTGTAAGACAGTGGTTTGCGGAAATTTTCTGAATTCCTTGTGTTAATCGGCGCAAAATATGGTCCGCACGTAAATGTTGAGGCATTGTTACCACATCCGACAACAATATCAAGAAATATAAATAGTTTATATGACAAAACTCTGGCCATAGTCAAAACTGAATTGCAGATTATTATAAAAAATAGAGATAAGATAGGTTATGGCTTAACTTCCGACATATGGACCGTTAATTACATATGTATGTAAGAACGTCATATATGTCCCTAACAATTCACTATGTGATGGATGGGAAGCTCATCAATCGTCTATTAGGATTATCAGTCTTTAAGGGAAACAGATGTACAGTTAGTTATGATTTCAGTAAAAAATTAAAATTAAATTTATCAAATTTAATCAATGAAATTCTTCGAACTTTTCGTAAAATTTTCTCATTTTTGAAATTGATTTACATTGTTCCTGTTACAAAATTCTTAGAAGTTTTTAATGTGTAATGCAATTATATGTTTTGATATGTTATATGTATTATGTTATGTTATGTTATATTAAGTTAGTTTTCTAGTCGCATACACTTAAGAATGTTTACACATCAAAACTTTACGAGTATTTTGTACTCACACCTTTTTTACCAAATTGCCAGTTATTTTTCTGTTCGCTGGTGTATATATCATAGGTAGTTAGTTGTCCAGTAAATAACATTAGGACTTTGAGCTGTCGTAGAAACACTAGAAACTCTAGTAATCGTTGATTTTCTCTTTAGGGGAAAATATTCAACACAAGATGTTAAAACTATTACAATTTCACGACCTACTTGTTGAAAATGCCGTCTTTATCACTGATAGAGGAAGAAATATGAAGAAGGCTTTTGAGTCCTATAAAAATCTGTTATGCATCAACCATTTGCTAAGCAATGTATTGAAAAAATCTGTTAGTGCTGTGCCTGAGTTGAATGCAATTGTCAATGCAGCTACTAAACTCGTAAAATTTTTTAAAAAGTCAGGTGAAAATTCAGTATTACAATCATCTCTTAAAAGCTTTTTACCTACCAGATGGAACACTATATTTTATATGCTGAGCTCTATAAAAAAGAACTGCAGCAGGATTCTGCAAATCGCTAACGCTTAATCTCGATCGCCAAAAATCGCTAACTGCATTTTGGCAACTTTTGGCGACTTTTCCGATTCCCGTGAATGACAATCTTCTAAAATCTCCATTTTCTGGTTCATTTTGATTAATTTTTTTGGCACATTTAAGCGATGAACACGAATGAACCAGATAACGTCATCAGCTGCTTTTGGCGACTAATTTAGCTAAGTTTGCGATTCTGGAATTTTAGCCATCTCGTAAAATCTCTATTTTTCTCCTAAAGCATGCTTATTTTGGTAACCAAAAAAATCTGTTGCTAAAATGTAAAATATATGATAAAATGTTAGAATTAAGTTTTTTTATGTCAAAAAACCACTCATTGACATAAAATATATGATTTTTAAAAGAAAAATAGAAATTGGTAGTTGTTTCCTTTAGGAAACAACTGCTAAACCACGTCCAAAAATGTGGAAAGAGGTATCAAAGAAGCGTTTTCACCTCGGTATTAATAGTCCGATCGCAAATGAGAGGCGTGATCCAAGGAATTTATTTATAGGCAGAACATCGGCTTGAGGTGTCCTTCTTTCGCGCTTCAAAAAAATAACTCTTCACGGATCCAATACGGACTCGCAGAAGACACTTTTGCACTTCTCGGAGGACTTTTTTTCTGTGTCTGCCAAGGCCGTATACCTGTGTCTACAATTCAACCACTCAAAAAATCTCTTCTACTCTACTAGCATTGAGAACATGTTTAAAAAATAACTGGGATAAAAACTCACCTAGGATGCATCTTATATATATAACTTTTAGGACACTCGTGGCTTGGAGATGCTAAGAAACATTTCTGAAATTGTCTGTAATTAAATTTTTCAGTGTTCTCTGCGCCCAAAGTATGGGGTTTACTTCTAGTAGCCTTTGTCTATTTCGGGCTATTTTTGGTGATTTATGGCATGTAAGGAATCACAACTAAATTGACAGATGGCGGTGCTATCCCAGCGCCATCCAGCGAAAAGATAACCGTACTACATTTTAGCTAGGCGACTTGAGTTTCAGAATCGCAAATTAGCGAAATCTCCTAATATTCTGAGAGTTCATTTTGCTTTGGCATTTTGGCGAATTTTAGCATTTAGGCGATAGCGATGACTGGAATCCGGCTGCTGGACAGATATTACTAATATTTTGCAAAACAAGCAAGAAATATCCAAGCTAAATGGCATTAACTTAAACCATGTGGCGGAAATTTTGAAAGTCTTAGAGGTTTTCGAAGAATCGCCAAATGAACTGCAAGGTGAAAATTATCCAACCCTCCATTTGGTCCTACCCCACGCTTACAGGCTAAAAGAAATTTGTAGAAGGAATGAAGTTGACTTAACTTTTATTAGCCAATTTAAAGAGAAGAACTTGTTGGACACAATTGCGTTGGAAAATCTTACAATATACCACAAGCTAGCTGTATTTTTATTTCCCCCAACGAACAAGTTAACAATTTTTAACGAGAGTGATAAGCTTTTAATCAGAAACGAAGCAAACCACAAATGCCGAACTACGTTAATGACGGCGCCGACCAAAGTGAGCAAAGTACTTCAACGAATCCTCCAACTCGCAAATCCCAGCTTTTTACTGCATTCTTACAGCCTACTCAAATGCCAAATGAGGGAGATAATGTAATAAATGAGCTTGCTAAATACGAATCTACAAATGTCAAATATTACGACGAATTCAATGTTCTTCAGTGGTGGCAGCTGCATCAATTAGAATTCCCTTTGCTATATAAAGAAGCCAACAGACTGTTAGCTATTCCAGCCAGTAGTGCCCCTTCAGAAAGAGTTTTCTCCAAAGCTAGGCACTTAATATCATAGAAACGGAGTGCAATCGGTTGCAATTCATTTTCAGTACATCAAATAATGTTTTTAAATAAAAATATGGATATTAATATGTTCAGTACATGCTAGTAATTAATACCTTATTCATACATATGTACACGTGTACACCATTTCAGAGAATAAATTTACATAAGTACTTTAATAAAGTTTTGTTTTTTTTTTTATTTACACATGCGAATATATCAGTGTTTGCTATACTTTTGAAACTGTTGCCCTTCGAATCGATTGCTTTTCAGATCAATTGCCTTTCGGATCAGTGTAAATCGAATCAAATGCAAGTCGAGTTGTTGGTATAACCTGCTTTAAAAGCAGCAGTGTAGTGAGTGAGAAGCACAGTCGCTGTTTGGTTACAAATTATTTCACTCAGTTGCTTAGTTATTGTTGTGTTGATAGGGTAGCGAAGATTTATACGAGTGGCTTAAGCTTCAGTTATGCTTACTTACCTTAGACTTGACTTGACTTGAGAACTGTCACTTAGCGTTCTGTTAAATGAGTTGTGCATGTAACCGATTACCCAATAACTAAGTTTACTTAACTCGACTTAGAAATCTGTTGAATTTTGATTTTCTACGTAAGTTCTAAGTGACATCTACTTTTTGGGATGCCATTTTTGCTTTCTTATTCCATTTTGGCATTTATTTTTGCATGTTGACATTTATTTGAAAGCAAAAAGTATACGTACGGAATGAATTTTTAGTTTCATAATTAAAAAGTGAGTAATTTACTTTAAATTGAAGCATAATATGTCTGTATGCGCTAAGTATAGTATAATCTATGATAAGTGGCGATGTCAAGTACAAGTCAAGTCAAGTCTAAGCTAAGTAAGCATAACTGAAGCTTTAGAATGCCGAATGGATGAATCGTTGCAGATGATTAGTTTATACCTATGTTACATTTGATACTCAGATAATATATGTATATTTATTATGGAAGTGTTTTACACAAGTCCTATAATTTTAATAAATTTAATCAATATGTTAATAATTTTCAGCCACTTCTCTGATTACATCATTGCTCAGTTTGGCAATGAAATGTTTTTTAATATGTCGCCAAAGAGGATGGAAATAATAAGATACGTTAGTTCGCTACTCGGCGAATGGCAAAATTTTGTTGATCACGGTGGCCACCGTGGTGTGGAGGTAGTGTTGTCGGCCTACCACACCGAAGGTCCGGGTTCGAGGTCTGGTACAGGTTACATCAAAAAGTGGTTTGAAAAAGTTTTTTCAAAACGGGGTCGCCCCTCGGCAGTGGTTTGGCAAACTCTCCGAGTGTATTCTGCCATGAAAGGCTTCTCAGCAAAAATTCATCTGCTTTGTAGATGCCGTTCGGAGTCGGCGAAAAACCGTAGGTCCCGCCAATTTGTAGGAAAAATTTCAAAGCGGCACTCCACAAATTGGAAGAGATGCTTGGCGCAAAAATCTCCTAGGAGGTTGATGATATAACTGTTGTACATCGCGCCATATATATATATATATATATTTGTGTCTACTCGATGATATCTCTCAGGGTTTCGGCCATTCCTCTTTGTTTTCTGTCCTACATTTGGGTTTAATTTTGAGCAAGAAACTTAGGGGAATTGAGTGTCGGCTGAGTGAGTTATTGTCTATGTTTGTAAACAGTGAAAAAGTGGTGTTTATGGAAATTTGTGAAAGTAATAAAGAAAATGGAAGTTAATTAGTGTTCTATAAATGTATTTAAAGTTTGAAGATATGTGGGCATGCCTACCTCCATAAAACACCTTGCAACAAACCTGTAAAAAACGTTGGAGCATGGGAGTACTCCAACACTTACCCTCATTCATAGAAAAAGGTGGTCCAATTTATATGGCCATGTCCGGTGATTGGATCACCTAATCCATGTCAGAGCACGCGGCTGAATAATCTAAAGAGCACCTACGTAAGAATACTTTGAAAATTTTGTCAAAAAATTACTCTATAGAGTACTCTGCAGTAAAGCGAGCGAGGGAGTAGGTGTTCCCACGACAGCCGGTTCTACGTACCGGAATGACTCGGGGCTTCCCCGACCAAGGGCTGTTATTTCACTACCCCCCTGCCTAAACCGTCAGTAATCCTCCCCCCAATAATGTCATCCTCCGAGCAGCTCCTTGCAGCGGGACTGCTCAAGACTCTCCTGCTCCGGGCTGGTATTGAATCCAACCCCGGACCTAGAGAATGGATCTGCTGTGTATGCTGGAAGAAAATTTATGTGAAACGTTCACATTCGGTACAATGCTCTAACTGTAGCAGATGGTTGCATCTAACTAGTTGCTCCGGACTAAATCCCTCTACTCATAGACCCGCTAGTTTTTATAAAACTTTTGTGGCCCCTTGCTGTTCACGTCCTATGACGTCCAGTGGCCGTCGTCGATCAAGTATCGCTCCGCCACATATGTCTGACTCTGTCACATCAGTCTCCACGACTAGCACTAACAATGCACATCAGCAAGTAGACCTTTCGAGCGGCCGCTCACGCCCACAGGCGTCAACATCTCACACAGCAGCTCACAGCTACTCCCTACGTAGCACTTCCCAAGTGGATTTGAGCAATGCTGAGCGTCCGCTCTCTCCCACCCCCCCGGTCAGCCCCTCTTCTTCCAGCATTAGCACGAGTATAAGCCACAACCATCAGCTCCTGGTCCCTTATACTACGTGCACTGTTTGTCGGTTAAGATTATATACGCCGTTGGCATCAGTCAAGTGCAATAACTGCTTTGGCCTGTGTCACCTGCTCATATGCTCTGGACTCGCGAACAGGAACCTATGGACTGATACGTACGTTGCGCCATGCTGTCGAGCTACGCAACCTTCAACGTCGTCCGACTCGCCACTACCTTCTGGTAACGCGATTCCTTCGACTTCAAGATTGCGCCGTAGTGCGCGACCCAGCCTATTACCACCTAGGCATACGCACCAGTCCTTGACCCCCAGCATCAACTCTGCTCCCCCTACACACTTCGGTATCCTGCAATTTAATTGCAACGGCCTAACTGGCAAAATTGTTGAAGTGACAAATTTAATGAAGCGACTGAACATCAAGATCGCGGCTATCCAGGAGACAAAGTTAGGTGGAAGGTCGTCTCTTTTGACCTGCAACGGGTACAATGTACACCGTTGTGACCGTGCGAGAGGGCTTGGGGGTGGTCTGGCATTCATCACGCATCAATCTGTGCAGTATCGTCTATTTGAGCCTGACATCGACCCGAGGGACACCACCTTAGAACGTCAAGGTATGGTTGTCCGGTCAGGCGATGTCGACCTTGAAATCATAAACATTTACGTACCTCCTGTCACCTGTTGTCCCAGGGACTACCACCCTGACATTCGTGCGTTACTCAGGGGCGAGAACCGCGTCATCCTTGGTGACTTCAACGCACACCATGACCTGTGGCACTCCAGCCTGCAGGCCGATGGTAGGGGACAGGAGCTGGCTGACCAAATAGATGATTCGACGTTTTGCACGGTAAATGGGGATGCCCCCACTAGAGTGGCGGTAAACTGCTCTAGCTCGCCAGACATCACCATAGTCAGCGCTGGACTAATAAACTGCGTTGACTGGCGACCGATGCTGACGCTTGCTTCAGACCACCTACCCATAGTGCTCTCAATCGATCGCCCCACCGACTTTGTCACCGCTGAGAAACGCACATACACTAACTTCAATAAAGCCGACTGGGAGGGTTTTCTCAACACCACAGAGAGCGCCTTCGCTGCTCTTCCTACCCCGTCTGACGTACGAGAAGGGGAAAAGGCGTTTCGTATGGCCCTAATTTCAGCCTCCCACCAACACATTCCGTCAGGTAGAATAAAGGAAGTGCGTCCATTCTTCCCCGCAGAGGCAGCGGCCCTGGCAAATGAACGTGACCATATTAGACACCTTGACCCTACGGATCCCCAAATACGGGATCTTAACGCGGAAATCAGACGCTTAGTAGATCAACACAAACGCGCTAAGTGGGAGGAGCACCTAAGGTCTTGCAACCTCTCGGCTGGAGTTGGCAAATTATGGTCGACGGTGAAATCTTTGTCCAACCCGACTAAACCTAACGACAAAATATCCATCGCCTTCGGTGATAAGGTTCAGTCGAAGCCAAAAAGATGCGCGAGCGCCTTCTGCCGACAATTTGTAATGCATCCTACGTTGAACAAAGATATTCGCCGAGCCACCAGGGAAGCGCACAAACACAAAAACAGCGATGCGCCCGTTGCCATCTCCACAACAGAAGTTCATGAGGCTATTCGGAGATCCAAGAACACCAAATATATCGGCCCCGATGGCATTTCCATGCTGATGCTGAAACACCTTGGCGACGAAGGCATAAGATACCTCACACAAATTTTCAACCTTTCCCTTTCCACCTTTGTTATTCCTGAAAGATGGAAACAAGCAAAGGTGGTCCCACTACTAAAGCCTGGCAAGCCAGCTGCCGTAGGGGAGTCATATCGCCCGATATCTCTCCTCTCGCCAGTAGTGAAAGTGTTGGAAGCCACCTTGTTGCCGTACTTCACCGCAAACCTGCGGCTCGCCAAACATCAGCATGGATTTCGCAAAAATCACAGCACCACCACCGCGCTGAACGCCATAACCACTCAGATAGGGGACGGGCTAAACCAAAAGCGTCCAAACCACAGGACAGTGCTAGTTGCGCTTGACTTGGCCAAAGCTTTTGATACGGTCAACCATGCGCAACTAATGAAAGACCTTGAAGATTCGTCCCTTCCTCCCTGTCTTAAACGTTGGACTGCAAACTACATGAGTGGTCGTCAATCGTCGGTTGAGTTCAGAGGCGCAAGATCAAAACCCAGAATAGTTAAACAGGGGGTGCCGCAGGGTGGTGTCCTATCCCCGTTCCTGTTCAACTATTATATATCGAAACTTCCCCCCCCACCAGAGGGTGTCTCGATCGTCTCTTACGCCGACGACTGTACGATTCTGGCAACAGGCCCCTCCGTAGAAGAACTCTGCTCTCGTATTAACTCATACCTCCCAGCCGTGTCCGAATTCTTCGCCGGGAGAAACCTGGCATTGTCACCGAATAAGTCCTCGGCCACCCTATTTACGACGTGGACAACGCAAGTGAACATGGAATTAGACGTCTACGTTGATAATGTCAAGCTACCAACTGTCTCACACCCCAAAATCTTAGGGGTGACGTTTGATAACATGTTCAAATACGGCGCTCACGTAACCGCAATTGCCAATAAAGTCCAAAGCCGTAACAAAATCCTCAAGTCCCTAGCTGGCAGCACTTGGGGTAAAGACAAAGAAACGTTACTAGCTACATATAAAGCAATTGGCCAGCCGGTACTGAGCTACGCGACGCCTATATGGTCGCCGGGGCTAGCTGACACACACTGGACGAGGCTACAGGTCTGCCAAAACACCGCCCTTCGTACCGCCACTGGTTGTCTTCTTATGTCTCCTGAGCATCACTTACATAATGAAGCGAAAATGCTCGCCGTTAAAGAGCATAGCGAGATGTTGACCAGGCAATTCCTGTTCAACTGTTGCAAACCGCAGCATCCGAACGGACGCCTGATCAACGAGGATCCGCCCCCCAGGAGCATAAGGAGCCATCTACGCAAACACTACGATGAGATCCGGCACCTGATTTCCACGCCGTTTGATCCTAAGGTGCACCGGCAGGCCCTCACCCTCATCCACACAAATTCGGTAAATTCCTATGTTGGCTCTCTCCCGGTGAACGCCGTTCTTCAGGCAGCAACACCACCCGTTGCCGAAGAGGAGCGCGAGCTGCCTAGGGAGACTAGGGTGATGCTGGCCCAACTCCGGTCTGGATACTGTAATAGGTTAAACTCTTACCTATCCAGACTGAACCCCGACTTGCCTAATGTCTGTCCGGCATGCGGCTTGTCCCCCCATACCACTAACCATCTTTTTGTCTGCTCATCTGAGCCTACTCTTCTAACACCCATATCCCTCTGGTCCTCCCCTATTGAAGCCGCTAGGTTTTTAGGACTTCCGTTAGAAGAGCTCGATGACAATATTGGGTAAGGTTGACACTGACTACCTAGGCAGGGCAAAGTAGTGTTAAAACAACAACAACAACAGGGAGTAGGTGTTCGTTTTCCTACTCCCTCTCTCGCTTTGCTGTTGAATACTCCATAGAGTAATCCAATAGGAGTATTTTGGGAGTACTCTCATGTAGGTGGTCTATAGAGTATTCAAAAGCAAAGAAATGGAGTACTCCGAGTCGGATTAGGTGATCCAATTAGCGGGCATCGCCATATAAATTGGACCTCCTTTTTTATATGAGCGAGGATAAGTGTTGGAGTACTCCGATACTCCTTAAGGAGTACTCTATGGAGTATGGAACGGAGTATTTCGGTTTTTTGCAGGGAATGAACCAACAAAATATGCTTACAACACCGCGTGCATAAATACATATTCATACATATGCACATAAACATATCGAGCGAAAAAAATGTAAGCGACACTATTATCGATTTTTAGTTTTTTGCACATATCGATAGTTTACAATCATATGCATCTTCTGTTAAATAGTTGCAGCGGAAAGAATTTTAATGTAACCGCCAAATTCATTTTGTGTATATTGTGCTTGACCGCGGTCTGTCACTTAACCTTTTATTTCCTGCCTGCGCTTACGATTTTATTTTCTGCCTGCACTTAGTTTTTTTATTCTATGCCGGCGCTTAGGCAATTATCGCGGTTTAGAACTAATTGGTATACATTATGAGCCGTTTGGAACTAAACGTAAGTGTATTTATGCATATATTTATATATACATATGTATATTGCAAATTCTTTAATTTCAAGTAGGAAAAGGCGCTCTTGTACCGTACTCGGATACTGATACGGAGCAAACCGACGATTGCGAAGAAGAAATTGGTGTTGGGAAAAGAGGCTATAAAAAGAAAAGAGACTCCTAACTAGAATGAACCGGTCTACTGGAGTTCGAAAAAACCCCTGTGCTACCAAAAAATGTGGAAATGATTGCACGAAAAATTTCACTGAGAGCGACAGAATTTCCATAAATGAACACTTTTGGGGTATCGGAAATAAATTAAGGCAAAAAGACTGGCTGCTTTCATGTATAAGAAGAAAGAATATCCAGAGGGTGAGATCAACAAGTTCCAAGAAAAAGTTTAGCTACGATTACTCCATAAATTTCATCGACAAAACCATAAAAGTTTGCCAACAATTTTTGTTAAATCAGATATAGCTAAAGTATCTATATTAAAAGCATTCATTGAAAAGTTGCCTGCAGTACCTTCTCATTATTGCCATAATAAGAGCAATAAACTGTACATTTCACATGAGTTTCGTAATGTAGCAGGGCTATATAAATGTTATGTTAAACATTTAAAGAGCATCAACCAAGAATCAGCCAAGTTATCTTTGCGAGTTTTCCGAAATATTTTCAACACTGAATTTCATATCGGATTTCATTAGCCAAAAAAAGATGAGTGCGTGACTTGCGAGCGTTATAAAAATTTGGACAATGAAGCAAAAAGTAATTTCCGTCATACTGAAGAGTACAGAAATCACATTCAAGACAAAGATAAATCCAAAGAATTATTCCTGGAGGACCAAGAAAAAGGGAAATCAAATTCCAAATTTGTATGTGCTAGTTTTGATCTTCAAAAGGAGCTTAACACTCCCCACGGGAAAAGCGTCAACTTATTCTATTCCCGAAAGTATTCGTACTACAACGAAAGTGTGTATGAAAACGGCACCAAAAATGGATATTGTTTTCTTTGGGGAGAATCTGATGGAAAAAGGGGTTGCAATGAAATTAGCACAATTATTTTTCAGTATTTAATATTAGTAGATGAAAGAAAAACTCACGAATCAATAAGTCTTTACTGTGATAGCTGTTCAGGTCAAAACCGGAACAGAGCAATGTTCGCTGCCCTGGCGTTTTTCCTGGAGAAGTCAGTGTTTGTTAAAAATATTAAAATAACATATTTGCTACCTGGCCATACCATGATGCGAGTAGACTCGATACATAGCACTAGTGAGTCTTTTATTCGTGAAAGAACTGTTTGCGCTCCAACAGAATGGTATACCATGATTGGTAGTGCTAGGACCAATCCAACAAATTATACATGTATCGCCATGCATCACTCTCATTTTAAGGATTGGAAAAGTTTTGCAAGTGCAATGTTTCCACCCACATTTAGAATTAATTTCCGAAAATTACGTTGCGCTTCATTCGAGAAAAACAGCTCTATTATTAAGTTTAAATATGGATACTTTGAATGCTCTGAAACCAAAGAATATGATGTGAAATCAATTCCACAATCCAGACGTCACTCTTCATTATTAAAGAATGGTCCTCTTCCATTATACAATAGGCAGCTTAGTATTTCATTAGCTAAATACAAAAACTTGAAAGACCTCTGTGATAAAAACATAATCCCGCACAAATTTCAAAAGGAATATTTGAATCTGAAATCCGATGAAGATATTAGAGATATTCTACCAGAAACAGATGAGGAATATAATGTAAAATAATTTGTTTTGAAGTTCCAAAAAGTTCTTTTGACAGTCAGACTTAGAAATGAAGTTCCTGTAATTAATTAAAATTGGCTACTTATACAAATGTATTTACATTTATAAAATAATTTAAGTTTTTTTAGATGTTTTTTTTTTTACTTTGTAATTCAAATTGGACTGAAGCTACCTTTACGAATGTATTTATATGAAATAATTTAAGTTTTATCACCTAGATGTTTTTTTTACTTTGTAAACTGGTTGAAAATGAAAAAATAAAAATAAGTGTTAAATACTAGCAATAGTGTTTTAATTTCTATATTTTAAGGTAACCGCCATATCTTTGAGAACGAGGAATTTATGGTGACAGCGAAAAAAATGTATGCGACAAAAAATTGTGATCTCTCACTGGTAAAAATTTTTTACACATTGCATGGATTTTCTAATGCAATAAAAAGGAATGGTACCGATTTTCAGACAATAATCTGCTTTGAGTGCCGAAATAAGTAAAAAAAAGAGTTCTCCTGTAAAATTTACATTATGTCGCTTACCTTTTTTTCGCGAATAGGGATCGATATGTATGTATGCACGTATGCTTGGCTGCCTAAAAAATCTAAGTCCAACAACAAAAACCATTTGCAGACAAATCAGAATCCAACAACAAAAACCATTTCTACGAACCAAACTACAAATCCAACAACAAAAACTTCATTGAACCATTCATTCATAAATTAGTCGAGGAATCTAAAATGAAATGTTGCAACATATGGCATATTGGCAAAAATCACAAAAATTTAATTTTTGTCGATATCATAAATTCCAACTTCAATCCATATGGGATATTCCATACATAGCGCTCCTTCAATTGCTAACAAAATTAAGTGCAAAACTTTAGCTTGTATTAATAAACCATGTATGTAATGAAAACAAATAAAAACAATGTAAAGATATTGTTTAAACTTTTGTAAAAAAATCATTAAGAACGCTTTTCTTTAAAAGTCGTAAATAATTCACTAAAAGTTTCCCTTATTCGTAAGGAGTTTGCTTATTAACATAACCTATGGCTCGTTTGTACCTCTCTTTGGAGTGACTCTTGTGTTTCTTCTTCTTCTAGCTAAAATCTGTCGAAATTTGGTCAACCATGTTTGTTTTGGCCCAAGTGTACCCTTTCAATATACTGCTATGTACTTAAAGTCTAGCTTTTTTACTGCTTAGCAAAATTATGTGCAGCCTAAAAAAAATTCTTTGTCTAAAATTTATATAAGAATATGGAATTAATATCTGATATAATTTAAGATATTTTCAAGACATTAGGGAATGAAAAAAACAAAAGTTAATAGTAAAGTAGTAAAAAACTACTCCATTTTTTGGTAGTGACTGAAAGATGGGACAAAGTGTGTGCGGCAACACTTTGTATCAACGACGACTCACTCAAAGCTCGTCGCAAACACGAAATCAAAGTCATTCCCATACAGGGTTGAGAAATGACATTTCATAAATTGTACCAAATCCACTCAAAAATCGTACTTTTTTCGTTCAAATTGTACTGAATTTTTTTTTGTATGGATTCGCATATCGACGACCACACTGCAAAACCCCGTAAGTCACTATTTTTTCAAAAATAAGGTTCTGAGCCTTTTCAATAGATCCTGATATTACGCGCATTGAACTGCAGTCAAAATCGGATTACAACTTCCCGTTTCTTTTCAGTGGTGAAATGTAATAACCGTCGCTCATATACATACGTTATAAATATCACAGTTTTTTCCTTCTCTTGAAAACTTTTTGGTTTTGAACATACAGGGTTTTGCAGTGTGGCTGTCGATATGTTGCCCTATTACTCATTTACTTTTTTTTTTAGTACCGAAACAAAAATTCATTTTAAATCGGTTTTTCTTTTTATTTATATGGAAACATTTTTCTTAGTTCAATAAGAGTTTCTGAATCATTTTGCATTAGATTTGGCTGATATAAAATGAAACCAAAAATGAACATGAATTAGAATAATGATGCATATTCCACCCATTCCCATCCCATTTACAACCAAAATAAAACAATAAGATATAATTTATAGCTTTTAAAAATAAATTTTGTATTTGCTGAATTTGTAGTTGCCGTCGGCAAAACTATGTTTTGATTTTGGTACTAATAAACGGATTATGTGTTATTATATAAAACACTGACATAAATAACACAAAAACACAAGTTATATATATCAATAGAAGGTTTTATAATTTTTACAATGTTTATTTCTAAATAATGATAGCAACATTTTTTTTGTATTAACCCGCGGTAATCCTATTACTTGCATATATTTATACCTTTCATGAACATGAAATGGTATTATAACTTTGGTCCGATGTTTGTAAGTATGAGAAGAAGGAGAGATAGACCCACCATTAAGTATACCGAAATGATCAAGGCGACGAGCTTAGTTGATTTACCCATGTCCGCCCGTCTGTCTGTTTGAACGCAAACTAGTCCCCCAATTTCAGAAATTTGGTATAGAGCCGCCATTTTGCATGGGATTAATCATTTGTCGGAACCAGCAAGATCGAACCAATACAAGGCATAGCTCCAATACAATCGATTGTTCCGATAAACGGGTTTTGGCCTATAACACTTGCAATTAAAAAGCTAGGAGAGCTAAATTTTGCAGGTTTAGTACATATTATATTTGTAACGTGTGTAGTGAAAATCAGCCAGATCGGACTAACAAAACATATAGCTCCCATATAATCGATAGTTTCGATAAATGGGTTTTGGGCTATAAATCTTGCAGTTTAGAAGCTAGGAACGTAAAATTTTGCAAGGTTGGTACTTATTATAAATGTGATCATACAGATCGGTGTAACATAACATATAGCTTCCATATAATCGATTACTCCTATAAATGTGGTTTCGCCTATATATATTTAAATTATCAGTTCTGAAGAGTTTAGACCAATTGTAATTAAAAATCGGACACTTAAAGAATATATGCGTATTCATGAAAGGTATAAATCCTTCGGCACAGCCGAAGACAGCCCTTTCCTTACTTGTTTTCCATACATTTTTAGAAAATTGGTGATGGTTTTTGTATTTTTTCCTATATAAAATATTGAATTTAGATAAATATTTAATAAATGCCTATTTTTGTGAAAATTTGTCAAAATTAGAAATATCTGCACAATATAAGCAAATACCACACACTTGATAGAAACTCCCATGCCGCAAACGGCTCAAAACAAATATAATGTACTCAAATTAACTAAAACGCTCCAAATAAAAATATAACTCATTCCCCACAAAAGTCAATTTCGTGAGTGGAAACAAAAGTTGAGTAGTTGTCAAACTCACGAAAATGCGCAAAAGAAAATGACCGAAACCCTGAGACAAATCGGCAAAATGTTTTTTAGTCACTTCAGCAAAGAACGTGAAATACAAAGAAGGTCCAATAGCGAATGTAAGTGGACGCTGTTAAATCGGTGGTAGGTAATTCACCACTGTACCTACGTTTGAATTACTTAAATTTGCCTTTTTTAATTAAATATTTACACAAAAAACTCTAGTTGGAGTTATGAAAACGTCTAACTGTTTATTTTGTTTAAAAATAAAAGTGCGAATATCTTTTAAACTCGCGATTTAAACGCACATTTCCCCAGTGGTAAATAACCTACCCGCGAATTGATGGTTCAATGTTTCCCACTATTCGTTTCGTTGGACCTTCTTTGTATTTCACGTTCTTTGCTTTCAGCGAGCAGCTCGTTCATATCAACGAACTGACGTCTCTTATTATTTCCATCCTCTTTGGTTTAACGTTACAACATTCCTGAAACTCTTTAAGTTCCCCAATTCGCTTTGGGCTATGTAAAAAGAAGTTATATGTATATTTTTCTACATAGCGTTTCGACTTCACTAGGGAGTTTCTTACAAGCATAGCTAGAACATAAATGAAAAGAATGACACGTACACTTTATAAAAAATAGATTAGTATTATCCCTAAATCTAGCTTGCAACCCATTGAATTCCCCAGGCATTGTATTTGCTCCGTCTGTAGCTAACCCAATAAAATTGCTCAGGGGTACACTGTGCTTTTGAAAAAATTATACTATAGCTTGTTAAATAGAATCTGCATCAGTTTTGTTTAGTTCAATGAAAGAAAGGAATCGATCCCGAATGGTGCAAGCAATTCTATCAAATCATCGCACCACTAATACCAAACATTTTTTTGAGGTTAAGTCTGTTGTTTCGTCGACTAAATATAAGATAAAATTTTGATGCCCTTAGA
Organism: Sphenella marginata; assembly: GCA_951509765.1. Lineage (NCBI taxonomy): Eukaryota > Metazoa > Arthropoda > Insecta > Diptera > Tephritidae > Sphenella > Sphenella marginata. The sequence goes on along the minus strand of OX608082.1, from coordinate 35,195,123 downwards.
TCAGCCACATTTTTCTCTCTTGATTTATTTCCCAGCGTTTCAACCAACTTTAAAAAAGCACCCAATCAAAAAAAAGGACCAGCGGACCAAAAGTGAAAAAAAGGTCTACGTTTGGTCCCAAGCGGACCAACGTGGCAACTGATTATAGTAGAATCTCGTAAAAGTTAGCCAAAATGTCCCAAGGCTATTTTACTTTTCCGAAATATTTACTTCTCCAAATGTTTCCCAAATGTGAAAAAAAATTATGGTAATGAGCATAATTTTAGTGATATAATTCGTTACATTTATTTGCATGACTCACTTTTAAACATTTAGATTTAATTGGTAGAACCTAGATCTGCCACAGGAAAATGGAAGTCATGTTCGGAATCAGGGGAAAATTTTACTTTAGGAAAGGTCTATTTTATTTTCGTAGATTTTTTTTTGCTCGAGTAGTGTTATTTTTCGTTGTAATACAGTATGCCATAACGAATTTTTTTGGAAAAGAATATTTACAAAATTTACGTTTTTGTTTTGTATGGACATACATATGTATATATAGATATACTGTGCCTGTAAATGTCGTAATTTTTCTTGTTCTCTTAAAAGGCTGTATCTGCGTCAATTTCCGTTTTATCACAAAAAGAAAAAATTATTGTTGTTTTTGGGTTTCTTAATAATTTTTTGTTAATTATTAAAAGTTTTTGTTGAATTGAACAGGAAAAATTTAGAGACAACCGCCATAGCTTTTCTTATAGATCCATTTCGGAAGTTGCTAACTTCACTCATCAGAGAAATTTTGGCACGCATTGCTAACTATTGAGCTAACAATACGCTGGGTTTTTTGCCTTCTAAACACCCTTCAAATATAAAGACCGGAAACACAAGCTTGTTGTTTGTGTAAAATCTCAATAACAAAAAAACCATGAGCACATGGTTGGCAATACTGTGATACCAAAACAGAGTTGTAATAAATCCTGTTGGTTCATGAATTGGTAAAAGTTAATTGAACAGGGTGTTTAGAAGGCAAAAGACCCAGCGTATTGTTAGCTCAATAGTTAGCAATGCGTGCCAAAATTTCTCTGATGAGTGAAGTTAGCAACTTCCGAAATGAATCTATAAGAAAAGCTATGGCGGTTGTCTCTAAATTTTTCCTGTTCAATTCAACAAAAACTTTTAATAATTAACAAAAAATTATTGAGAAACCCAAAACCAACAATAATTTTTCGCTGCAGAAAAAATTATTAATAGGTCTATAGCTCGTACCGAACCAGGATACTTCAAATATAAAGACCGGAAACACAAGCTTGTTGTTTGTGTAAAATCTCAATAACAAAAAGAAAAAATATAAATTATAATAATCAGCAATAAACAATTGCCCCTGCTAGTAAAAATCAGCTGGTATAATGACACGACCTGTTGGTTGAACCAGACGGAGTGTAAAACAGCTGTAGGAAATAAAACCATATCGACAGCCACACTGCAAAACCCTGTATGTTCAAAACCAAAAAGTTTTCAGGAGAGGGAAAAGACTGTAATAATTATAACGTATGTATATGAGCGACGGTTATTTCATTTCACCACTGGAAAGAAACGGGAAGTTGTACCACGATTTTGACTGCATTTGAATGCGCGCAATATAAGGATCTATTGAAAAGGCTCAGAACCTTATTTTTGGAAAAATAGTGACGTACGGGGTATTGCAGTGTGGCTGTCGATATAACATCGCACACTAAATTAGAAAAAGTCGAAAGCGGTGCAGCTACGTAGCGGCGCGGTAAAATAGATACGTTATCAAAAACAATATAATGTAAAAGTAATTACGTGTAAACCAAGAAGACGGTGAAGGCACCTCAACATAATAAAGCGGCAAGCATGATATAACGGGTCGTGCGACCACCGTGGTGTGGAGGTAGTGTTGTCGGCCTACCACACCGAAGGTCCGGGTTCGAGCCCTGGTACAGGTTACATCAAAAAGTGGTTTGAAAAAGTTTTTTCAAAATGGGGTCTCCCCTCGGCAGTGGTTTGGCAAACTCTCCGAGTGTATTTCTGCCATGAAAGGCTTCTCAGCAAATAAAATTCATCTGCTTTGTAGATGCCGTTCGGAGTCGGCGAAAAACCGTAGGTCCCGCCAATTTGTAGGAAAAATTTCAAAGCGGCACACCACAAATTGGAAAAGAAGCTCGCCGCAAAAATCTCCTAGGAGGTTGATGATATAAGTTTTGTATATATCGCGCCCTATATATATATATATATATATATGATATAACGGGTGGCGCAAAAGTTATCCTCCTATCAGAAAATGCTATACATTTTGCGATCGGCCCCTAAAGTCAGTTCTGTTTTGACATTTGTGTAGTAAACACATGCGAAATACACGTTAATAAACAATGTTACGCTGCACTGCTCCAGATCGCGGAATATTGCTGACTATTCTCCCGGTTGGCCGATTTGCACTGGCCAGAAAGATCGCCTGATTTGACCGTTCCAGACTTCTTTTTGTAGGGCTTTTTTTTTTTTAATTACAGCCAAAAAACATCGGTCGGAAGCTTACTTTTGCAAAAACAAAAGTCCTACATACCAGGCCCGTGCGCACGGGGTGGGGGTTTTGGGGGTTAAACCCGAAATCTAAGTTGCAATGATTTTGCAAAAATTTTCAAAATACAGTTTATATCTAAATCTTGTTTTGAATCTTGACTCATAATTTTTGACAAAATTAGTTAAAAGAATTTTACGGGAGAAGAAATTGGTAAATGTTCCAAAGAATAAGGTTGGCCAATACATATGTAAGTCCGGCACTTTGAATTGCACTTGGAGCTTTCCGAAATTACAAAGTTGTGTAGCGTATGGGCATGTTTTAAAAAATTTTACTGATGAAAACAGTGAGCAGTTTCAATTAACAAGTACTGTAAACAGTATTATTCAGGACCTGAATAATTAGGTTTTGATGGATCGGAATTATGACTAATCAAAATATGATTTAATCTGTTCATTGCACGTCCCTAATTTGTCCAAGTACAATTGATGTCATGGACAAATGATGCTACGGTTGTGTCAAGTGACTAGCTGACTTCTACTTTTTTCATGAGTATTGACAGAATTATTTTCCGTACCTCGAATAGTTGTAATGTTGAACGGACTTTAATTATAGCCATGTATTCATAAAAGTGCGAATAATCCTAGCTTTCCAAAGTCGGAGCACTCCAAAAAAAGCATCCAAAAAGAGTCCGTAATTGGAGCCTTTTCGGAGAGAAGAAATGTATATTGTAGAGCGAATGAGCTGCAAGGCTCAATTATATGAAAGATTTCGGGTGTTTTCTGACACTTTTTGTTGTAGGCGTAAAGAGAATTGTGAGAAAATGAACTTTGGAGAGCAGATGAGCGACAACGTTCAACTATTTGAATGTTTTCAAACATCTTGTGAGGTTTTTTTTTATTTTACCTAACAGACGTTTATCAATAGTCTGTAGAAAATAAACATAGCACATTTCATATTTTCCGAATTGTGTCAATAAAACTTCATAAAGCTTATTTTTTACTAGCAGGGAACCCGGGGTTGCTCGGGATGTAAGTAGTTCATAAAATTCTGATACCCTCACTTGAGAAGACAATTTACAGGCAGAGAAGGTTCAGCACAATATTTTTTTCCACATTCTATCCCGTTTATGTCTACGGACGCCAACTGAACCGTTTTTTAATAGTCTAACTTAGACATTTTGTCATCTCCTTTTCATTTGACTTTTTAGTTGTGCCTAAACATTTCCCAAGTCATCCCCAGTCATATTTTCAAAGAAATTCCCAATATACAGACACAACTTATCTAGAGTTTTATTAAAGATATGCTGATACCCACATAGGACGGCTGTGTATGTACCTATGCAATTGATTTTTGATTTAGCTGAAATTGAAAAAAAGTGACCAAAAATTTTAGAGACACGCTTAGTTTTTTTTTTTGACAAAGTAAGTGAATTTTTCCTCATATAAATTTGTGTAAGGAAAAAAAATTTCATAGGTACATACCTCCCTAAAAATCAGTATATCTTTTTTGTTTGTCGTTCGGTTTTGATAAAACAAAGTGCAGGTCCCTTTCTAAGCTTCAGCAGTCCATTAGTGAAACTCTCATCAAAATCCATTCCTTAGTTTCCGAGATCCTTATCTAAGTTCAAACAGACAGACAATAATTTTAAAAATGGATCAGATGAACTCTACAGCATTCCCTAAGTCATCCCCAGTCATTTTTTCAAAGAAATTTTTAATTTACGAATTTTCTAGAAATTTATTATGGTATAGATTTATGATGTTTAAAACGTATAAAAAGTATACATAATTAACTCAACAGAAAAAAAGTGTGTTCTTGAAAAATTATCAAGCTTCATAAATAGTTAAGAAAAAAATATTTAATTTTTAATAAATAAAACTCAAAAATAATTTTAATTTTTTGCGTTAAAGCCAAATGAAGTCATTTTATTTCTGACTCAGAAATCAAAAATCTTTGAAATATTTTTCTGATTATTTATCATGAAGACAGAAACGGGGGGTAAGGTTATTAAGAATCTTTAGCAAATTAGGAAAGTGTTGTTTACACACAATTTACTTACCTTTCCATTTTAATTCTTGTTCGCAATATAAATATATGGCATTTATGAATGTTACTCGACCAAGTTAACCGATTTAGGTATTTGTTATCGGTGAGGGAAACTGAGTTGCCACATGGTACACAATGAAACTAATATAATAATTTAGACATCGATTATAAAAGAAATAAAAACTTTCTTAATTTTACAATACAATTTGTCCAAACAAATTTGTAGCCAAAAAAGAGCTAAAAATGAAGAGAAAGGACCAGAAAAATAGCTAGTAGCTAAAACAGAATTTTAGAGCTAAAACCTCAAAAAAAAGACCTAGATCTAGTGATGAAGTGATACAAGAAATGATTCCTTCCACGCTGATGGAAAAACACCACAAATTAGTGATAGATTGAATAAATTGGTGAGGGGCTGATAAATATGGTTCGCCAGACCCGTGCGCACGGGGGGTTTTGGGGGATAAACCCCCCCCCCATGGCCAAATCTAAGTTGCAATGATTTTGCAAAAATTAATTTTACGGAAGAAGAAATTGGTTGCAAAGAATAAGGTTGGCCAATACATAAGTCCGGCACTTTGAATTGCACTTGCAGCTTTCCGAAATTACAAAGTTGTGTAGCGTATGGACATTTTTTTTTTAAATTTTACTGATGAAAACAGTGAGCAGTTTCAATTAACAGAGCGAATAAACTGCAAGGCTCAATTATATGAAAGATTTCGAGTGTTTTCTAACCCTTTTAGTTGTAGACGTAAAGAGAATTGTGAGAAAATGAACGTTGGATAGCAGATGAGCGACAACGTTCAATTATTTGAATGTTTTCAAACATTTTCTGAGGTTTTTTTTTATTTTACCTAACAGAAGTTACTTCTGTTGTACAGTTTCAATATTCTATTATTTTTTCCCCCTTATACTTGTATTTGGCCACTCGACCTCCATATCTAAAATTACCATCAAAACTAATTTTGTCACATCTAATATTTCTATTAAAATTTATTTGTAATACAACCAATTGTCGTAATACTAAACATGAAACCAAATTTAATGTACAAAACACATTTGCTTGCGTCGCAATCCGTTCTTTATCTCATGTTGAGCAATTTAAATAATACGAGGGTATATTCCAAATTCAATATATATAGCATGGTTCGCGTTTTTAATAAACTTAAAATTGGCTTAAGCGTTGTTCATATTAATGCTCAAAGTTTAAAAATTAAAATAGATGAGTTTCGTCATATTTTCGAGTGCTCCAATGTGGAGATAGTGTGTGTCTCTGAAACATGGTTTAATGACAAAGTCGATGATGTATGCTATAAATTGCAGGGATACAAACTCTTCAGGGCTGATAGAAAGCAAAAAAATGGTAAAAAGGACAAAAAAGCTGGCGGTGTTGCCATCTATGTTAAAAATAATATTAAATGCAAACTCAAAGCAAAATCAAAAGAAGGTGACCAAATTGAATTCATTTTCTTGGAATTATATAATGGAAACGAAAAATTACTGATGTGCAATGTATATAGGCCAAACAAAAATATTAATTCAGAGGTATTTTTCTCGGAGCTGTCCAACATCACAGTGGGATATAATAATATTATAATATCAGGTGATTTTAATAGCTACATTCTCGTAGATTCTTCATTCTCAGATGAAATGAAATATATTGGCCTAGATGTTGTTAATAAAATCTTACCTACACACTACACCTCTAACTCAAATTCGCTTCTCGATATATTTTTTACCAATACATTGTCAAAAATTCTATTGTTTGAGCAAATATCTGCCCCCGTGTTTTCTAAACATGATCTCCTATTTCTAACCTACGATTTTAAATTAAAAAAGGTTAATGAAAACTACAGATATCGGGATTTTAAGAATATAGATCTGTCTGCTTTATACGATAAAATTTCAAATGTTGATTGGGGTTGCACATACTATATGCCGTCCGTAGATGATCAACTTCACTTTATCCAAGAAAATATTGAACAACTTTTCGAAGAATTTGTTCCAATGAAAACAAAAAGGAAAACAACAAATTACAATCCTTGGTTTACGTCTGAAATTAAATGTTTACTTGAACAACGTAATATAGCTTATGCAAGATGGAAGAGGTTTAAAACCTCTGAACTACTTTCTGCTTTTCGCACTATGCGAAATAAAGTTAACACAAGTGTTAAAACTGCCAAAAGATTATACTATAAAACACAATTTGAAAACTGTCTAGATAGTAAGGCAAGATGGAATGAAATACGTAAGGTTGGAATCATTGGAAAAGCAGTAGACAGTTCAGAGGATTTAGATGTTAATGATTTAAACTGCAAATTTACGAACCTACCATCGTCTACGGCTGATGTTACTTATTACAAGAACCATGCCACTCTAAATGACCAAAATTCATTTTATTTTAGATGTTTTACTGAAGTTGAAATATTTCAAAGTTTTTTAAGCATTAAGTCCAATGCTATTGGCTCTGATGGAGTCCATCCAAAATTTACAAAAATTTTATTTCCTGCAATTTTACCATATATCACTCACCTGTTTAATTCTATAATAACCAAATCAGATTATCCTACTCTATGGAAGCATGCTAAAATCATACCTATACCCAAAACAGACACTGAGTTTCGGCCAATTGCTATACTTCCCTTTCTGTCTAAGATACTTGAACGCTTAATGCATAAGCAAATCAGCAAATATTTTCAGGACAACAATTTGCTTACTCCTAGACAATCTGGCTTTCGACCACAACATAGTTGTGTAACCGCTCTGATTGATGTTACGGAATATTTAAGATCACAAATTGATAATGATAAAATATCTTTTCTTATTCTCTTGGACCACTCAAAGGCTTTTGATACCGTTAATAGCGAAATTCTAGTATTAAAACTGACCAGGTTACTTAATTTTTCGTCTACAGCTGCGAAACTGATGACTTCTTATTTAACAGGCAGATCACAATCAGTTTTTCATGGGAGTAAAAAGTCCAGTAGTGTCGACCTTACAAGAGGTGTCCCTCAAGGATCTATTTTAGGCCCATTACTCTATTCGGCTTATGCAAATGATCTTCCGGGTCAGTTACAATACTGTAATGTTCAAATGTATGCTGATGATGTACAACTCTATATAAGCTGCAAAGCATCAGAGTTCGATGACTGCGTACGTAAAATTAATGTTGACTTGGATAATGTAAGAACTTGGGCTGCAACTAACGGCTTATGTCTCAATCCAAGCAAATCCAAATATATGTTGGTAACCAAAAAAACACAAATTGTAACATCTTTTCCCGATTTAGTTCTGGGTGAGTCTAAAATTGAATACGTGGATAAAGTAAAAAATCTTGGTATCACATATAATAAACACCTTCACTGGAATGATCACGTTATCATCACAACCGGCAAAGTATACGGGATGTTAAGAAGTTTATGGTGTAGCCAATGGTTCATACCACTTGAAGTCAGAATGCTTCTGGCTAAATCATACCTAATACCGACGTTACTATATGGTTGTGAATTGTTTTCTAGCTGTGACGTAACCAGTAGGCGCAAATTAAACGTGGCTTTTAATGGTATTGCAAGATATATATTTGGCATACGTCGATTTGACCGAATATCTCATTACTCCAAACTAATTTTGGGTGTTACCTTCGAGAATCTTTTGAATTGTAAAACTGTAATTTACCTTCATAGAATAATATACACACAACAGCCGCATTATCTTTATCAAAAATTAAACTTCTTCAGGTCAGAAAGAGGAAACCGTATTATTCAAATAGAACATAACACTGCTTTTTCAGATCAACATTTCTATATAAACGCTATACGAATTTGGAATCGATTACCCCCTTACTTGCAATTAGTCAGCAACGCAATGCAATTTAAAAAGTTAATATATGAACATTTTAAATAACACTGTTAAACATCACTGTTATATTTTTAACTTTAAAACTTAAACTCTTGACTTTTTGTTATCTGTTTTTTAATATTTTATATTGTAAATTAAATCTAAGTTGTTGTCTTAGTTTTATTTTATTATTATATTTATTTTTTTGGCATAATATTTTTTATTTTTAATATGACTATAATACTATTCAGTGCTGTTATATAAGATTAAATCTTTGTACTGAATTATAAGCATACAAATAAACAAATAAATAAACAAATAAATAAAGATCACCATTTTCATGAACGTTTATCAATAGTCTGTAGAAAATAAACATAGCACATTTCATATTTTCCGAATAGTGTCAATAAAACTTCATAAACCTTATTTTTTATTATTTATAATAATAATAATAATAATAGTTCCCAACGGATTATCCACCATATCCCGCCCGACCGGCGCGAGGGGCGCATCCGCATGACGCGCGGATTGTCGAGATCTAAAACTGCTCAGCTACAGAGAGAAACTCATCAGCTAAGTAAGGTAGATAAAAAATAGATAACACAATTAATAAATAATTAGTTGACAGCGAATAGTTATTGTAAAGCATAAAGATAAGAATCAAAGGATATGAAAGTAAATTGTTGCTATGTATTGAGGATAGAAAGAATTGACATTTTTATTCTGCATAGTGAGTCTGAAATATCAAACGTACCAGAATGAGAGTTATAATCTTGACACAAACAACGAAAAGGCTGATTTAATTCAAAATTAGTTCGGCGCTGTTTCAAGATAAGTGGTTTAAAATGTCTTGATGGACGAGAAGGTACATTGAAGTTCACTTCGCTCAAAAGAAACGGGCTTGTGATTGAACCATTTAGTAATTTAATCATGAAAACAATTCCAAGCATTTCCCTCCGACTAGAAAGGTTGGAAGATTAATTAGTTTTAAGCGACTCGTATACGTTGGCAAATTATACAAGGGATCCCAGTGAAGATCTCTTAAGGGAAATAGTAAAAATTGTTTTTGAAATGATTCTAAGCAATGGTGGGCAGAGCAGCTCTATAGAGCTGCGAGAGTAAAATCGTGTGTACGTATACAAAAGCGGTGAGAATAAAATGCGCTCAATTCAATTTCAAGAGTACTAGAAACAGGTTTCTGCCTATACGTTACACAGTGGGCAACTTTGTTTTATATTGATGAAAGTTGTATGATGTTTGAAATTGGTTGGGAAATTGAAGTTATTTTTCTTTTATATAGGTAGTTCTAAAAGCCACAATGCATAATTTCTCCAGGTCGTTAAATCTTATTACAGAGTTCAATTTAAAGCGACATTTTTTGGCGTTCCACAGGGATATTAATGATTTCAGCAAAAATGACCGAAAAATATGTTCTTTCGAAAGCAAACTTACTAACTTGCAAATAAAAAAATATAAAAGAATTAAAAAGATTGCCTGTTACTTTTGAACAAAGAAAGAGTATATTTTCAAAAAAAAACCAACTATTGCTTTGGAATAAAAAATAGTATTTTCTTGTTACAAAAAACAAATCAAAACAATATGAAAAAATATAAACCAGAACTAATATTTGTAAATAAAAAAAAATATATGCTTTATTTTGAAAACTTAATAAAAAAAAGCAAAATATAAACTGAAACCAAACTAAAATGGAAACTAAAACAAAATAGTTACTCGTGAAAATCGGGGTTGGCCCCACTGTCCTCTAAAAAGCACACTCATACAAGCACAAGAGGTGCTGTACATTTGTTTGTAGTGGTGCCCACCGCTGTTCTAAGCCATCCACGTGGACCTGGTAACGTGGGTTCCAAATTATAGAACCGTATTCAAGTATCGATCTGACTAATGTAGTAAAGAGTTTTAGTTACATAAGGGTTGCTAAATAGAACGCCTCTAGCTTTATTGACTGTTACGTTAATCTGGTAGTTGAAACTGAGTTTGTAATCCATAGTAACCCCAAGGTCAACAAAATCATACATTTGCTCAAGACTATAATTGTTAATTGTATAGGAAGCTGGCTGAGAAATTCCTCTCGAAAAACGCATGTATTTACATTTCTTTAGATTAAGCAGCGTATAATTTAAATCGCACCAAGTAACTAGTGTATTGAAATCTGAAATCGAATGAAGCGAATGACGTGAAAAGCTTTACATCGTCGGCATACATTAACATTTTCTATTACTGTAGAAATATCATTTATAAACAATAAGAACAGAATCGGGCCCAGATGGCTTCCTTGAGGAACTCCTGAGGAGATATAAATAACATCGGATTCACAATTTTTAAACACTACTTTTTGTGATCTGTCACTAAGGTAAGAAGAGATCCAGCAATTGAGACCCGGTTCGAAACCCAACTGATGTAGTTTATGAATAAGTAACACAATAAGTAAGTGACACACTTTATCGAAAGCTTTGCTGAAATCAAAGTAAATTCAAGTAAGTTTGTAACGGTGGACTTTCCCTTACAGAACCCGTGTTGACAGTCGAAAGCTTTGCTATGCCACGATAGTTCTCTATAGAAGCTTTGCTTCCGCTTTTATGAAGCGGTAGAAGAAACGACTCTTTCCATGCTTTTGGAAACACACCACACTTTAGTGACAGATTGAACAAATTGGTAAGGGGTTTGTAAATATTGTGAGCACACTTCTTCAAGAAGCATGTAGGAATCCTATTAGGACCGCATTTAAAAGATTCCTTCAAGGTTTTCAGATAAATAAGAACATCATTGGCGCATATAGTTGGACAATTAATTAAATTGTTGCCATGTAGCTCATAGGGATAATTTAGAAAGTCAGAATTGGTGACGGCAGAATAGTTAGAAGTGAAAAATTGCGCAAAGAAATTATTACCCAATAGAAATAAAAAACAACACCAAAAGAGGATAAATTGAAGTAGAGACAAATGCATCGTGACGTCACAGAACATCATAGCTTAGTTGTTAGAATATTGTTGTTGCACTTGACTAAATAAACAATCTTAGCTAGGTCGCTTGATTAGTTTATTTACTTTTTTTTGTAGCACTGTGTAATTCACTAAGAATTATTATCAACAGGTCCTGAGCTCATAAAACTTGCAAAAATATGTAAATGGACAGACCGTAAAAACCAACAACAAAATATTTTTACAAAAGCAACAATAATACATTTCAATGTTTGAAAAATAATTATATGTATACACAATTTAAAGGCACACAAATAAACAAACGACCTCCAAATATAGGAAATCAAATCGCCAGAATGTGGGAAATACGTTATTTGACGCCCGTAAGGAGCTGCGCCGCTTTTCGAGAAAACCCCAGCTTAGCCCTATTAATGTGAAATTTATTAAAAATAGGGCCCACACGAATATAAGGACTATTTATTTCAATTATTTATTTTTATTATTAAACTAATTATTTTAAAAAAATCCCCGAGGTGCTTTTTTAAGAATATTAATTGAACAAAATATTTATTTATTTTATATCATAATAAAAATGAAAATTGGAAATTCTTAATATATTTTTTATTAACTCTTCCGATTGCACTTCTGTGATAGTTCGCTATCTTCTTCGATGATTTCTTCCTGAGTTCGATCACTATAAAGTCAAATAAATACACGTCTTGGTGATGAATGGACTGGTTTAGCATCGAGCAGTCTTATTTTAATCTCGTAATCATATGGGTTGGGCCCATTATTTCCTGGGTTTAGATAGTTATCTTCTAAAGTTTGTCATAAAACATCAATGCAATTCTAACCTAATCCTGTATTTATATTTATTTTAGATACGCAAGCCCTCAAGTTCTCAGAAATATTCTCACCTCGAAAAGGCAGAACCCCTCGAAAGACCCATGGCGCAACGCCTTTGGGTTTGGTTCGATTTGAATATCTTCAGTGCTACTATATGGTTTGTTTCGCCATTAGCGGATTAATTCTAGTGTGGCAGCAGCTCGGGTTACAGGGAAATAAATAATTTGGAGACCTTTATATATGTATGTTTAGTATTCTGCTTTGGTTTAAATTGCAGTTCAACTTCGTAACCGCCAAAATAGATATTTTGTAAAAATTTTTGTGGACAGAAAAAACCACATATTTTACTCATGCTACACGAAGTTTCCTTCGAGTTTGCACTATTCTCTATGGCATGTTATTTGTTTTTGACATTGTTGCCATCTATAGTTGGTTAAATTATGTTTTAATAATAATCGTAAAACTATATTTATAATTCAAAATCTTATTTTCAAAATTCTAATAATCATTTGTATCTTTACAGGCGGGGGGTCAGGAAATTAGCGAAATTTTGTGTATAATGAAACTGCAATTTTGTAATAATAAAATATTTTCTGGACCCGCTCCTGGTATTTTACATAAGTTTTCATTTGCAAACAATTAATTTGATTTCAAATAATAAAGTGTTCAAAGTGTAAGAAACAAGTAAAAATTATCAATTAAAATAAACCAACATATAATCCAAATCCAGTAAAACGAAAATAGATTTAGCATACAGCTAATTAATATTAAACTTAACTATTTTAGTCTTATTTTTTTTTAAGAGCATTTGAAAACGCTTAAGAAAGAGCATTTTCTGGTTTTCATAAATAAATTGAAAAAGTTTTAACAGAGTTTGTATATTGTATTATTTGAATGGTCCTTCATAAGGCGCTTCTAAGTTAGATTTATGAAGATCTTTAACAAAAACAGAACCACAAATATCTAAATTTTTGGGAAAATAATTATGTATTTTCTTTAGTATGATGTACAAATTTGAAACAAGCTGGAAAGAAATATTGTTTAATTTTTGAAGAATTTCGTTTGAAGAATTATTTTCATTGGCCGATAACACTGATCGACGGCCAAAATTTACCAAAGACGCCGTTATGAAATTTGTATGTAAAACCACCTCCTGATTTCGAAAATCGAGTTCATTTTTGATTCTATGGTACCGTTTTCGAGATATTTTCAATTTACCGTTATTCGAAAAAACCAAAAAGACGGCTCCCTTTAATTAGGTACGTATATCTCACGAACGGATCAAGCAATTGCAAAAAGATATTAGCTTATCATTTCAGATTTTTGTTTATTTTTTTATGAAAAAATATGAAAAAAATTACTCTTTGCGAGGGCATCACCTCTTTTTCCAGATATTTTTTCTTTACGTAAAGCTCTGTTTAATAAGAAAACAGATAAGCTATTATCGAAGAAAATCGATGAAAAACTACGTAAGTTATGCACTATCAAATAAAAATATCCAGGTTGCGTAACTTCAATGGATGTATACATACATACATATATTAAAGGTATAAAGTGCAAATGGGATATTATCCGGATAAACGAATAACACCATAGAATTGATAATACTTTTTCTTTAAATAAATCAAATAGTAGGGGAGGGGGCCCAGCTGTGACGCAGCTAAATATTTTTGACATGCGGTATGAGAATGATAGTTTAGCCCTGCCAATCATGTTCGTTTGACGTTCCGCTGTTTTTGGACAGACACGAACGTTAGTATTCGCATTATGTATACGCGCACCAAACATCGTGTTTAAAATCGTGCGAAAAAGTATTTATTATTTTTTTTTCAAATTCCAAAATTTTGTGAAACTGACAGTGAAAAGGTGAGTGTAATGCATCAAAATATTGTATTTGCCGTATATTTTGTGATTCTATATGGATTTATGTGATTATGTGGTGTCTATAAAAAATTTGCTTGTCATACACAAAATAGCGTCGTGGCCCGGTTGTGACTCAGCCCAGTGGCCCAGTTATGACGCACCTTTTTTTTGCACATCCGAACCCTCTACCTCACGATCCCGATCTCTAATGTCATTGGTGACCAGCAGTTCATCGATTTTGGATGAGATTGGTCCTCTTCAGGCCACTGCTCCAAAAACGCCTTCGAATCGTGAACGAAAGCCGATGCAAAGTGCTGAACTGACCTCTCCTGAAAATCGTGCTATTTTGAAGGAAAAGGCAGCAGCAAAATCAGTCAAAGGGGCGAAGAAGCCAACACCGAAGAAGGCAACAACGAAGCGAGCAACACCATCACGAGGCCAAGGGCGTCAAACCAACATCACCATCATCTGATGAAGACGCAGATTTTTGCATCATTTGCTTACAGCTGTTGCCGCAGAAATTGACCGCTGCCAACTCGATCAATTGCAATGTATGCAAGCGTCCAGTTCATTTGAAGTGCGCCAACATGCAGGCAAGTTATTTCACTTGCAAACACTGCGAAAGTGACGTGAGCGACGACGAGGAATAATTCGATGACGATGAATAAAAATCGTTGTCATTTATGTCCATTGAAGGTCATTTTCTTTTGTATTTTTAATTTTTTGCCATTGAAAGCCTTGATAATAAATAAATCACTAAATCACAACAATTGGTGTGACATTCCTTTAATATTTTCTCATTTCCAGTGAATTCCTTGAGGTGCGTCACAACTGGGCCACTTTTTTTTTGGCCTAAAAAAGTGATCCTTAAGAAAATGTGTTCCAAAATTTTTTGAGTAACTCTAATAAACATAGTTTCTTTGAAGAAAAGTTGCGTTTGGTTAATAGCTAAATGATCAACTTCTTAATTTTTCATTTTGCGGAACTGAGGAAAAAATTTTAATTTTTTTCAAAACCCGCGTCATAACTGGGCCCCCTCCCCTACTTTTAATATTAGAATTGTTTTATAGTAGGTAGAGTTTTTGCATCGAAAGGAAGAGTGGTTGGGTTCGAAACATGCTGTAGGCATGTAGTTATAAACACGTATTTCCGTCACTTATGGGTAAGTAGGCAGGTAGATTTTCAAACTTATAAGACACTGAAAATTTTTAAAGCCTACACCTAAGCTAATATCTCGAAAACTATCTGGTTGAGCAAAAAACAATTGGGCAAGCTCGAGACCAGCTAACAATAATTCATAGTGAATTTTAATTGTCAGTTTTTTGGGATCCCTTTTCGGACACTGGGATATGAACTAGTGTCTGCACCAAAGCCGCTGTTAGAAAATTCTAACACTA
The DNA here is from genome assembly GCA_951509765.1 of Sphenella marginata. Taxonomy (NCBI): domain Eukaryota; kingdom Metazoa; phylum Arthropoda; class Insecta; order Diptera; family Tephritidae; genus Sphenella; species Sphenella marginata. The sequence continues at coordinate 35,179,680 of OX608082.1, read as the reverse complement.
AGCTATGATGACCTGTGACGTCACAATGCACTTATTTCCACTTCAATTTATTCACTTTGTTGTTTGTTGTTTTCGCCAACAGTGAGCACACATTATTGTTATACCTTCTGTATATGTATGCAATGTGTGTGCTGGACTTTTTTGTTTGTACATATTTATGTACGTAAACCCGTGCTACGGTTCTTAATATTTGTTGTTGGTTTTTGCGGTCGTTCTTGTTTTACATCGCTGTTATTTAACATTGTAATTTTTCTCCAATTATCAATTTTTCCCAAAAAAACTGACAATTAAAATTACCTATGAATTATTGTTAACTGGTCTCGAGCTTGAAAAACTTACAAATATGTAAAACAAGAAAGACCGCAAAAACCAACATCACGTTAAAATTACGTTTTTGTCATTTTAAAATTAAAACTTCGTCTTAGACATTATTTTAAGTTGACTGTGCCAGACATGAAATGATGTTTATTTTGGAATCATGTATAAGTAGAGAATACTCTATTTGAATTTGACTATGATTATGGGCTATTATGATTATTGGAAACAACTAATTCACCAGACAGTCAAAGAATTTCTCCACTTAATCGTGAACAATCATTACGGATTTTTAAAATTTTTTTTGTAAAAATATAAAAAATTTGTACTTTGCGAGGAAGCATCTCGAAAACTTTTTGTTTTTTTGCAGATAATTTCTCCCCCTCTAAGCTCTGTTTTATTACAAAAAAAACAAGCTATCAGTGAACAAAATCGATGGACTAATAGAAAAGTTATAAGCATTCAAGTAAATATATCCATTTAATGCTTAAGTACCCTACTGGTACATATGTGTTAGTATTCGTATATCAGTTAGTTAGCAGGTAGATTTTCGAAAAGTTATTACTTAGATACAAAAAGCTGTTAGTGTCGTTTTCTCAAACCTAGGTACATTTTAAACAAGAGCATATTTTTGAGGCAGGTAGTGTTTTCTTTGTAGAACTAGGGAACCTTTTTGTTTAGGTAGGCTTGAATTTTTACTGGAGTATATGCGCCTTGTTCCTTCATAATATCTGCAAGGCTCGCCGGATACTGTTCAGTTTATAATTGCAGTTTATAACCCGTCATTTACTTAAAAATAAAAAATGAATAAAAGGGCGCGAGAGTTTGAGTGTACAAATGATCCAGATATGTTCTGTTTCATCTGCGGTCAATTTATTGTTAAAAGTATGAGACGTGTGTTTTCAAATCCTTTGAAAGTTACATACTATAAGTGTTTTGGAATTGAGCCTAAAAACCATGGACACCGAACACTGTGTGCACCACATGCCGAGTCGAATTGATTTCTTCGGAAACCGGAACAAAAAGGTACGTTGGAATTTGTTCCCTTTTAATGCATAGCTGACTAATTTCTGAAACTACCTATTTAGGCGACATGTGAAATTTATTACACCAATGAAGTGGAGGGAACCAACTTGCCATTCAACGGACTGCTATATTTGTACTACAAAAGTACTTGGGGTTGGAAAGTCCAGAAAAGTAACCTATGCGAGCGTATCTACAGTGTCATTACCAGAACTAATTTCAACAGAAGCGACATTGCCAGAATCAAATTTAAATTTGCAACAATTTAAATTTGTTTCATCCGATGTTAAGGTAACATATTATAGAACTCGTCACGAAGAATTTTCCAAGTACTATACGAAGGAGGACAGTGTTTGTTACTGCAAAGACATTGCTGGTCTATTCAAACAATTTGGTGAACCATATGATTCAAAGAGTGGCGATTGTTCATAGACGGCAATAAATTAAGTTTAAAGGCCGTATTATTGCATATTGGCAACCAAAAGCCATCTATCCCGATCGCGCATGCAGTAAATATGAAGGAAACATATGAGATAATGCAAAAATTGCTCAAGTTAATCAAGTACGAAGAATATGATTGGAAAATATGTGCCGATCTTAAAGTCGTTGGAATGCTATGTGGTCTACAAAGTGGATACACAAAATACTGTTGCTTTCTATGCAAATGGGATAGCCGAGCTCGTCAAGACCACTACATCATAAAGGATTGGCCAGAACGAATCGAGTTTCAAGTTGGGGTAGATAACATAAAATACTCTCCACTTATAAAGAAGGAAAAAATAATTCTACCTCCGCTCCACATCAAGCTCGGCCTTATCAAAAACTTTGTGAAGGCTTTGGACAAAGAAGGCGAAGCTTTTCATCATTTGAAGACAATCTTCCCAGAGATTTCAGAAGCAAAAATAAAGGAAGGCATTTTTGTGGGACCGCAAATAAGGAAAATGATGACCAATAACCATTTCAAAGAACTATTGTCACCAGTGGAGGCAGCAGCGTGGGATTCTTTTGAAAAGGTCATTACTTCTTTTTTAGGCAAACACAAAAGTCCTAACTACGAGATGATAGTGAACGACTTAATCAAAAACTATGCGGAAATGGGTAAATAAAAAAACATATTATAATAAATTATATATTACATAAATTTACATGAGAATATATAGCCATAAATCTGAATTCATAGTCCAGTTCCGAACAAACAAGAACGGGAAAAATATAAACACAAAATTTGTTCTGAATTGAAAGATAAATCCAGCCTAAGAAAATTATATACTATTGTGTCACTTATGTATGTATTTATCTAATTTACTTTTTTATTTTCTTTCAGGAGTAAATATGTCTTTAAAAATTCATTTCTTACACTCCCACTTAAATTTTTTCCCGCAAAATCTTGGCGACGAAAGTGACGAGCATGGCGAAAGGTTTCACCAGCAAATGAAAGTGATTGAAAGTCGGTATCAAGGATTCTGGGATGTCGCTATGATGGGCGACTACTGTTGGTTTCTCATAAGAGAAACCGATCCTAATCTAAATAAGCGTCAAAACAAGACACATAACTTTTTCAATTATAAAATAAGATCATAGAGTTAAGACAGAACCATATGTACATATGCTATTATTTGTAGGGTACTTAAGTATTAAATGGATATATTTACTTGAATGCTTATAACTTTTGTATTAGTTCATCGATTTTGTTCGCTGATAGCTTGTTTTTTTTTGTAATAAAACAGAGCTTAGAGGGAGGAAAAAATATCTGCAAAAAAACAAAAAGTTTTCGAGATGCTTCCTCGCAAAGTACACATTTTTTTATATTTTTACAAAAAAAATTTTAAAAATCCGTAATGATTGTTCAATATGTTTGAATCTGCAGGACCTAGCAAAAAGTGTTGTATGTACTGATTATAGCAAATTTTATAAGCTTTCAAATTTTTCAAACCGTTTTCGAATAGCTCAATTTGTTCTTGAGATATACACGATTAAGTGGAGTTTTCTTTTTTTTTTTGAAATAACGGTAAATCGTAAATATCTCAAAAACGGTACCATTCAAGTAAAAATAGCCTTGATTTTCGGAATGAGGAGGTGATTTTACATAGGAATTTCACTATGGCGTCTCTAGTGCATTTTGGCTGTAAACCAGTGTAATTAACCATTTCTTAAAGTGTTTGTAATCTATTAATGGAAATTGTTTTCTCATAATATGCCATAGTTTCTATTCTTTTTAAAGTGCGTTCGATACCGTCAGAGAAAGTTCCATTACTTGAAAAGTTTAATTTGTCTACACCAAAAATTAATACAAAATCAAAACCATAAAAAACTTAGATAAAACGTTGAAATGTTGTAATTTGTAAGCCAAGAGGCATACGAACGAACTTAAACATTGTGGTTTTGTGGATGCCTTTTTCTGCCATGGGAATTCGATGATAATGAATCAGATCAATTTTGGAAAACAATTTGTTGTCGTTGACGAGATGAAGAGGAGAAGGAATGGGGAAGGTCGATATACCAGTATTAAATAAAAATTCGGCTTAATTGAATCAAGGCGTTGAGGTTTATAAAAAGTAAGTACACCTCTTGTTTCTATCTCATGAATCGTTTGGTGTTTCACTTCTTTAGTGTCAGGTAATTAAAGGAAATTCGTTTAACAATTTAGAATATTTGTTTTCCGTAATTGGAATTCTAAAAGAGCAAATGTCCAAATATTTATTACCACCAAAGTGTAAAATGGCCGTTGACGTATAAGAATTATTTGAAAAATAATGTAGTTGTTAATAAATTTTAGAAATCGATGAATGTCTCTGAATTACACCCTGCTCCTGATTTCACCATGATGGTTATTTCAGCTTTTTGAGATTGCAACCACAGTAATCATTAACAATTACGCAATCGTAATTTTTTATATTTTTATACATAGTAGTGCTATGCACACAATGTACCTACTTAACTTCGTTAGCCTACAGGTAGTACGTAATGGTATAAACTAATGGTGATAGGTATTGACTTATGTATATATGTTCGAGTATATCAAAATGTTCAGGATGAAAAGAGAATTTTATTTAGCAATATCTGTATATATGTGAACAAGATAACTTGAGTAAATTTCTAGATATCTATGGGCGGTTTTCGCGACCTCCTGTTAAAGGCCGGATCAGCCAACCAGAGGATACATTTGTCGGCAAGATAAATTCTACTTCATTTTCTCAACCTCCTGCTGAAAACTTTCAGTAAATTTTTGAAAATATGGTAGCACTGCCACAGAAAGTAAACGGAATGCCAACAACAGCTGTAAAAATATATGAAATAAAAAAAATTTCTACAAGATAAACCTTAGCGGTTGGGAGAAGTACGCCTGCCTGTACTACTTTTACTGGTTTCCTCAAACGCTGCTTCCAGTGCATGAATACAAACCGCACGCCAGATTTTCACAGCAATTTTTTTTTTTTTTATAATTTCAAAAACCGAAATAATTTCAGCTAACAATCAGTTGTTTTATGTTTATCGGACCGACACATTGAAAAGGAAATAAAGTCCGCGGGCTTTATATCTTGTCTAAAAGGAAATAACACCCACGGGCGTTATTTCACTGCCCCTTGTTTTAGCTTGTGTGAAAAGGTGGTCAAAAGAATTTAGTGACCCTTATGTTACTAAAACTGTTTTTACTACCTTGGTTAGACCGATATTGGAATATGGCTCGATTGTGTGGAGTCCGCGTTATCAAGTTAATATAGATAAGCCAGAATCAATTCAAAAACAGTTCCTACTTTTTGCTTTGAGAAACCTTCAATGGGATTCAATGTACAGTCTTCCACCTTATACTAGTCGGTTAAAACTTATTGATCTCCCAACTCTTTCTAGTGTTAGGGAAATGCTAGGTGTAATTTTTATGGTAAAATTAATAAACGGACAAATTTCAAGCCCATTTTTTTCAAATGAAGTTAAATTTAATATTCCCTCCCGAGCGTCAAACAATTTTTTTGAAACAATCCCTGGATACATACCACCTTATTCAGCTGATGAAGTTTTTCTGTAGCTGCACAGTTTGAGGTCTCGATGCCTAACGGAGGGAGGTTTGCCTGTCAACCACTCGGCAAATTTGATCCGCGCGTTATGCGGGATGGTGGGTAGTCCTTTGGGTTTATTATTATTATTATTAAAAAGAGTGGGTTCAGCTGGACTGGTGCTATGGTGCAGAAGACAGTATCTGTATATACACCGACGCACACTGGGGCCGCTTATATATATGGCAACGCTCAAAATTCTGAAATCAAATTTTTTTAATCAGAATCGCTGTATCTACACTAAAGCAGTTAATCTTTAGAATCTAAACCCATTAACGGCCATGCATTAACCCATGTTCTTTATTTTAGTTTCGAAATGAATTTTTTCGGTATATCGATACTAAAATAATAAATCCATAGAATTTTAACCCCTTAACGACCACGTATTAACCCATTCCCGACCCATCTTTTTCACTTAATTCTTACATCAAAATATTTGCATCATAATAGTCATGAATTAACCCATTTGTGACAAAATTTTTTTTTACTAAGATAAGAGCTTATTTTCTAAAATCGAGCCTTATGTAATTCCTTTCACACTAATGGGTCAAAAAAACAAAACAAGGTCAGCCTTACTCATCACTGTCAAGTTCCATCAACTCCAATGCCTCAGGAAAATAATTATCGATGTGTGGTCTTTGGCAACGACCGTGAACAAGTAACCAATAACCTATTAAAAACGTCTTGTAAATTGTCGGCGCGACTTGTTTTCTGCTATAGGTCTCTAAAATCCTTGTTGAAACATTCCAAAGCTTCTTCACTCAACTGTCCAATAAGGAGCACGGCTTCCTTAACTCTTTTAGTTACCACCGTGGATCAATATTTTATGTGGTGTAGTGGACATTTGATATGGGAATTAGAAGCTTCACCGTTAGCATTTTAAACAGAACACATATTTCCACTCGTTTCCAAGTCTAACTTAACAAAAAAAAACAAATTATGCTTTAAGTGGCTATATTATAACACAACAACACAAGTCCAAATCAAAGTAAACTGGCTTGAAAAGTAACCTTAACCTCAATTTATCAAATTCAACCAGATATATGAGTTTTTGTTTCTAAATTTAATTGGAATGAAATTTTGAAATTCACTTTTTTTTAACAAAGGACCATATTTTACTGCTGCACTTAGATTTGCTAGATTTTTGCACAAATTACAAAAAATCCATTTAAAAAAAAAATTAAAAAAAAGAGGTACCTTTAGTTTTATGCTTAAAAGTAATTTTTTAAAAGATCTAGTTCAAAAAAATAAACACTAATCAATTACATAGGCTTCCCTTAATTCAATAAAAAACAAGTAAGGAAAGGGCTGTCTTCGGCTGTGCCGAAGTCTTTATACCTTTCATGAATACGCGCAACTTTTCTAAGTGTCCGATCCTTACTTAAAATTACTTACAAACTCTCCAAAACTGTTAATTTAAAAATACATAGCCAAACCACATTTATCGGAGCAATCGGTAATATGGGAGCTATATGTTATGTAAGTCCGATCTGTATGATTTTCACTACACACATCACATATATAATAAGTACCAAACCTGCAAAATTTTAAGTTTCTAGCTTTCTATTTGCAACCTGTATAGCCCAAAACCCATTTATCGAAACTATCGATTATATGGGAGCTATATGTTATGTTGGTCCGATCTAGGTGATTTTCACTACACACATTACTTATATAGCATGTACTAAACCTGCGAAATTTCGCTCTAATAGCTTTTTAATTGCAAGAGTTATAGGCCAAAACCCGTTTATCGGAACAATCGATTGTATGGGAGCTATGCGTTCTATCGGTCCGATCTTGCTGGTTCCGACAAATGATTAATCCTGTGCAAAATGGCGCCTGCTTGCAAAATTTCATCGAGATATCTCTAAAACTGAGGGACTAGTTTGCGTTCAAACAGACGGACGGACAGACGGACAGACGGACAGACGGACATGGCTAAATCAACTCAGCTCGTCGCCCTGATCATTTCGGTATACTTAATGGTGGGTCTATCTCTTCTTCTTCTCACACTTACAAACATCGGACCAAAGTTATAATACCATTTCATGTTCATGAAAGGTATAAAAACAGAATATTAAAATTTGATTTCCTTCTTTTACACCAACCATTTTAAATACACATTAAAATTTCTCACTTTGAAAAAAACACTTTTTGGGGAAAATTTTCCATTTTTGGACTCGTATAACTCCCCACTGAGAACAATACTGTGTTTTTAGTTTTTGGAAAACGTCATTATTTAAAAACTGAATTTTGAGCACGCTCGGCCCCAGTGTGCGACGGCTCCAAACTAAACGGGTCGGCGGAGGAATCTCCTCAAAAGATTGCGATTTGGAACTCTCCTTCAGACTTTCATGGAGGCTACATCCCGGATGGAACAGGACACTATCGGCAAGGAAATATATATTTTCAGCGATAGCCAAGCCGCCATTAAAGCACTTGGCTCTAACTCGTTCAATTCTGAACTAACTCTAAACTGTATTCGATCCCTCCAGGAGATGTTTGTATCCAAACAAGCCTGGTCAAAAAGGGATGGAAAGAGATCCCGACAGGTCTACACCTTAAGAAAGGCTGATCTAAGAGAGAAAAAAGATCAAGTTTGTCCTTCGTTCGTTTTCACAAAAACCAATGCTGTGATATGTTTCAAAGCTTGGGCTTACTCTCGAATTCTAGATATCCTAACCACGGTTGCCACGTTGGTCCCCTTTCACGTTTGGTCAGCTGGTCCGTTTTTTTTTTTTGATTTGGACCTTTTTTAAAGTACTAATAAAAACTGCATACTCATGCGTGTGTTTCCCTGAAAACATTGTAAACAAGTTTCCATTGCGCAGCACTGACAGTTTCAGTGAAAAGGACAACACTGATCGCAATAATCCATTACTATCATTCATTACTTGTCAGCGATATGTAAATGCTGTCAAAACAGCTGGCACAACCGCCATATCAAAACTTTTCGTTATACATACATTGGCCTTCGATTGTCTGTGATTACGCTCAATATAAATTAAAACAAAAAACAAATATGGATGAGTAAGATTGTGTATTTTCTATTTAAGTATTAATACATTTTATTGAGGTAAATTTGTGTTTTAGATATTCAATAAAAAGAGCGAAGGTTGCAGAAACAAGGCAGCAACCACAGTTGGTTGAAAGCGCAGACAGTGAGAGGTAAAGCAATAGTGATTGGTAATGTGTATTTCGTTACCTTAATTCACAAAGGCCCTAATAGACATTTTTTTCGAAACTGCCTTTTCACACGCTTTGGTGCAGGAGCTGTAAAAATAAAATGTGTTTTGTTGTTGGTTTTTGCGGTCTTTCTTGTTTTTACATATTTGTAAGTTTTGCAAGCTCGAGACCAGAGAAACAATAATTCGTAATGAATTTTAATTGTCAGTTTTTTTGGAAAAAATTGATAATTGGAGACAAATTACATTGTTAAATCACAGCGATGGATAGGATTACATGTTTCAGAGTTTCCAAGCTCATCATCAGATCCCTTTTCGGACACTGGGATATGAACCAGTGTCTGCACCAAAGCCTCTGTTAGGAAATTCTAACATCTAAGCTATGATGCCCTGTGACGTCACAATGCATTTATCTCCACTTCAATTAATTCCCTTTGTTGTTTTGCCAACAGTGTAATAAGTTGAAGTGGAGATAAATGCATTGTGACGTCACAACTTACAAATATGTAAAATGTGTTTTGCTCTGTAAAATATTTTCTTGTTATTTAGGGCACTTTTGGATTAAACTAACAATATGCTAAGTATGTGCATTTAAGTAGTAAGAGCATTTTAAGGCTGACGAACAATAATCACAAAAGTTATATGCACGTTTGCGCTTTTTGGGTGAGAGTGAGTTCGTACAAAAATGGAATGGAGGGGGCATGCTTTAACCCTGCTTTCATAACGTACGTCTGCGAGGCGTGTAAAATTCGTGTTGAATTAAGGTTTAAGAAATTGTCCAACTTTATATTTACGTTGCCATGTGTACCACATAGTTCCGCAGCTGGAGAGAGAAAATTTTTCGAAATATCGTTAGTAAAGACCAAACTTCGAAACAAGCTCTAGTTTAACACAATAAATCGCATAATGTTGCCAAAGAACTTTGCTTAAAAGCATTTTGAACTCATAGTTCTTAGCCTTTGCATAGAAGTATTGCACTCAAAAAAATGTGGTCCTTTTTTCATCGAGTTGGTCGTTTTTTTAAATTTTTGGTCCTTTTTTATTTTTGGCGTGGTAACCGTGAACCTAACGATAAAAATTATATTTTATGTGTGCATATATATTTATTCGTAACATGTTATGTTTATTTATCTCTACATATAATAAAATTGTAACAGGTCGATGTCTGTACATGGCAGATATCAACAAAAAATTTATTGGGGGAAGCATTATTAAACGAGTAGAATCCAAATCAACCATTTTTTTAATTTTTGTGTGTCTGTCTGTCTGTCTGCCTGTCCGTATGTTTGTGGCCGTATCACTCTGAAAGTGCTGAATGGAAATGAATGAAACTTTTTTCGTTGGATTGCTAGATACTCAACTTAAAATTTAGGATATTACTTTTTTCGATATCTCAACCGGTTTTGGAGTTATCGCCCAATATGTGGCCCATGTCTGTCTGTATGTTTGTGGTCGTATCACTAAAAGTACTAAATGGAATTGAATGAAACTTCTTCGTTGGATTGTCAGACGCTCAACCTAAAGATTAAGATATTAGTTTTTGCGATATCTCAACAGGGGTGACCAAACATGTCTTAGTACAATATGGATGTCAAACGAAAGGTGTCAATGAGTGCTGTAATATGCGATGTGATCAATTGAAATATCCCAAATGGTTTCGGAGATATCTTGAAGTTATCGACGAATATTTGCAAAAAATGTGTTAGTACAATATGGGTACCAAACGAATGGTGCCAATGGGTACTGTTATATGCGATGCGCTTAATTTAAATATCTCAAATGGTTTCAATTATACATATATGGGTGTTTCCATGCAGCCGTATGCGACATTCGTACACTTTTGGAGTAATATAAATCTCACATAAAACGAGTTTTCGGGAAAATAAAAATACAGTTACGTTGCAATTAAAAAGAAGTATGTTTGGAAAAAAATTGGTCGCCCTGAAAGCTTTGGTGTCTAAAATATCCGTTCAAAATGAGGTGATAACTTACGCGACAAAAACGGAAGTGCTTATATTGTGCACATACATATATGCGAAAGTCTGCGAATTAAGATAGTTCTTAATTTCTTTGAATATTCGTAACCTAAGCTAAATAATGCACCTTTACAATCCTCTCATATTTAAAGAGAAATCGTCTCTTTATATTATTATTTTAAAAAAAAACTAAATAACGTACGTGACATAACGTACGCGACAATTTTTCTAGTATATTAATAATAAAATGCAGGGACGTAACTGTTATAAGAAATATGATAAAAAGGTCCCATTTAACCATTAATACTGATGTATTCAAATATTGGTTATAATTAACCATTACCGTAAGACATTTTTTTGGTCAACATAATCATTATAAATGAGAGAAACATTTTTTGGTTAACAATAACCATTATTGTAAGTGACATAATTTTTTTGGTTATCGGTAGCAAAAAAATGCTAACAATATAAAACAACTTGAGTTGCTGGAGTGGCATGACCAATGTCTGCAAGTTCCTCGAGGAAAAATTTACCACTATTCAGCAAAAATAGTTTGCTGTCGAGTGGGTCACCGATAACCAAAAAATTTATTACTTGCGATAAGGGTTATTCGTAACCAAAAAAATAAATCTCTCATTTATATTGGTTACGATGACTAAAATAAAATAAATCTGATGATAATGTGAATTCTGAAAGAAAAAAATAACAATTATTTTCGGTTCCTGATAAAATGTTTTTTGTTTGAAATTTACACTTTAATTAGGAAACAAAATAAAAATGTATTCTTATTATGAAAACTATATGATAATGAAAATAAAATCGAATTCATAACATATGTATTTGTTGATATACATTCTTTATATATTTACATAAACTCTAATATTTTCTCGTAAGGAGTATGCCGTTCGAGCAGTATTTATATGTATGTTGACTGTCGACGAAAATATCGATATATTCACAAGCGTATTTATAAAATGAAAAAGCATCTGGTAAAATTATATTATTAGCTTTTACTATTTGCCACACCTTTCTCTTTATAACAACACCTATTCCATCCACAGCGCCTTTGCCATGCGAGGTGGCAAAGAAATTCCATCCAAAATATTTGCAGCTAAATTTATTTACAAAATAAGGGATGCTTGTTAAAATAAACTTATTTTTAAACTGCACCTATGTATTCAGGATAATGGTATTGAAAAAATTGCTTTTAACGTCGATTTTAATGTATTACAATAAAATATTCATACTTAAAATAACGTATGCGACAAACTTTAAAGGGTAATACAATTTTTATTACTTCGATTCAAAAGAAAATATCAGCGAATATATTTAACTAGAAGATCTCTTGATTTGGAGTTGTAATCTCTATTACTTGCGACTGTCAATACACAAATGATATAGACAAATAATGTTTTTACATAACGTACGCGACAAAGGTATACTATCAAAAGTAAATTAAAAAAATACCGTTATTCGAGTTCAAACTTCTCTTTTTCTCATTTTTGTAAGTAGTTGGCATTGTTAATTTAATTTTAAAATGTATTTGCACTACTTCAAATCTCTTAATTTAAGTAATTCGGAAGAGAAAATAGTTGATTCAATTTGCGAAAACTGAGTTGAAGAAAATCTCAGTTTTACTCTTCCGTTTATGAGTTTTAAGATACCAACAAGCTGTAAATACTTCCATTTTATAAAAATTCAATTCCTTTTCCCTTAATAATTCGTCTTAAAACCCATTTTCTGGTCATATAATTTTTTCAGTCGTGGTTGACCTTCTCATGGAAACACCCATATGTATCTTCAAAAATTTCGGACGGAAAAAGAGAAGGGTGGGTAGATGCCATGTACAGACATCGACCTGTTACAATTTTATTATATGTAGAGATATGTATGTATGTATTTCAAATTTCGAAAACTGGCCCAAATGTATTTTTTAATTGTTGTTGTGAACTATACAATCAAGTTATAGAAAGAAAAAGTGCGTATAGGCTATAATGATTAAAATCGGACTCAGTCTGTTATAAGTTCTGATACGGAGCGAAGCAAGTGGGCCTTACTAGTAATGAATAAGTTTATACTAACAAATATGTACCAAAGTTTCTGTTTTCAATGGCTTAAACCTAAATACACTAGACAGATTAAGTTTGAATTCAAGCCGCTTTTTTTCTTGTTAACCAAGTTAAGCTCCATAGAGATAATTTAAAATAGGTTTCTTTAAGTATATGGGTCGAAATTACTGCTTAAAGGAAGAACACAGAAGGTTAAATATGGAGAATCTGTATAGTCGTCCAAAACTTTAAGCACTGGTTTCCCTCAAGGATCTGTCCTTGGCCCACTTTTATTTAGCCTCTTTATTAATGACGTTTTCGTGGTATGCAAGAATGCTAATGTTCATGCATATGCAGATGATATTTGTACTTATCAGATCGTATTTGGTTGGTTGAGGACTTATGTTTTAAGTTAAACAGTGACTTGTCTGCTGTTTCTGCTTGGGCTAATGACAGCTATTTATATAGAGATAAAACTGGCATTTTGTGGTCAAATCGGGCAACTCTAATGTCATTTATGTTCAGTTTGGTTTGCCATTTCATCATGAACAGGTTGACAAAAGAACAACGCTTGCAAATCGTGCAAATTTATTCATTAATTGCCGCTGTAGAGCAAAGTGTTGAAGAGGACCCGAATGAATCGATTCGCCACCGTGCACAGCAATTGGAGCTTTGTCCATCAACTTTATGGAAGATTTTGCGCAAAGATCTTGGCTTGTGACCTTACAAGATCCAGCTTGTGCAAGAATTAAAGCCGCGAGACCATGCAATGCGTCGTGATTTTGGTGTATGGGCCGAAAATGAGATTGATTTCGATGCTGATTTTCATCGCAAAATTTTGTTTAGTGATGAGGCTCATTTTTGGTTGAATGGCTACGTCAACAAGCAAAATTGCCGCATTTGGAGTGAAGAGAATCCACATGAGACCCTTGAAACGCCATTACATCCACAAAAACTGACTGTTTGGTGTGCCATACTTCTTCCGCAATAATGCTGGAGAGGCAGCTACCGTTAATGGAGACCGGTATAGAGCCATGATAACCGACTATTTTGGCTTCGAATTGGATGGCATGAATGTGGATGAGTTGTGGTTCCAACAAGACGGCGCTACATGCCACACAGCGCACGTCACAATCGATTTATTGAAGGAAACATTCGATGAGCGCATAATTTCGCGGAATGGACCTGTCAATTGGCCACCAAGGTCGTATGATTTGACACCATTGGATTATTTTCTTTGGGGATATGTGAAGTCGCTCGTTTACACCAACAAACCAGAAACGTTTGGGGAAAGTGGAAGCCAACATTCGTGGCATTATTGCCGACTTACGGCCCCATATGCTCGAAAAAGTGGTTGAAAATTGGATCTGTAGAATTGGCTTTATTCGAGCCAGCCGCGGCGGCCACATGCCCGAAATCATATTTAAACATTAATGGCATAAAATTATCCTTCCAATAAAGCCAAATTGATGGACCTTAAAACGATTTTCTTGTGTTTTATTTCAATTCGAAGTTCTATACCCCTAAAAAAAACACCCGATACTTAAATGCGACTTATGGTTCAATTATGCTTGCATAGCATAGCAATACATTGCATGGGATCTGTCATTTTCGATATCTGTTGAATTGGTTTTACATGGCATAGAAGTCTGTTGAATTTTGATCTCTATGTAACTTAACATACCTACTGTCAAAGCTTTTGCTTATTATTTTTATAAATTTTAGTAAAAAACAAATAAAAGCGTTGTAATGGAAGAAGAAAAGCTGAAAGAATGTGTGCGAGCTCATGAAATTCTGTATGTTTCGCGAATATCTGATTTTGAGGGGTTGTGCGTTGTGCGAAGTATAATCAACATTTTCTCTTACGTGCTGTGTATTGCTATGCTATGCCCTACTATGCAAGCATAACTGAATCATTAGTCTTACGTTTTGCCTATATGTATATGTATAATAGCGCAATGTGTGTCAATGATATTCCATGTTTGTTCGTTGGTCCTAGCTGTCTTACGATCCTCAACTCTAAGTTTATGGTATACTCCGAAAGCTTAGAGTATCTGCATCTTTTACGCCAGTGAAAACTAAGAAAAAATTAGTGCAACAACTAATAATGCCACTAATCACCTACAGCGAGGTAGTATACAGTAAACTTGAATCCATATCCTTACATAAATTGAACGTTGCATTCAATAATGCCACTAGATATGTGTACGGAATTGGTAGATAAGACCATGTTTCGGTTTGGCGAACTAAAATCTTCTGTACAAAGTTAGCGTCTGGAAGCAGCCAACCTAACTTCATGAGAGGCTTCATCATTTCGAAATATAAGTACCTGACGTCGTCTAGACTGTTTTTCATTAGCGCGATAAGAGCTATTTGAAGAAACAAATAAATTATAAATTTCTGTAAACTATTTCAGTTCTTTCTTACTTCTTTGTTTATTGGGAAGCTAGTTTATTAAACAATATTTTCCAAGCGTAAACAGTAAATGTTTTCCAAACGAGTTTGTAACTAAAAAATTTCACAAACGTTAAGATATGTTTTTCCAATGGTGTGGTAGCCTTGGAGAAATCACTTGAGGTGAACTCTCAGCGAGGTGAAAATTGTCTCAGTTTTCAAAAATAATGTTTGAAATTTTATATGCTTCATTTATATTGATTTTGTTATATGGGCATCGTGGTGTGACGGTAGTGCAGCTGGCCTACCACACAGAAGGATCTAAGTTGGAACCCCTCTACAGGCAACATGAAAAATTATTTGAAAAGGTTTTTTAAAACGGGTGTCATGAAAGGCTTCTCAGAAAAAATGCACATATTTGCCTTGCAGATGGGTACAGGTGTTTGTCGACGAAGAAAGACGC
Source organism: Sphenella marginata (assembly GCA_951509765.1). Classification (NCBI taxonomy): domain Eukaryota; kingdom Metazoa; phylum Arthropoda; class Insecta; order Diptera; family Tephritidae; genus Sphenella; species Sphenella marginata. The sequence goes on along the minus strand of OX608082.1, from coordinate 35,164,224 downwards.
AAACTTTTTTTGTTTGAAGAAAGACGCATTATAAATATTTTAAGAAAGAAAGACGCATTAAAATAATTTTTAAGAAAGAAAGGCGCTTTAAAATATTTTTTAGGAAAGAAAGACGCGCTTCGACAACTAGCTGCAATATAAGTTATTCAAAAAACGAAATACTAAATAAAAATACATATGTATAATGGGTACTAGGGCGGTCACTCACTCAATAAGTAGTTAGCCCCAAGATTTAAAACACCGTCCGCAAATTTTGATGCCGATTAGAGAAACTAAACCCGTGTCACACTGAGCCCAAAGTTTAGATTCTCCCAAGAAGAGTCAAAAAAGTAAAATATGTATTATTTATATTAATACCCAGAGTCTATAAGACTGTAGCCCAAGATACCACATGTCATAGGGTAGTGGGCTTCCGTGCGGCACGCATTAACTGTCTTCAATTGGGACCTAATTTTACATGTGATATCTTCAACTGTAGTCCTGTCGATTTTGGGTATAAAATAATTTAAAAATGTACATTATTTTTTGGACTCTTCATAGTGACTCTTCTTAAGTATGTAGTATGTAGATGATCCCTATAACGGACAACTCCGCCTAGGTCATGCCAAGGCTTTGCCATGCAAAGCGTATGTTTTCCTATTTGCGAGCAATTTACCGTGTATTCTCCAAGGGGCATACCTAGTTTTGCCACGATTATTTACCTGTAATAGTCCTACCTAAATTTTTCCAGCTTGCACCTGCTTAGCTTTTTAAATTCCTAGCTTGGGCTGGCCCAATTTTTTTCAATCCAGCACCAAATCCCTTTTGAAGTTTACTGTAAATGCATACAGTGCGTCTTTTTTCGTCGAAATACTTGGTTATGCGCCTTTCTTCACCGAAATATTTTTTAATGCGCCTTTCTTTGTCAAAATATTTTTTAATGCGCCTTTCTTCCTCAACATATTTTTTAATGCGCCTTTTTTCGTCAAAATATTTTTTAATGCGCCTTTTTTCGTTGACAATTTGTTGAATGCGCGTTTCTTCGTCGGTAGCGAAGATATGACCGATTTTCTGCGAAAGTAAACCAAGTAGTTTTTTTTTGGCAAATATTGCAAACACTGTGGTCTTTTTCTTTTTTTTCCTACATCCAAACAAGGGTACATATAAAAATAATTATAACTATTTCATATACTTTTATTTGTAACCAATTAGTATATATATAATCAGCAATATAAGCGATTATTGCTTGTGACCACAGATATCATAAAAATAAATAGAATTACTTATTGCAGCACTCATAAGCACCTTTTATTTGATAACCATATTGTACTAACACATTTTGGATCGCCCTTGGTCCACATATTGGTCGATAACTACAAAACTGGTTGAGAGATCAACGGTCACAATTTTATTATATGTACTGTGATACTCAGTTTTCACACGTGTAATGTTGGCAGTGCTTTGTGTAACGTAGGCAGTGCCTTATTTTATGTTAAATTACGCTAAAAAATCCTAAAGATTTTGGTAAAGCGGTATGCCATGACCTTGTGGCATCCTTGCTATATAACATGAAGAAAAATTGGGATGATTGCCTCAGCAAGTTCGCATAAATTAAACCAGACATGATCTATATCTTGATCTCACTTCCAAATGATGTAACGTTAGCAGTGCGTTTCACGCGCTTATAACTTTTACGGTATGGTAGCCATCAAACTAATTTTACTCTTAAAATGAAGGTATAGGCCTACCTGATAGCATAAGTAGCAAAACCTTGGACGTTTCTCACATTTTTGTTATTATTTAGTATAAACTAAATAAAAACTCCATGCGAATGTAACGTTAGCAGCCGGAAAATTGGTCATATGTAAGTATGTAAGCATAGGTACCCGTAATCGCAGTGCGTATGTACAGAGATATGTACATATGTAGCGTGAGTGAAAAAAAAAAACCAACACAGAAAAATTTCAGACTACACTACGAAAAATAAGTAATTTATATTGTATGTATGTGGTTAATGAAGTATGTTCATCTCCAGTTCTTAAGTTATTTAACAATAATTTGATTCAAAAATTAAAAACTATATCAGTGGAAAGGGTATAATGAGAATATAACCTGCAAAAACATATTTATGTCAAAAAATAAAATTTAAAATTTTGTGAGAAAAATAAAATTTCAAATACGATTTCTCAAAAGTTCAATTTGGCACATTCATGCTTCTGGCAAGCGAGCGACGATATCGCACCCTATATACTAAAGGGTCACAACTCAAAATTTTCCAATAATGAGTTTTTTGCATAAATTAGTTCAGAGTACACATCTCTCATTGAGAACGTCAAAGTGAAAGCAAGTGAACGTGGGGCGCTCACTTTTAATTCTATTTATAACCCAATTTAAAATTATTAATATTCAAAAATGAACTGCATAATTTGCAAGGAAAAAATTGATCGCAATAGTGCTAATAAAATTGATTGTACAGACTGTAAAACTTTTTTCATGGCATTTGTGTTAACATCAATGCAGCCGATATAGAATTTTTCAAGTCAAACAACAAAAAGTATCGCTGTGACAAATGCACTGCTATGCGAAGAAAGACATTGCAAGGAGCAGCAACAACACAAACGCAATCAGCTAACCAAAAGCAAGTTGTGACAAATGCACCGAATGTTGGGAAAAAGCAAAACAATGCTAACGAGTGCGCGCGAAATTCTGCTAGCAGAGACGATCAAAACAAACAAGCAGGTATGGCTGTATCATGCGTAAATGGGGATGAAGGCAAAATAACTCTTCAGATTTTGTATGAAGAGATCATTAGCCTTAAAAAAATAAACATGGATTGCCTTAACGAAATTCAAAATTTAAAAGATGAAAATGTGGCATTGAAGCAACGAGTTGATAAGCTGGAAAGCCGGCTAAACTGGAGCGAGCAATCTCAGCTAACAAATTCAATTGAAGTTGTAGGCGTACCGAACGTCAACAAAGAAAATGCTAAAGAATGCATTGAAAAAATCCTCAGTGTTGCATTGAATGTGGAGGTTATGGATGACGGTGGGGTGCAATGAAGCCATACGCAATAAAGCCATATGGCTTTATTTCCAATAAGTTTGAGAAATAAAGCCATATGGCCCTATTTCCAATTGCTAATACGCATAAAGCCAGTATGGTCTTATTGCCATTTTCAAAACGTGGGCGGCGCGATATCATGAATCTGGGATTGACTTAGGTCAGATCCTCAATTCGGGGCGTGATCCATGTTTTTTATGTGCAGAACACCTTTACGCGTAGGCGGCCTTTGGCCGCGCTTCAAAAAATAACCCTGGGCTACGCCATTCCAACTCCGGGTGGTTGCCATAGCCGTGGCTACCGTCACGGTGATGTCCTTCCGCGTGCCACTCTTTTCTCACAGGGTAATGTGATTACAACAACCACATGAGAATGACAGAAAATTCTGAACTTTAACTGCAAATATCTCGCAAACTACTAAAAATATTGGTTCAGCGGAGTTATATTCATGCTCCTGGGACCAAAGCGCGTCTCCTGATACATATCTCAACATTTTTGGTTGTATATTAGCGCTCGGCACCCCACATAAACGATTACCACGTCTAGATTTAGAATCTGAAATGAGATTTTTTTCAACCGTTCAAAAGTTATTTGCAGTTAAAGTTCACAATTGTCTGTCATTTTCATGTGGTTGTTGTAATGGCACATTAGGCTAAGCCAAAAAAGTGAAAAAGTGGGAAACGTGGCACGCGGAAGGACATCACACCCGGAGTTGGAATAGCGTAGCCCAGGGTTATTTTTTGAAGAGCGGCCGAAGGCCGCCAATGCGGAAAGGAGTTCTGCACATAAATACCATGGATCACGCCCCGAATTGGGGATCTGACCTAAGTCAAATTTTCGCCTGCCGCGCTACTTCGTCGAATCTCAAACCCAAATGCCTCAAAAGTCAAAATATTATACGAATTAACGGCACTGACTTTAATTCGTTTTTGGTCATGCGTCTTAATGTCACTGACATTAATTCGGTTTTTGGGTGCGAATTAACACTGACGATAATTACACTGACGTTAGTTCGCGCCACCAAATTGGCGCCTTTTCCAAAACACAGTTTTTTGAGATAGTATAAAATATTACTCACAACAATGTATAGGAATCAAGTTCTTCCTTTCAAAGTATGTCGTCCATAAAATATACGCGTTCGCGGCCCAGCCCGCGTTGCAACCGCGCGTTGTGGACCGGCGCGATACCGCCTTGCTTGCCATTTATTTTAAGTTTTACCTCCGTAATTCCATATTATGGCTTTATTACTTATTTGAGAGAATTTTCGGTATGGCTTTATTTCGCTTTGCGATTTAACCGAATTGGAAATATCGCCATATGGCCTTATTTCCATTTGGTTTGAGAAATAAAGCCATATGGCCTTATTGCGTATGGCTTCATTGCACCCCACCATGGATGACATTGAAAATATCAGTATAAAACATGTCAATGCACGGCAACCCCAATCAGCTAGTTCTAGCGACATACGAATTGTTTGCGTAAAGTTTAGATCCCTTGAAAGTAAGAAGAAAGTTATGTTAGCCAAAAGAACTGCCAAAAATAAACTAAATTTTTCGCTTTTTTCTGATTCCAGAAATAAAAATATTTACATTAACGATAGTTTTACAAATTATAATAGAGCTTTGTTTTTAGCTGCCACTAAGGTAAAAAAAGAAAAGAAATTTAAATTCCTATGGTTAAACAATTCGAGAGTTCTGATGACAAAAAATTTAAATGATAGAGCTGTTATTGTTAAAACTTTTGAAGATCTCGATGAGATCAGTTTAAATTAAATATTTTGTTATTTTTACTTCTAAAATTATAATTATGAATTCTGGATCCATTTTAATAAATAACAGCCCTATCATTAGTGTCATCAACGCCTCTCATTTAATAACATCTGAAGATAATACTTTTACTGTTGTGCACCAAAATGTAAGGAGTCTCAGACGGAACGGAAAAATATATTTGTTTCTGAAATTTGAATTTACTCATATGCCTAATTATAACTTTTTCGCAAATACAAACGAGTGTTATTCTGCAGGAGGTGTTGGAGTTTTTATACGGGATGTCTAGGAGTGTGAAGTTACATGCCTTAATTTATCAACCGCTGATGCCATTAAAATTTCGTTGTTAATATCCAATATACCTTAAGCAGCCATTATGCATACTTAGCATAGACTTGACTTGACTTGGGAACTGCCATTTAGCACTTAGAAAAATAACAAGAGAGCACACTAGCCAGTTTCAAATAAGAGTAAAAGTTTCCCATATCGAATTGTTTTTTAAAAGTAATCGTGTGATTTTTTACATGTAACTCAGTAAAAAGTACTAAAACGCATTTTCTTGGCATTAGGTTTCAATTTTCTGAGCTTATCTACAATCAGTATATAGTCAATGCCAAAAAAAAACTATAAAGCATTTTGGGAGGAAAAAATTTTTTTTTTAGGTTAGCCTAATTTGAATTCAATTTATTTGACAGTCAGTTTTGCGGCTGCCATATGAATAATATACATCCAAAAATTCTTATCTCTATAGAATAGTTGGAGGATTTTATTCAAAATTTAAAAAAAAGGTATGGCATCACAGTTCTCTCACGGCGCTCACTAAACTTAGAATTTACATAGAAAATCAAAACTCAACAGAATTCTAAGTCAAGTCAAGTAGGGTAATCGGATACATGCAAACTTCATTAAACAGAACGCTAAGTGGCAGTTCCAAGTCAAGTCAAGTCTATGCTAAGTATGCATAATGGCTGCTCAAGTCAAGTCAAGTTTATGCTAAGTATGCATAATGGCTGCTTTACACCTTTGTATGTCTTTATAGATTGCATTCCCTTTCTTTCAAACTATTTCATGAGGAATTTTCTCTCCTATTGTGTAGTGAAAAATCAGATAATATTTTTGTTTTAGGTGATTTCAATTTTGATTTGCTGAGTTCAAATACTATATTAGATAACTATCTTGCACTTCTGGCAGAACATGGTCTAATTTCTTTTATACAAGAGACTACCCGCCCTGAGTCTGGGAGCTGTATTGTTGTATTAGCAGTGGCAATACCCAATCAGTAATTAGCAAAATTAATTTTAATGTTCTTATTGAATCCCTTCGCTTTGAAATCTGAGAAACTTTTTTTGGTCAAACAAACGTTAACAAGGCATATAATTCATTTATTAACACTCTCACCCTCCACATTAACAATTCCAAAAAAACTGTTTTTTCGAAACCATCCTCTTTATGCCTCAAGCCATGGATAACTCGTGGTTTATTGCATAAAATCAAAATGAAAAATAAATTGCGAAAAAAATGCAAGAGGCATCCGGCCAACACTAATCTTCGGAATCGTGTCCGTCGTTTGACTAATAAACTAAATAAAGAAATAAGATCAAGTCGAGATAAATATTACCAAAACCTGTTTTTATCAGCACAAGGTAACTCTAAAAAAGAATGGGACGCTGTAAATCGTATTATGAACCGAAATTCTAAACGAAAACACGGTTCGCTTGTATTATGCGTGGATGGTGTAGATATTTCAGAGTCTTCGGTAGTTGCAAACGAACTCAATAACTTCTTTGTTAGTGTAGGAGCAGTTTCTGACGAAATCAGGAATCCAATGTTGTGTCTGTGTCATACAAACAGTATAATCACTGAATTCACGACATCTCAAATCGCATGTTAAAAACCATAGCACTTTATATTGTTGATATTTTGATATATTTATTTAATTTAAGTATAACCTCCGGTATTTTTCCAGAAGATTTGAAATGTGCCACAGTGATACCATTCTTCAAGAAGGGAGATAAAAAAGACAAAAATAACTACAGGCCTCTACAACTATAGTTTTGGATTCACTTTGATTATTTTCAACTTTAACTTTCTGCACTCTATTCGTTAAGTATGACTGAAACCAACTAAGAATGTTGCCACGAAACCCCGCTGTTCTAAGCTTACTCAGTAAGATACTATGGTCTACCATATCGAATGCTTTTGTTATATCCACAAAGAGGCTAGCACAGCACATCCTATCATCCATCGCCTTATATAAAAAAGAAGAAAAGTCGAGAAGAGCATCTTCAGTTGTAGCCCGGACATAAAACCAAACTGCTTCGGGCTAAAAAATTTTATTTTATTCAAGTAAGCTAAAATCCTAACTTTTATTGCTTACTATCTTCAATGTCAAAAATTTTTGAAAAAGCAAGTACGCTAGCAAGCTTCACCCACTCTTAATTCTACAACAGTGTCTCATCCGAAAAATGTGTAACGCGTGTCGTCTATCAGACTCTATGAGCCTTTTCAAGAAATTAAATATTCTTTCCGTGCGACACTTATACTATTTTAAAGTGTTGAACATTTTTTTTATAAGGAGTGGGTATACGCAAAGCCCTATATACAACCCATATTGCTTAAGAAGTAGATCATCATCTCGTGTAACAGTTCCTAGCTTCCGTACCACACTTTTTCATAACTTCTTCACTACCGTATCATGTAAATTGTACAATAAACTACCTGCTGATATACAACTCATTGAAAGTCTATCTGAGTTTATAAGGGAAGTCAAACAGTGGTTACTTGGTTTCAATCATGAAGGTATAGAAATTCTGTTGCGACCTATTATATAAATTCCTGTTGTTTAGTATTACTGAAGGATTAGATTTACCTTAATGCAACATTATTTTAAACAATCTAGTTTCTACTCTTTATTTGTACCTAAAAATATGAATTTAAAAAAAATTATTTTAGTATTATGCGCCCCACATGCATTTATAAAATCTAAGGAAATGACATTTCCACTGCTTTTAAAATAAGCATCTAGTGTCCTTAACTATTTTCTTATTTGAATTGTTATTATTATATTGTTAGTACTTGATAATCATTCATAAGAAAATAAAGAATATACAATACAATATACTGCAAAAATTTCGTTCACATAACTATTTTCTTTAACTGGAAAAATACAGTTATGTCTATTTTTATGTCAAGTGTGTTGCTTTTGCACGTTCAACGTTTCTCTTCTCTCCTGAAAATCTTAAAATTTGAGTTGTGACCCTTTTGTATTTAGGGTGCGATATGCAAACATAAAATTATAATTTATAAAAAATCAATCAAATCAATTCAATTTCTTGCTACAACACATAGATTAGTGATTACAAACTTAGACATAAATGAGTAACAAATATATATGTTTATCATTTAAAATAATGAATCAATCAAAATAAAAATAGTTTAAAACTCATTAAGTATAATTCTTACATAAAAAAAACTTTAAGAACATTTTAAAACAAATAAAACTTAATTTCATGACTTGGGATCAAAAACAAACTTAAAAGAACAAGTCTTTATGGACCAATAAATTTAAATCAACTACTACAGAACTAAGTGCAATCCTTAACAAATTTAACTAATTGTTTTGGGTAAGCCTATTACCATATTCGTTTTTTATATGTTTCATGTTCGAAAATACGTATTCACATACATAAGTGGAAGAAAACATTCACAGTAGTTTTGTCACCTCATTTTTTAAAATCGGATATTTTTTAGAAGAAACCATCCAAAATGAAACACCTGTTTCAGAAATTGCTCGGAGATGTAAATCTGATTGTATATCGCAAAGTTCCAGTTGAAACAAGGGTTTTTGTTTGTAAATGTCACATGTCATCGGGTTTAAAAAAATATCAACTAAAGTCTCTATAGCTTTGAAATCTGTAAATCAGTTATTAAACTCAATTTGCATAGCTTGTATGTGTTTACTATACGGTTTGAAGCTGATAGCTGGTATTTCAGATTGAATTTCCTTGCAGGATGGAAAATTTGAGAGCTGATTTGTTTCTAAATTTATCTGAAGAAATTTTAATTTATTTTTAAAGCCATTTATTAATAATATCATTTCAACAATGCTTTGGTTTGGTTTTTGGAGCTGGACATTTAATATATTGAATATTGAGGAGAAGTCAGTTAAAACTCTGGAGTTTTCATCTTAGCCTGTAGCAGCTCTGATTTTTTAACGTGCGAATACAGAAACTTCTTTACGAATGGGGAAAAATCTTTTAAGGCATTGTCCTCTGCTTAGCCAACGCACCTCAGTAAACATCCTTAAATCAGTGTACGTGGCCTTTAGTTCCCATAAAAAGGATTGAAATAGGCGGTGGGTAAGTGCGTGATGACCACCACGTATCTTGTTTACGATTTGTATTACGGCGTCCATTGTGTCTCTTAGCCCTATTGTTTTTGCGCACAGTGACTCTTGATGCATCAAGCAGTGGTAAAATGGCACGTCGTAGTTATTTTTTAGAAACTGTCCCCGCAGTCCAATTTCTTTGCCTCTCATATTTGGCGCTCCGTCAGTACAAATTGCACTTAGTTTTTCGAAACCATTAATCGGTTTTACCGCAATTTCTAGGGCATTAAAAATATCAACGCCTTTTGTGGTTATACAGAGGAATTATGGTCAAAAGATCTTCTGAAACATTCAAATCTTCGTCGATATATTTTATAAATATAATTAACTGAGCCACGTCTTTCACATCTGTACTTTCATCTATGGCCAATGAAAAAGCTATGCGAGAGTTTATTTTGTTTATCAGTTTTTGGTTAATTTGATTGCTTATATCACTAACTCGCCTGATAACGGTTGGTCGGGATAATAGTACATTTGATATCTTAGCGGACATTTCAGATCCGGTAGATTCAAAACAGGGTAATTCTTTACGACCGTACGTAACTGATAAATACACCTCCAAAGAGAGGTATCAAAAGACGCGTTTTGACCTCTGTAATAAGAATCCGAATCCGGAAAACAAATATTTTCAGTAGTTTGCGAGATATTTGCAATCAAAGTTCAGAATGTTTTGTCATTTTCATGTGGTTGTTGTAATCACAAATTACACTGTGAGAAAAGTGTGTACGTTGCCACGGTTTAGGCAACCACCCGGAGTTGGAATGGAATAGCCCAGGGTTATTTTGTGAAGCGCGGCCGAAGGCCGCCTACGCTGAAAGGTGTTCTGCACATAAAAAACATGGATCGGGCCCCTATATCAGGATTTGACCAGGGTCATTTTTTGGTTTTTTGTTAATAACATTTCACTGAACTGAAATATTTCTTTTCCGGTTTCGGATTCTTGTTACAGAGGTCAAAACGCGTCTTTTGATACCTCTCTCGATATTTTTGGAGGTGTATTAGCAGTTACGTACGGTCGTAAAGAATTACCCAAAACAGTATAGAATGTCAATGCAAGATGATTTAATAAACAGCATACTAACTACAACTCAACTAAAGTTTGTTCGTAGCAGTCTGAAACCATTTCCTGATTTATTGATTCTCTAAGTCTGGCAACAATGACTTCTCTCAAAGCCCCTACGATATTACTATATAAAAAAAAGTCATGCTCCCAAGAGCTTTTAAAATGTCGATTAGTTTTCATTTTTTACAAAAAACCAAGATATTTTTGTCGGTGTTCTAAAAATTCACCGCAGCTGGTATGCGACGCAATTAAAAAATGAAAACAAATACAATTGAACATGTGTACTCGTATTCACCTACAATTTTCATGTTCAAATTGTTCTAGTTTGAAAAAGTTCAAACTCTAATTACCTTATATGCATTATTTTAACTATGAAGTTATTAAAACAAAGTTTGCTTTTAGTTTTTATTTCTTTTTATAGCTATTATATGCATTTTTCAGTTGCATTGACCTTTTCCAATCAAAATTTTAAAATATCCTTCCAATTCTGCTTTAACCTCGTAACGACACTGTATGAGAATATTAATTCTAATGTGGAAAAGCATCGGGAAAATACTGAAATTGGTAGATAAGACCATGTTTCGGTTTGGCGAACTAAAATCTTCTGTACAAAGTTAGCGTCTGGAAGCAGCCAACCTAACTTCATGAGAGGCTTCATCATTTCGAAATATAAGTACCTGACGTCGTCTAGACTGTTTTTCATTAGCGCGATAAGAGCTATTTGAAGAAACAAATAAATTATAAATTTCTGTAAACTATTTCAGTTCTTTCTTACTTCTTTGTTTATTGGGAAGCTAGTTTATTAAACAATATTTTCCAAGCGTAAACAGTAAATGTTTTCCAAACGAGTTTGTAACTAAAAAATTTCACAAACGTTAAGATATGTTTTTCCAATGGTGTGGTAGCCTTGGAGAAATCACTTGAGGTGAACTCTCAGCGAGGTGAAAATTGTCTCAGTTTTCAAAAATAATGTTTGAAATTTTATATGCTTCATTTATATTGATTTTGTTATATGGGCATCGTGGTGTGACGGTAGTGCAGCTGGCCTACCACACAGAAGGATCTAAGTTGGAACCCCTCTACAGGCAACATGAAAAATTATTTGAAAAGGTTTTTTAAAACGGGTGTCATGAAAGGCTTCTCAGAAAAAATGCACATATTTGCCTTGCAGATGGGTACAGGTGTTTGTCGACGAAGAAAGACGCAAACTTTTTTTGTTTGAAGAAAGACGCATTATAAATATTTTAAGAAAGAAAGACGCATTAAAATAATTTTTAAGAAAGAAAGGCGCTTTAAAATATTTTTTAGGAAAGAAAGACGCGCTTCGACAACTAGCTGCAATATAAGTTATTCAAAAAACGAAATACTAAATAAAAATACATATGTATAATGGGTACTAGGGCGGTCACTCACTCAATAAGTAGTTAGCCCCAAGATTTAAAACACCGTCCGCAAATTTTGATGCCGATTAGAGAAACTAAACCCGTGTCACACTGAGCCCAAAGTTTAGATTCTCCCAAGAAGAGTCAAAAAAGTAAAATATGTATTATTGATATTAATACCCAGAGTCTATAAGACTGTAGCCCAAGATACCACATGTCATAGGGTAGTGGGCTTCCGTGCGGCACGCATTAACTGTCTTCAATTGGGACCTAATTTTACATGTGATATCTTCAACTGTAGTCCTGTCGATTTTGGGTATAAAATAATTTAAAAATGTACATTATTTTTTGGACTCTTCATAGTGACTCTTCTTAAGTATGTAGTATGTAGATGATCCCTATAACGGACAACTCCGCCTAGGTCATGCCAAGGCTTTGCCATGCAAAGCGTATGTTTTCCTATTTGCGAGCAATTTACCGTGTATTCTCCAAGGGGCATACCTAGTTTTGCCACGATTATTTACCTGTAATAGTCCTACCTAAATTTTTCCAGCTTGCACCTGCTTAGCTTTTTAAATTCCTAGCTTGGGCTGGCCCAATTTTTTTCAATCCAGCACCAAATCCCTTTTGAAGTTTACTGTAAATGCATACAGTGCGTCTTTTTTCGTCGAAATACTTGGTTATGCGCCTTTCTTCACCGAAATATTTTTTAATGCGCCTTTCTTTGTCAAAATATTTTTTAATGCGCCTTTCTTCCTCAACATATTTTTTAATGCGCCTTTTTTCGTCAAAATATTTTTTAATGCGCCTTTTTTCGTTGACAATTTGTTGAATGCGCGTTTCTTCGTCGGTAGCGAAGATATGACCGATTTTCTGCGAAAGTAAACCAAGTAGTTTTTTTTTGGCAAATATTGCAAACACTGTGGTCTTTTTCTTTTTTTTCCTACATCCAAACAAGGGTACATATAAAAATAATTATAACTATTTCATATACTTTTATTTGTAACCAATTAGTATATATATAATCAGCAATATAAGCGATTATTGCTTGTGACCACAGATATCATAAAAATAAATAGAATTACTTATTGCAGCACTCATAAGCACCTTTTATTTGATAACCATATTGTACTAACACATTTTGGATCGCCCTTGGTCCACATATTGGTCGATAACTACAAAACTGGTTGAGAGATCAACGGTCACAATTTTATTATATGTACTGTGATACTCAGTTTTCACACGTGTAATGTTGGCAGTGCTTTGTGTAACGTAGGCAGTGCCTTATTTTATGTTAAATTACGCTAAAAAATCCTAAAGATTTTGGTAAAGCGGTATGCCATGACCTTGTGGCATCCTTGCTATATAACATGAAGAAAAATTGGGATGATTGCCTCAGCAAGTTCGCATAAATTAAACCAGACATGATCTATATCTTGATCTCACTTCCAAATGATGTAACGTTAGCAGTGCGTTTCACGCGCTTATAACTTTTACGGTATGGTAGCCATCAAACTAATTTTACTCTTAAAATGAAGGTATAGGCCTACCTGATAGCATAAGTAGCAAAACCTTGGACGTTTCTCACATTTTTGTTATTATTTAGTATAAACTAAATAAAAACTCCATGCGAATGTAACGTTAGCAGCCGGAAAATTGGTCATATGTAAGTATGTAAGCATAGGTACCCGTAATCGCAGTGCGTATGTACAGAGATATGTACATATGTAGCGTGAGTGAAAAAAAAAACCAACACAGAAAAATTTCAGACTACACTACGAAAAATAAGTAATTTATATTGTATGTATGTGGTTAATGAAGTATGTTCATCTCCAGTTCTTAAGTTATTTAACAATAATTTGATTCAAAAATTAAAAACTATATCAGTGGAAAGGGTATAATGAGAATATAACCTGCAAAAACATATTTATGTCAAAAAATAAAATTTAAAATTTTGTGAGAAAAATAAAATTTCAAATACGATTTCTCAAAAGTTCAATTTGGCACATTCATGCTTCTGGCAAGCGAGCGACGATATCGCACCCTATATACTAAAGGGTCACAACTCAAAATTTTCCAATAATGAGTTTTTTGCATAAATTAGTTCAGAGTACACATCTCTCATTGAGAACGTCAAAGTGAAAGCAAGTGAACGTGGGGCGCTCACTTTTAATTCTATTTATAACCCAATTTAAAATTATTAATATTCAAAAATGAACTGCATAATTTGCAAGGAAAAAATTGATCGCAATAGTGTTAATAAAATTGATTGTACAGACTGTAAAACTTTTTTCATGGCATTTGTGTTAACATCAATGCAGCCGATATAGAATTTTTCAAGTCAAACAACAAAAAGTATCGCTGTGACAAATGCACTGCTATGCGAAGAAAGACATTGCAAGGAGCAGCAACAACACAAACGCAATCAGCTAACCAAAAGCAAGTTGTGACAAATGCACCGAATGTTGGGAAAAAGCAAAACAATGCTAACGAGTGCGCGCGAAATTCTGCTAGCAGAGACGATCAAAACAAACAAGCAGGTATGGCTGTATCATGCGTAAATGGGGATGAAGGCAAAATAACTCTTCAGATTTTGTATGAAGAGATCATTAGCCTTAAAAAAATAAACATGGATTGCCTTAACGAAATTCAAAATTTAAAAGATGAAAATGTGGCATTGAAGCAACGAGTTGATAAGCTGGAAAGCCGGCTAAACTGGAGCGAGCAATCTCAGCTAACAAATTCAATTGAAGTTGTAGGCGTACCGAACGTCAACAAAGAAAATGCTAAAGAATGCATTGAAAAAATCCTCAGTGTTGCATTGAATGTGGAGGTTATGGATGACGGTGGGGTGCAATGAAGCCATACGCAATAAAGCCATATGGCTTTATTTCCAATAAGTTTGAGAAATAAAGCCATATGGCCCTATTTCCAATTGCTAATACGCATAAAGCCAGTATGGTCTTATTGCCATTTTCAAAACGTGGGCGGCGCGATATCATGAATCTGGGATTGACTTAGGTCAGATCCTCAATTCGGGGCGTGATCCATGTTTTTTATGTGCAGAACACCCTTACGCGTAGGCGGCCTTTGGCCGCGCTTCAAAAAATAACCCTGGGCTACGCCATTCCAACTCCGGGTGGTTGCCATAGCCGTGGCTACCGTCACGGTGATGTCCTTCCGCGTGCCACTCTTTTCTCACAGGGTAATGTGATTACAACAACCACATGAGAATGACAGAAAATTCTGAACTTTAACTGCAAATATCTCGCAAACTACTAAAAATATTGGTTCAGCGGAGTTATATTCATGCTCCTGGGACCAAAGCGCGTCTCCTGATACATATCTCAACATTTTTGGTTGTATATTAGCGCTCGGCACCCCACATAAACGATTACCACGTCTAGATTTAGAATCTGAAATGAGATTTTTTTCAACCGTTCAAAAGTTATTTGCAGTTAAAGTTCACAATTGTCTGTCATTTTCATGTGGTTGTTGTAATGGCACATTAGGCTAAGCCAAAAAAGTGAAAAAGTGGGAAACGTGGCACGCGGAAGGACATCACACCCGGAGTTGGAATAGCGTAGCCCAGGGTTATTTTTTGAAGAGCGGCCGAAGGCCGCCAATGCGGAAAGGAGTTCTGCACATAAATACCATGGATCACGCCCCGAATTGGGGATCTGACCTAAGTCAAATTTTCGCCTGCCGCGCTACTTCGTCGAATCTCAAACCCAAATGCCTCAAAAGTCAAAATATTATACGAATTAACGGCACTGACTTTAATTCGTTTTTGGTCATGCGTCTTAATGTCACTGACATTAATTCGGTTTTTGGGTGCGAATTAACACTGACGATAATTACACTGACGTTAGTTCGCGCCACCAAATTGGCGCCTTTTCCAAAACACAGTTTTTTGAGATAGTATAAAATATTACTCACAACAATGTATAGGAATCAAGTTCTTCCTTTCAAAGTATGTCGTCCATAAAATATACGCGTTCGCGGCCCAGCCCGCGTTGCAACCGCGCGTTGTGGACCGGCGCGATACCGCCTTGCTTGCCATTTATTTTAAGTTTTACCTCCGTAATTCCATATTATGGCTTTATTACTTATTTGAGAGAATTTTCGGTATGGCTTTATTTCGCTTTGCGATTTAACCGAATTGGAAATATCGCCATATGGCCTTATTTCCATTTGGTTTGAGAAATAAAGCCATATGGCCTTATTGCGTATGGCTTCATTGCACCCCACCATGGATGACATTGAAAATATCAGTATAAAACATGTCAATGCACGGCAACCCCAATCAGCTAGTTCTAGCGACATACGAATTGTTTGCGTAAAGTTTAGATCCCTTGAAAGTAAGAAGAAAGTTATGTTAGCCAAAAGAACTGCCAAAAATAAACTAAATTTTTCGCTTTTTTCTGATTCCAGAAATAAAAATATTTACATTAACGATAGTTTTACAAATTATAATAGAGCTTTGTTTTTAGCTGCCACTAAGGTAAAAAAAGAAAAGAAATTTAAATTCCTATGGTTAAACAATTCGAGAGTTCTGATGACAAAAAATTTAAATGATAGAGCTGTTTTGTTAAAACTTTTGAAGATCTCGATGAGATCAGTTTAAATTAAATATTTTGTTATTTTTACTTCTAAAATTATAATTATGAATTCTGGATCCATTTTAATAAATAACAGCCCTATCATTAGTGTCATCAACGCCTCTCATTTAATAACATCTGAAGATAATACTTTTACTGTTGTGCACCAAAATGTAAGGAGTCTCAGACGGAACGGAAAAATATATTTGTTTCTGAAATTTGGATTTACTCATATGCCTAATTATAACTTTTTCGCAAATACAAACGAGTGTTATTCTGCAGGAGGTGTTGGAGTTTTTATACGAGATGTCTAGGAGTGTGAAGTTACATGCCTTAATTTATCAACCGCTGATGCCATTAAAATTTCGTTGTTAATATCCAATATACCTTAAGCAGCCATTATGCATACTTAGCATAGACTTGACTTGACTTGGGAACTGCCATTTAGCACTTAGAAAAATAACAAGAGAGCACACTAGCCAGTTTCAAATAAGAGTAAAAGTTTCCCATATCGAATTGTTTTTTAAAAGTAATCGTGTGATTTTTTACATGTAACTCAGTAAAAAGTACTAAAACGCATTTTCTTGGCATTAGGTTTCAATTTTCTGAGCTTATCTACAATCAGTATATAGTCAATGCCAAAAAAAAACTATAAAGCATTTTGGGAGGAAAAAATTTTTTTTTTAGGTTAGCCTAATTTGAATTCAATTTATTTGACAGTCAGTTTTGCGGCTGCCATATGAATAATATACATCCAAAAGTTCTTATCTCTATAGAATAGTTGGAGGATTTTATTCAAAATTTAAAAAAAAGGTATGGCATCACAGTTCTCTCACGGCGCTCACTAAACTTAGAATTTACATAGAAAATCAAAACTCAACAGAATTCTAAGTCAAGTCAAGTAGGGTAATCGGATACATGCAAACTTCATTAAACAGAACGCTAAGTGGCAGTTCCAAGTCAAGTCAAGTCTATGCTAAGTATGCATAATGGCTGCTCAAGTCAAGTCAAGTTTATGCTAAGTATGCATAATGGCTGCTTTACACCTTTGTATGTCTTTATAGATTGCATTCCCTTTCTTTCAAACTATTTCATGAGGAAT
Source organism: Sphenella marginata (assembly GCA_951509765.1). Lineage (NCBI taxonomy): Eukaryota > Metazoa > Arthropoda > Insecta > Diptera > Tephritidae > Sphenella > Sphenella marginata. Next base: position 35,146,884 of record OX608082.1, on the reverse strand, counting down.
TTTCTCTCCTATTGTGTAGTGAAAAATCAGATAATATTTTTGTTTTAGGTGATTTCAATTTTGATTTGCTGAGTTCAAATACTATATTAGATAACTATCTTGCACTTCTGGCAGAACATGGTCTAATTTCTTTTATACAAGAGACTACCCGCCCTGAGTCTGGGAGCTGTATTGTTGTATTAGCAGTGGCAATACCCAATCAGTAATTAGCAAAATTAATTTTAATGTTCTTATTGAATCCCTTCGCTTTGAAATCTGAGAAACTTTTTTTGGTCAAACAAACGTTAACAAGGCATATAATTCATTTATTAACACTCTCACCCTCCACATTAACAATTCCAAAAAAACTGTTTTTTCGAAACCATCCTCTTTATGCCTCAAGCCATGGATAACTCGTGGTTTATTGCATAAAATCAAAATGAAAAATAAATTGCGAAAAAAATGCAAGAGGCATCCGGCCAACACTAATCTTCGGAATCGTGTCCGTCGTTTGACTAATAAACTAAATAAAGAAATAAGATCAAGTCGAGATAAATATTACCAAAACCTGTTTTTATCAGCACAAGGTAACTCTAAAAAAGAATGGGACGCTGTAAATCGTATTATGAACCGAAATTCTAAACGAAAACACGGTTCGCTTGTATTATGCGTGGATGGTGTAGATATTTCAGAGTCTTCGGTAGTTGCAAACGAACTCAATAACTTCTTTGTTAGTGTAGGAGCAGTTTCTGACGAAATCAGGAATCCAATGTTGTGTCTGTGTCATACAAACAGTATAATCACTGAATTCACGACATCTCAAATCGCATGTTAAAAACCATAGCACTTTATATTGTTGATATTTTGATATATTTATTTAATTTAAGTATAACCTCCGGTATTTTTCCAGAAGATTTGAAATGTGCCACAGTGATACCATTCTTCAAGAAGGGAGATAAAAAAGACAAAAATAACTACAGGCCTCTACAACTATAGTTTTGGATTCACTTTGATTATTTTCAACTTTAACTTTCTGCACTCTATTCGTTAAGTATGACTGAAACCAACTAAGAATGTTGCCACGAAACCCCGCTGTTCTAAGCTTACTCAGTAAGATACTATGGTCTACCATATCGAATGCTTTTGTTATATCCACAAAGAGGCTAGCACAGCACATCCTATCATCCATCGCCTTATATAAAAAAGAAGAAAAGTCGAGAAGAGCATCTTCAGTTGTAGCCCGGACATAAAACCAAACTGCTTCGGGCTAAAAAATTTTATTTTATTCAAGTAAGCTAAAATCCTAACTTTTATTGCTTACTATCTTCAATGTCAAAAATTTTTGAAAAAGCAAGTACGCTAGCAAGCTTCACCCACTCTTAATTCTACAACAGTGTCTCATCCGAAAAATGTGTAACGCGTGTCGTCTATCAGACTCTATGAGCCTTTTCAAGAAATTAAATATTCTTTCCGTGCGACACTTATACTATTTTAAAGTGTTGAACATTTTTTTTATAAGGAGTGGGTATACGCAAAGCCCTATATACAACCCATATTGCTTAAGAAGTAGATCATCATCTCGTGTAACAGTTCCTAGCTTCCGTACCACACTTTTTCATAACTTCTTCACTACCGTATCATGTAAATTGTACAATAAACTACCTGCTGATATACAACTCATTGAAAGTCTATCTGAGTTTATAAGGGAAGTCAAACAGTGGTTACTTGGTTTCAATCATGAAGGTATAGAAATTCTGTTGCGACCTATTATATAAATTCCTGTTGTTTAGTATTACTGAAGGATTAGATTTACCTTAATGCAACATTATTTTAAACAATCTAGTTTCTACTCTTTATTTGTACCTAAAAATATGAATTTAAAAAAAATTATTTTAGTATTATGCGCCCCACATGCATTTATAAAATCTAAGGAAATGACATTTCCACTGCTTTTAAAATAAGCATCTAGTGTCCTTAACTATTTTCTTATTTGAATTGTTATTATTATATTGTTAGTACTTGATAATCATTCATAAGAAAATAAAGAATATACAATACAATATACTGCAAAAATTTCGTTCACATAACTATTTTCTTTAACTGGAAAAATACAGTTATGTCTATTTTTATGTCAAGTGTGTTGCTTTTGCACGTTCAACGTTTCTCGTCTCTCCTGAAAATCTTAAAATTTGAGTTGTGACCCTTTTGTATTTAGGGTGCGATATGCAAACATAAAATTATAATTTATAAAAAATCAATCAAATCAATTCAATTTCTTGCTACAACACATAGATTAGTGATTACAAACTTAGACATAAATGAGTAACAAATATATATGTTTATCATTTAAAATAATGAATCAATCAAAATAAAAATAGTTTAAAACTCATTAAGTATAATTCTTACATAAAAAAAACTTTAAGAACATTTTAAAACAAATAAAACTTAATTTCATGACTTGGGATCAAAAACAAACTTAAAAGAACAAGTCTTTATGGACCAATAAATTTAAATCAACTACTACAGAACTAAGTGCAATCCTTAACAAATTTAACTAATTGTTTTGGGTAAGCCTATTACCATATTCGTTTTTTATATGTTTCATGTTCGAAAATACGTATTCACATACATAAGTGGAAGAAAACATTCACAGTAGTTTTGTCACCTCATTTTTTAAAATCGGATATTTTTTAGAAGAAACCATCCAAAATGAAACACCTGTTTCAGAAATTGCTCGGAGATGTAAATCTGATTGTATATCGCAAAGTTCCAGTTGAAACAAGGGTTTTTGTTTGTAAATGTCACATGTCATCGGGTTTAAAAAAATATCAACTAAAGTCTCTATAGCTTTGAAATCTGTAAATCAGTTATTAAACTCAATTTGCATAGCTTGTATGTGTTTACTATACGGTTTGAAGCTGATAGCTGGTATTTCAGATTGAATTTCCTTGCAGGATGGAAAATTTGAGAGCTGATTTGTTTCTAAATTTATCTGAAGAAATTTTAATTTATTTTTAAAGCCATTTATTAATAATATCATTTCAACAATGCTTTGGTTGGGTTTTTGGAGCTGGACATTTAATATATTGAATATTGAGGAGAAGTCAGTTAAAACTCTGGAGTTTTCATCTTAGCCTGTAGCAGCTCTGATTTTTTAACGTGCGAATACAGAAACTTCTTTACGAATGGGGAAAAATCTTTTAAGGCATTGTCCTCTGCTTAGCCAACGCACCTCAGTAAACATCCTTAAATCAGTGTACGTGGCCTTTAGTTCCCATAAAAAGGATTGAAATAGGCGGTGGGTAAGTGCGTGATGACCACCACGTATCTTGTTTACGATTTGTATTACGGCGTCCATTGTGTCTCTTAGCCCTATTGTTTTTGCGCACAGTGACTCTTGATGCATCAAGCAGTGGTAAAATGGCACGTCGTAGTTATTTTTTAGAAACTGTCCCCGCAGTCCAATTTCTTTGCCTCTCATATTTGGCGCTCCGTCAGTACAAATTGCACTTAGTTTTTCGAAACCATTAATCGGTTTTACCGCAATTTCTAGGGCATTAAAAATATCAACGCCTTTTGTGGTTATACAGAGGAATTATGGTCAAAAGATCTTCTGAAACATTCAAATCTTCGTCGATATATTTTATAAATATAATTAACTGAGCCACGTCTTTCACATCTGTACTTTCATCTATGGCCAATGAAAAAGCTATGCGAGAGTTTATTTTGTTTATCAGTTTTTGGTTAATTTGATTGCTTATATCACTAACTCGCCTGATAACGGTTGGTCGGGATAATAGTACATTTGATATCTTAGCGGACATTTCAGATCCGGTAGATTCAAAACAGGGTAATTCTTTACGACCGTACGTAACTGATAAATACACCTCCAAAGAGAGGTATCAAAAGACGCGTTTTGACCTCTGTAATAAGAATCCGAATCCGGAAAACAAATATTTTCAGTAGTTTGCGAGATATTTGCAATCAAAGTTCAGAATGTTTTGTCATTTTCATGTGGTTGTTGTAATCACAAATTACACTGTGAGAAAAGTGTGTACGTTGCCACGGTTTAGGCAACCACCCGGAGTTGGAATGGAATAGCCCAGGGTTATTTTGTGAAGCGCGGCCGAAGGCCGCCTACTCTGAAAGGTGTTCTGCACATAAAAAACATGGATCGGGCCCCTATATCAGGATTTGACCAGGGTCATTTTTTGGTTTTTTGTTAATAACATTTCACTGAACTGAAATATTTCTTTTCCGGTTTCGGATTCTTGTTACAGAGGTCAAAACGCGTCTTTTGATACCTCTCTCGATATTTTTGGAGGTGTATTAGCAGTTACGTACGGTCGTAAAGAATTACCCAAAACAGTATAGAATGTCAATGCAAGATGATTTAATAAACAGCATACTAACTACAACTCAACTAAAGTTTGTTCGTAGCAGTCTGAAACCATTTCCTGATTTATTGATTCTCTAAGTCTGGCAACAATGACTTCTCTCAAAGCCCCTACGATATTACTATATAAAAAAAAGTCATGCTCCCAAGAGCTTTTAAAATGTCGATTAGTTTTCATTTTTTACAAAAAACCAAGATATTTTTGTCGGTGTTCTAAAAATTCACCGCAGCTGGTATGCGACGCAATTAAAAAATGAAAACAAATACAATTGAACATGTGTACTCGTATTCACCTACAATTTTCATGTTCAAATTGTTCTAGTTTGAAAAAGTTCAAACTCTAATTACCTTATATGCATTATTTTAACTATGAAGTTATTAAAACAAAGTTTGCTTTTAGTTTTTATTTCTTTTTATAGCTATTATATGCATTTTTCAGTTGCATTGACCTTTTCCAATCAAAATTTTAAAATATCCTTCCAATTCTGCTTTAACCTCGTAACGACACTGTATGAGAATATTAATTCTAATGTGGAAAAGCATCGGGAAAATACTGAAATAACAATACCATATTTTTACAATGGAATCATGAGTTTATTTTCGTAATTTTATTATATCTACAGCTTTTGGTCCCTTTTTGGATTAGAAAGGTTCAATCTTTTTCGAACTAGTTTGATACTAGTCCCACTTTGCTGAAATTTTACTAGTTCATTTCATTCTATTTTGAACTACTATGAAACTGGTATATTTCAACTACATGCAAACTAGTATGTATATACTACTAGTAGATGACTGTTATGTTCTGGTCGAAATCTGACAATTGAAATTTCGTAGGACATCAACATTGTAAAAATAACAGTTGCTCATATGAATATATGACAGTTGGCTGACTAGTTGGGTTTAGTGCACATACTAGTTGTAAAGTAGTTTTCAACTAGTTGGTTTGATTGCAGGGTATGAACGCGTGCGTGTATATATCGCACACTAAATCAAAAAGAGTCACAACTCAAAATCCGAGTAACTTTCAGTTAATTGCTTCTGGATCGCACAAAAGTGATTTGATTTTCAAAAACTTTACATCACTGTGCTCTTTAAAGAGTAACGATAATAGTCAAAAAGAAAAATATTGTATGTATTGGCTGCACTACTTTTTATTAGGCAATCTATGCCAAGAAAGCGACCTAAAAAAATTTTGAGTTGTGACTGTTTTTGATTTAGGGTGCGATATATTCACAGCGAAGAACGACCAGCCAGCATGAAATCTGAATTCGAATGAATTAAATGTGCGCCGTGGTGGAGACAATAACGGTATTCGAAGAATAATATTGCAATGATTTTTTGTATTTTTTTGACGAATCTGGTTTGTTGTTGGGAGCCACAAAGAGCCAGACATTGTTTTTGTAGAGCGGAGGTGAACTGACTGAGCCACTACTTGGTCATGTCTGCTTTGTACCTTTTATGAATACACACAACTTTTTTAAGTGTCCGATCCTTACTTACAATTAGAACAAACTCTTCAAAACTGTTAATTTGAAGATACATACATAGCCTAAACCACATTTATCGGAACAATCGATTGTATGGAAGCTACATATAATGTTGTGCGTTCCTAGCTTACATTTGCAAGAGTTATATGTCAAAACTCGTTTATCGGAACAATCGATTGTATGAGAGCTTTTCGTTGCATTGATCCGATCTTGGTGGATTAGTGCTATACAAAATGGGCCCCGCTTTAAAAATATCATCGTGATAGGGGGACTAGTTTCAACAGACAGACGGGCATGGCTAAATTGACTCAGCTCATCGCCCTGATCATTTCGGTATACTCATTGGTGGGCATATCTCTTCTTCTTCTCATACTTACAAACATCGAACCAACGTTATAATCAGGGACGGGGACTTTTATTCCTTTTAAAATAAAAGTCCAAAGAAAAAAGTTATTTCTGGACTTTTATTCTTATCCGGACAAAAATAATCGGACAACTCGGACTTTTATTTTTTTTGCCAGCAATAAAAGTTATGTCCGAACCAAAATCTACCAACCCGCCAATCTAAATTTATTGAATTTCTTATCATATGAAAGAGGATTGACGGTTTAGTAGATTTTGGATCGGACTTTTATTCTGTCTTTAAAAAATATAAGGACAAAGATAACTTGTTTTGCTGGCGAGAAAAAATAAAAGTCCGGAGTTTTAAGTTATTATCGGACTTTTTTCAAAAAAGCGAGGAAAGTTAATTGTGGCCAGGATATTGATCCTTGAAGTCCTAGGATGACAGAAAATTTAATAATGTTCTTCAGGGACACTATCTAAGCCCGGACTTTTAAGAGACCACAAAAAAAATAACTTTTATTTTCAGTCCCTGGTTATAATACCATTTCATGTTCATGAAAAGTAGAAAAATGTGTGGGCTGCATTTTTCTTTCTGGGAAAAATCGAACTGGCTACCGGCCGACTTACAGAATATATGTAACAGTAAAAGCGTTCACTTTCTTTGTTGCATATCATTTTAGCACTGCTTATGAAAACAAACTAGGCGAAACTCGTCCATGACCTCATCCAGTGCCCTGTTTGAATGCATTCTGGAAAGTATATACTCGTAGTTGAAACTTTAAAACATTGATCAATAGATTTGATCTTTGTTTCTAGAGAGCGCTGTCAAAATGCCCATTTTTTATAACATTTGTCATTGTAACTCCGCCAAAATGGAATAAAACTGAATATGGGTATTTGTATCATATATTTTTAAAGGTTTTAAATTTAGTAAGACTTTTGTAGGGATGAATAAGTTCTTCACAACTTGTTTTTCAAAAATATGTATGATAAAAAAAATGTATGTATAAATGAAGTTTACAAGTACCTATCATATAACAGCCTTTAGTTGATAGTGAAATGTTGAATTAATCGAGTAATAGCATGGATCAATTCAAAATAACTATGTCAGCCATCGTTCGGTGGATGGGGGCTGGTACCCCACTTCAAATATCTGAAGTTATTTTAACAAAATCGATACCAGAAGTCCAAGTCCAAAAATTTAGTTAAGGTTTTTGTGGCAAATTTTGACTGAATTATAGTATTGACCTCCACCCTGAGGGTTATCATTGGGGACGCTGAACCGCGTCTTTTGATGTCGCACTCAGCATTTTTTATAACTTCCTCCCTTTGACCAGTATACTAAAGAATTACCGATTATTTCTGTCCATTTTTTCGTTACTCTAGTCTGGCCTTGGACTCTATGCTGGCCACAAAGGCAAATAAACGGTAAAACGAATTCTCAAATCAAGTCATCTTTGCTTTAAAAACTTGGCCACTTTACTTTTTTAATGTTCCCTGGGAGCAAGTGCCCATGATCTCATACGATAAAAGCTCAAAATAAATGGCCTATTTGTTCTCTTCTGGAGAGGGAAACAGAGAGAATATATGTAAATGTAAAATGAGTTCACAAATGCTCAGTGCTCACTAAACTATTATTATTTATTTTCCCTGGCATTCCCTCACCGTGAGGAAAAATATGTATTATGTGTGCATTACTTTCATTTTTTCTCGTTAAGCTTTTATCAAATCCTTGTAATTAAAATAATTTAATGTACATACCAAACTATCCCATTGCACCAAACACTTTTTTTGCTGCTAACGATTGCAACAGGTAATAAATAATCGATTAGAGCTAGATCTCGATTGCTTCATTTGCAATAAGTATGTATATGTTAAGAGATTTCTGCTTATGCAGTTTGCAAGATCAATGATAGAAGCAATAACAATCGCGAAGTGACCCAAAAATATTACAGAAACTACCCCAAAAAGTCAATGATAGAAGTAATAACAATCGCGAAGTGACCAAAAAATACTACCGAAACAACCCCAAAAAGTCCTGAAAACAGTACCGTGATCGGAGAAAAACTTAAAAAAAAAATCCAAAGCTATCCTGAAAAAAAAACACCACTGAAATTACCATGAAAAGAATGAAATTTTTGAAGAACTATTACTTGCAAATCTTTCATCTAATCAACTCAACGAATCTACATAAAAATTTTAATTTTATTTGTTATCAAATTTTTTTTTGATTTACCACTCATCCCTAAAATTTTTAAATATGTATAACATTTTTTTTTGTTTAGCCTTTTATTCATATACTTTAGCATACCGAAAACAGGCTCAAAAACGTAGGAGAAAAAAAAAGAAATGTAAATTTTTAAAAAATTTAAGAAAAAAATGGAATTGAAACCTAACATTTAAATCCCATAAAGCTTAACCAAGTTGTGCAAAAAAAATTTAGTTTACAACTTACTTATGAAATATAACTAAAACCTCAATAAAGAAAAATAAAAATGCGATTAAACCTAAAATTAAATATCCTTAATAACATTAGTAAATCCGCACAAAAAAAAACCAATATCCTTATAAAATATAAATAAAAAAGTCACAAAGATGCGTGAAATACATTCCAACAGATATTAATTAAAAACCTTTTGAAATATTAGCCAAATCAAATAAAAAGTATATAAAACGCCTTCGTACATACATACATATATAAGTATATAGACATATGTATCAGCATATACTAATTTTTAATTGATGTTAATAATCCTTTTTGAAATAAATAATTTATACTACCGTGCAATTGGTCAAAACCATTGATGATCATTGCGCAAAATCATTTATCAACCCTCATAAACTCAACGCACAGACCTTTATTTCGGTTACTCATACTTAGGCTTCTGTACGTCAGCAAACGCTGTGCGTTTATATATGGTAGAGCACAGCACGATCTACTTCCCTAGGAAGTAAGGAATTATCTGCAAACCATTAAGGCCAGTGGGGCAATAGTGGGCCCCAGCTTCAATAATAACATCTACAAATATTTGGTAAGATTTTAATTAGAGTTCGACCACTGTAGTCATCATTTCTTTGGACAAATTCAAAAAAAAATTTTTCAAAACCTTATAATTTCAAAACGTTTTTTTTACAAAATTTTGATTGGCTACAAAACCGTATCCTCCATGGAACAGTAAGAAGGTAATGACATTTCATCAGCTGATTGAATTTTTTGGCGTATAACTGGTCAGGAGATGCAATCAGCAGAATAAACAACCAAATTGTAAACAAACGCGATTTGCATTTCGTTAGCTTCATAAGAAAAGGTGCTAAGTCAACTTTTTTTGGAAACTGAGATTTTAATGCAGTAAGATGCTCAAACTATCAATACATCGGCTACCAAAAAAAAGTTACCATAATATTGGTTTTACGTGTTGCAATGTAGTGATAAGCAAAAAGTCCATATGAAAATAAAAATTATTCATCTCATAAAATGTTTTTTATACAGTTATAGCTATACCACTTTTATAAGCTGGTCTCTTAGGTATAGAGGTGGTGTGCTTAGCCTAAAATACTGAATCCTGCGCTGATACCGCCTATGGCGCTGGCTTGTGCTAGCAGTATAGTAAATAAAAAACAACCTGAAGAAATACAAAGTTTATGAAAAAATAATTTGAAAGAAAATGTGCTAAGTCGAACCTAAAAAGAAAAATTATGGAAGGAAAATATGCTAAGTCACAAAGACGCTCATAACTTTGCACAGGCTTTATTCTAAAATATGCCGATGACGGGTAATTTAGCACGATCGCATAAGGAAGAAAACTGCATTTTCAGATTTTGAAAATAGTAACAACAAAAAAGAGTTACGAGGTTTTTTGCCTCTCCTGAAACGTTAGAAAATATCGACTTAGCACCTTTTCTTATGAAGCTAACGATTTGCAATTTTGTAATTTCTCCAACGCTCTACTCAAAGCAATTACAAATATGGCGATATGTATTATTCATTAATAATCGCTTTTTAACCATGGTTACACCACATAATTTCTTACAAAGAAAAATTTGTCTGGTTTCTCTTCCTTTCAACCGCTAACACCAGCCAGTTGCTTTTGACAGTACCTTGTTATTGTACCATGGTATCCTCCAAAAAATTCTTTAAAAAACTAACTGATAAATCTGAACTTTTCCCGAATTTTGTGTAAATTTTCAAAACAAAAGTTATTGTTCTTGAAGACTTTGATAAATAAATTTGTAAAAATCGCAAACTGGGGTATTTGTACGCTGTATTATTAGTAGACTTAATAAATGCTGCAATAGGTATAAACGCAATCACGTGGTAGCTAAAGAGCATAAAATATTTAGCTATAGCAGTCGCTGTGCTTATCGTTATTAGCGCCACCGTTTTCCTGTAAAGCCAAATGTATGAAATATTTTTACACCAACTGTGTTTTTACCACCATGAATCATGGTTTGAAAAAAAGCTATAAAAAAACCTGCCCAAATAATTTCAAATCTGGAAAAAGAAAGAAAAATGTGGGTAACTTTATTATTTTGGTACCAATTAGGTTTGAGTAAGGTTGACCAATACATTGAATTGCACTTGGAGCTTTCTGAAATTACAAAGTTGTGTAGCATATGTTCGTTTGGCATTGTTCAAAAAATTGTACTAATAAAAAAGTTCATTTTGTGAAAACAGTGAGCAGTTTCAATGAACAAGTACTGTTAACAGTACTATTCAGCACCTGGTTAATTAGGGTTTGATGAATCAGAATTATAATTTATCAAAATATGATTTAATCGGTTCACCGCACGTCCCTAATTTGTACCAGTACAATTGATTTCGTGGCCAAATGAGGCTAAGGTTGTGTCAAGTGACCAGCTGACTTCAGCTATGGAGGGAATGTATTGCATCTACGGATATTCAGAATTCATTAGAAGATCTTGCCATTTGTAAAATAGATGCTCTTCCAAATGTTCATCAAGTGCTTCGTATCGTAGCTGCTTTACCTGTTACAACAGCAACAAATCAACGTTCTTTTTCGACGCCATATCACCAATTCTCTATCAAATACAGAACAATTTGTACAACCAAAAACATTCTCTTGGGTATAATTTTACACATCAGAGTATGCAGTTTCAGAAAAGTTAGAGAACATTTAAACTTACTATGTATGGGTCTGGGTATCTGTTTCAGCAAATATGTTTATCTTAGCGAAAAATGTATGCGAATGCAAGTCAAAAATTTGAACCCCCTCCTAGGCTAATTCCTGCGCACAGCCCTGGGACTTAAGTATGGTTAACAGTTGGATAAGGCACACTTGAGTACACAACATGTTATCGGGATAAAATATGTTGAAGTACATTTGAATAGTGTGGTGATAGATTTCACATATGTATGTACATACATACATGTGTCACCTACTTTGTTGGGGTTACTTAGGACTAAGATATGTTGTATGTAAACCATAGATATATGTTCATGCGTACTACGTACAATAGTTAGATTAAGTAAAATTAGTTAAAATAAAGGCACTCCAGGAAACCGTAGTTCAGTTTTCTAATGTCTAGTAACCCCAGCGCGTCGTATATTTAACTGACAACACCAAATATTTAAAAGAAGCTCCTCGAAGGTATATCGCACCAAATTATTATTATTAAAGATAACGTAAACATTTAGTATCAGTTATAATTATTAGATATAAATCAATTTTTATTTATAAATTTACTGTAAATTTTTTTTTATGACTATTTGTTGTCTGTGACAAAATTTATAATTTTTTTCGTATCCGTACTAATGATGAAACGAATGTAATGCATATATCTTTTATTATTGGCGAGATTGGTGTTTGGTCTGTAATGAGCTTGTACTACTCTCGTGTTTTTATAATTATAGTTTACTGTAGAACAATATATGTACGTAGTTTTACCTAAATGGTTTATTACTATAGTTTTTTTGAGAGTCTTTAACCATTAAAAGATATTTAAAGCCTAATGAAATGTCTATTGGTGTGTTTTAGTGGGAAAGTTATGTAAGTAAATAACACCAAATGAAAAAGAAGAGAATATTACGAGGTGAAGTTAACTATTTTGTAATTGCAGAAATTTCGCTATGATGAATATACATATGTATATCCGCAATCGCGAAAAGGAATATTCGTTACATCATTAGGGCATACGACTCAATTTTTCAATGCTATGCAATTTTGTATATAACGTTAAATGTGTGCTGAATACTTATTTGGAAATTTATGGGTCTTGAGAAACTCATATTTCTGTGGCAATAAGCACAAACAGCTAAACTCAAGATTGGACGAAAATCTTACACAAATCTCTTATTAGAAAAATTTTCACGGTTTTGGCTATAAAAATTTTGATTTTATAGAAAACCTTATACATTTTTTACTTCTATATTGGCAGTAAGAGCTAAACCTTTCGAAAACATTGCAGTACAGATATATATATGTGTTATTTTTGAGTGAGGCAGGCATATATTTTTATTTAGAAAAATATTTCAGAAAGTCATGAGCGTTAAAAATCACTAAAACAGTCATTAAATCCGATATACACAAGAAAATGAACTATGATGTCCAGGGTATGCTGCGTGAGTTGTAGAAGGATAGGGATTACATTTAAAACAAAATAAAATCATGTTTCATTAGTTTTTCGAAAAACGATGTTTTGGATAAGCGATGTCGACAAGAATGTAATCTACAGATAGATGTAGATACGAAAAACTTAAAAGCTTGCTCTAATGATTTTAAAACCAATGACCAAAGCCTTCTAAAGGCCATTAGAAATATTTATCGAAGCATTACCTTGACATTTTTTAAATATTTATATTTCTAAATATACACATACATATGTATCTACACAATACATTCACAAGAACGGTACTAGCCTGCCTCAAAATGATTCCGTAATTTTTACACCTTGAGAAGATATTACTTTCAATATAGAAGTATTACATAGTATATGACAAAATGCATATCTCAATCCCCTACATTTACTCTCAAATTTTAATGTTCAAACAAATAATTCGATTTCTTTCAATATTGTCACAGATTTATTGTAAAAAGACACACGTCTCAACAAATGTCATATGAGAAATATGTACACATCCTCGCAAATTACCCCAGTGGTCGAAAACGGGCACATATGTACAGCAACCTATACGTTATCAGTAAATCTTGGGTGTGGGGTGTACAAAAAATCAGTATTCGATTATCCCTTTAAAAATTGTGGAGCTGGTGTGGAAGGAAAGATGCGGTGGGACTAATAATTCAAACAATGGTTAATGATTTTATGACTTAGTTTTGATGCATGCTTTGTATGATTAAATTTTGATCTCAAACTAAACCTTAATCTTACATATAAATACAATTGTTTTTAGACGTATACACACCCTGACTTTCCGAATGTGGATCGCGCAACCGCCCAACTTTTCGGCGCACTTTAGTGTATTCCGGTTCCTTTGACTTCAAAATAAATCACTCATTAGATAAAATGGGGATATGCAACATATCATTCACATATAATAGGAACTTACGTGATAAGTATCTGGCTTCACGTCATGATAAACAAAGGAGCCTCGCACAGAATGGTATGGTCCACTATAAACGTTGCCGCTATATGAGCTTTCGCTATATGTTTGTTTATTCAGTTGAAATGTAGCATACGGACAGATATCTTCTATATATTCATTTCCTTCGGCCTTGCCAAAGCTACCTGATTCGTTAGAATGGGATCCCCGCTGTGGACCCCCGCCAGGATTGCAGCGAACTGCTAGGTATTGTTGATCACGATTTTGTTTATTTTGTAAATTTGTTAGCGATGGAGACTCGCGCATTGAAGAGGATGGTAAGTGCGCTTGATTGTCCAGTTCTGTAAAAAAAGACAAAGCAAAAAATAAGAACGTTATGTTTTCAAAGTGTTTTGGAAAAATATCAGAAAATTATTGTTCCTCACAAGAGAAACAGCTACACTAGATAACACTGTTATACCTTTAATGATCACTAGTAAGACCTGGCGATACTTCTAAGTGCTATAACATACATTAGTTTAATTGAATAATGTTGTAACTTTTAATAAGCAGATTTTTTACTATTATACTACTACTTTTATATATGTAAATCATATATATTATTTCTGCAAGGTCTTTTTGTGTTTGCTCCTAATTTTCTGCTCTCATTTCGAACCAATATTAATAAGTAAGGTATCGTTTTAAAGGTGTGGGTTACTTCTACATGCGAAACTATATATTAATTACAGCAGTGCTTTTGTTTAAGCGTATTTTACAAAAATTAATTTGTTTAAATAAACCATTGTGAATGCACAAAAAAATCTATTTGTACTGCAACGCTATTGTGACTGACATTCATCTTACTTCAGAGCGGTGTTACCAGAATCGGGGATATCGCCCTTTTTCGGGAATTTTCCGTCTGCCAATGTAATTTCGAAATGGTTTGGTATTTGTTTCCTTTAGGGGTTATTTGCAATCAAAGTTGCAAGTTTTCATGTGGTTGTTGTAATCACATTAGGCCGTCCTTAAAAATGTCCAAAAAAGTGTTCTGCGCATAAATGCTGAGTATGGCGTAGCCGGTGTTGGACTGACTGAGTGTTATATTTTATAATCAACTCGAAAAGGTGTTCGGACCTGGGTTCTTTTTAGGGATTTTGATCCTAATTTTTCACTGAAACAGAAAATAAAAAAATCGCTCCGGGATTCGTGATCCTGCGGCCAATACACGTTTTTTGAGCTCTCTCCCATAATTTTAAAAATTTTGTTTGCAGTTGACAACTAAAGGAAACAAATTCCAATGCTTTTTGACTATAAAATCCCCAATTCATGATTTAAGCAACATCGTTTGTTTTTCCCCGCCGAGGAATAAAATCAGAAAAAAATTTGAAGAGAAATGTTTTTGAAGGTTTTAATGATAACCTCTACATTTATCGCGCCATAGTTCTTTTTAGGTGTGTTTTTCCATGCTAGAAAAAAAATTTGGCACTCTTGAAACTGCGCTTGGTACAAAAAATAAATGTGAGTGGCAACACTGCGCTGGACTGGAAATGTAGATGGCGCGCGGGAGGGTAATTGCCAGTAGTGAAAGTCTGTGCTAAACACCTGTTGCGAATATTTTTATTATTATTTCTCTTAAGTGCAGTTGATTTTATTTGTTAATTGAAAATCTTTTATGGATGTCTCTTATTGGATCTTTTATTATCCACCGTGGTAATTGGTAAGTTCTAAAATGTGTATTTTAATGTATGTTATTTCTGTAAGGTCTTTTCGTGTTTTCTCCTAATTTTCTGCTCTCATTTCGAACCCGTATTAATAAATAAGGTATCGTTTTAAAGGTGTGGATTACCTCTACTTGCGAAATCATTTATTAATTACAGCAGTGGTTTTGTTTAAGCGTATTTTATAAAAATTAATTTGTTTAAATAAACCATTGTGAATGCACAGCATAATCAATTTGTACTGCAACCCCATTGTCAATCAGAGAATTTATCTACTGGGCTGCAGATGTCGCTGAAGGTAGTGGTGAAGTTCTGTGCGCAAGGCGCGCACGGGTCCATCTAGTATACAAACAATACCCGGAGTGCGTTGCTACGCCAAAGAAAAACACCTTTCCAGGAGAAAAATTATTACATGTATTAAACTAAGCAAAATGCTAAATCCACAAGAATTGGTTGTTCTCTGACCTACTTCTCAGAAGATACACTATCTCATAATTTATCAAGATAAAACGCTAGCTACACGCCAAATATCAAGCTTATCGAATCATAAATATGTTTGTTTGGAATATATTGATTGTTTGGAATATATCAGTCCATAAAACACCTATATACATAGGTATGTATGTAAAGTTATGCAATTAATAACGTTTATTATTCAATTCAAACTTGAGTATTCAAAAATAAGTACAAATAAAGTTTAATGTTTAAAGTTAATTACAATCAAAGAATGGCTTAAAGTAGGTTGGTACAGCGACTAATTATAATAATGACGGCTGCTTTGGTCGACGGCTGATTACGACTCTCTAAACGTTCGTTATTCGTTTTTCACAGAGCTGTTATACTCGAGCGGAGCGCTCTTGAGTGTTTTACGTTTGCACTGCCATATGTGTTGGTATATGCGTGCTGTCACAGTGCCGCCTCACCCGACCTACATTCGGCCACCCTGATTAGTCATCTGCCTCAGATGACAAAAGCTCTTCGTTGTTGACTGCATACTTCCAAAGTTTCATATTATCGCAACTCGTGGACGTATTACAGGGCCCCTCTACATCTGCCGCCTTTCTAACGTTGACCCGGCCATTTCGTTTAACTTGTGTGATTTCGTACGGGCCGAGATATTCACTGGCCATCTTTCGTCCAGCTACAAACTGCGTGCGTCGTATTGCTACTAAATCGCCGATCTTGTACCCGTATTCCTTTTTCCTTTTGCTATCGAACTGCTTTTTATATTGATTCTGAGCGCGCTCGATTTCATGCCTCTCCTCTTGCCGTAACTTCTGCCGTCCTTCGTTGTACGCATCATATAACTCCTGCTCGAGTAAACGTTTTATCTGGTCACTGCCTGTGTTCAAACAGCGGCCGCTTTGTAGACGCATGAGTGTGTGAATTAATCGCTTCCTGTACTTTTGGAACCATTTGCAGGTTCTTCTGCCGAGAGCTTTGCAATAATCGAGGTAGCGTCCATTGGTCCCAGATGGTCAACATGCAACGTATGCAATGGTTGGTCACCTTTATCAATTACGTGTAGATAACCCTCTTTTTTACCCAGCTTCTTATTATAAATGATACATTTAACACAATTGTTGATTACCTGCGCAATTTTTTGTTCCAGGTGTGGTATCCAATAATTTTGTTGTATAGCATGCATAGTTTTCTGCACCGCAAAGTGACCAACATTATGAGCATCGACAATAGTTTCTTTTTCCATCTGCTTTGGAACCACCAAAAGATCGTTACCCTCAATAGTGTTATATAACAGGCCACCTTTTTTCATAAAAGCTTCGTATGGTCCGCTATCCAGTAGATCTGCTACTGCTTTAGTCATTGTATCCTCTTGTTGTGCTTTTTTAATACGCGCTGCCAACTCCGACGCTACTACCATAACCTGTTGTGGGTATCGACTGAGACAATCAACATGCTTTAACCTTTCGCCTGCTCGGTGCTCTACACTAAAATCGAAGTCTTGGAAATAAACCACCCACGAAGCAACTTCTCGGGGTACATCCTTTTTACTTAACGTTTGTTTGAACGCCGCGCAATCAGTCACCAGCTTAAAAGGAATGCCCAATAGGTAGTGACGAAACTTTTTACAGGCGGTATACGCCTTCGCTTCCAAAACATAGCTGTGCTGTCGCGCCTCTGCTTCCGTCGACTTTTTGCTCCAGAAGTACACTTGGTATAGCTGGCCGCTTTCCCACTGCAATAGTGTTGCACCGAAACCATCCTTCGAAGCGTCGGTATGTACCTCGGTCTTTGCATTTCTGTTGTACAACCTTAGCACTGGCTCTTTAGTCAAACAGTTTTTTAGTGTTTGGACCGCTTCGATTTCAGCTCGACCGATAGCAAATACAGAGTCTTTACGTAGTAGATTTGTTAATGGCCTGGCGATGTGTGAGTATCCCTTAATGAACTTCCGAAAAAAACCTGTTAAGCCCAAAAACGACTGAACGGCCTTAACATTTTTCGGGATTGCACACTTGTTAACCGCATCCGTTTTCTCTTTGCCTGGCGACACGCATCCATCTTTAACAAAGTGTCCCAGGAAGCTTACAGACACCTGCATAAAATGGAATTTTTCCATTTGATTTTCAAACTATGTTCTGCTGCCGTTGCGAAAACCAGCTTGGTTTTACGAATACAATCATCAGCTGTTTCTGCATGAATAATAATACCGTCCATATATAAGTCTAGGACGTTACTATTTATTAGATTCTGGAAGACGTAGTTAACGAAACGTATAAAAACGGCGGGAGAGTTGCAGAAGCGAAACGGAGCCCGATTAAATTCATAAAGTCCCCTTGTTGTTGTGAAAGCGGTGTATTTTTTGCTACTCTCCTCAATGGGGACGTGGAAAAACCCGTTTTAAAAATCCAAAACCGTAAAAAATTTAGATTTCTGCAACTTTTCGAATACGTTCTCAACTATAGGGACGGGAAAACAATCTTTTAGTACGGCCGAGTTAAGTTTCCTAAAATCCACACAAATGCGGCGCGTACCGTCCTTCGTGGAATGGTATGCGACTTGTAGAGTGCCTGAATGGGACAACGTTACCATCCGGAATGATCTTCAATACCACTGGACATTCCTCAATATAATCGACTGGCTTGTAGTTGGCAATCAATGAGCGAATTTCGGCTTCGTACTGCGGAGGAACATCGACATGAAAATTTGTTTCAGTTAAATTATAAATACTTATCTGATTAAGATCCTCACAAGTTTCCCCCACGTTAAGTGGAGAAAACTTATGTATATCCACCTGCCGTCGCCGCTACGTTGAACTTCGAAATAAAATCGTAACCCAGTAGCGCATCATACATAACGTCTTTATCGGATACTACAATGAATTTTGCTGTGTGCGTAAATCGTCAACACCAACTTCAGCAACGAAACACCCAAATTGGTTTTGTATATTTAGTACCGAGGCCGCGAAGCTGTTGCATATATGTTTGCAGCACACCACCACCAACTTTGTCGAATGTACTCTTTCTCATAATCGTTATATCTGCGCCCGTGTCTACCAACCCGCTTACTTCGACGTTGTTAATCTTTATGTTTTTGCAGCGTTTCGAATTATGGACCAGGTTTACAGCAGCAGCTACAGGGTGACAGTCTTTCGACATATGCCCGCTTTTATTGCAACGAAAACACTTTGTTTCTGCTTGGTAATTTTTCCGCATATGATCCGTAGCGCCACAATTAAAGCAATGAGTTTTCTTCTCGCTTGGATTGCTTGAACGTTTATCGTTTACGTGTACTTGCCCTTTATGCTCTTTGTTGCTATTTTCGCGCAAAACTATTTGCTCGTAAACTTCGTATTGGTCCTGCAATTCCTTATATGACTTACAGCTTCATTGGTTGTATTTAAATTCGTATTTTAATTGCAGCCCACCAACTATATAACGAATCACTGACTGCGTGTCTATATTACTACGTGTAGCCAATTTCTTCATCTGCAGCACATATTCGTGGAAACATTCATTCTTCTCACTCACTTCCTATACCTGTTTTGTCTGCCTTTTGACTTTGGTGGCGTTTATTGAATCGCCTGCGCTTTGGCGATTAGCACGAGTCATATGCGTTGAACGGGAATATTTTTTTTTGACCGAACAACGACCTGTTGCTTGCTTTTTCTTTTTTTTTGGACTGAACTCACTTAATTGCACTGCTTACTTATTGTTCTTCAGTTCGGCTGCAACTTACATAAGCTTGATTCAATTTGTATTAAGGTTCGGCAGGTTGAGCCCCCAAATGTAAAGTTATGCAATTAATAACGTTTATTATTCAATTCAAACTTGAGTATTCAAAAATAAGTACAAATAAAGTTTAATGTTTAAAGTTGATTACAATCAAAGAATGGTTTAAAGTAGGTTGGTACAGCGACTAATTATAATAATGACGGCTGCTTTGGTCGACGGCTGATTACGACTCTCTAAACGTTCGCTATTCGTTTTTTCACAGAGCTGCTATACTCGAGCGGAGCGCTCTTGAGTGTTTTTACGTTTGCACTGCCATATGTGTTGGTATATGCGTGCTGTCACAGTACCGCCTCACCCGACTTACATGTAAGTTAACACCCTAATCCACGATCCACCCATTCACTCACGTTGCCACTCATGTGACCACAATGCAATATTTGCTGACGCGACACACGCGCGTTTCTTCAGGTTACACTCAGCGACCCAAATGTGGGAAGCAATATTGGGCAACACGCGCAAGCAAACAATTGGGCAATCGTGGGAATCGCAGGGTCAGCATTATGCTGGGTAAGCTAAGAGCTTAGATTGTAAGTGAAATGTAAATTATAATTCAGTTAAGTTTCGGAGTGCAAGAAGCACATATTAAATTGTAAAGAACAAAATCTAAGTTTAGTGTGTTTATTTGGAAAAAGGTGAACCTTCGGAGTTCACCCAGCTTTAATTTTTTAACAGTTCCCAGTTAACGGAACTTAAGTGGCGCCCGAGGTCGGTCGGTGCAGGTTCATCTAAAGTGACTAAAGTGAAATTGTGAAAGTTTTAAAAAAGAAAGAAAGAAACTAAATATTTACTATTAATGAGGGCAGAAGGAAATTACCTACAAAATTATAAGCGTTTTAAGTTCAACTCAGTGCTAACAAAATAAACTATTAAGAAAAATTTATTTATAAAAAATAGTGAATCGCTTTAAAAATAAATTGGAGCGAATTAATATAAAGAGCTGAACCGCATTGCAAAAAATTATTTTTTATATAAAAAAAAAAATAGTGAATCATTTTAAGAATAAACAAGAGCGAATTATCCAATGAAACATTGGATCCTGTAAGTAACAAATAATACAATAACTCGATATTCTATTTTTCAGCTAAAAGTATAACAAGATGAACGCCGACGAGTTAAAAAAATCTCTAACGGAGATGAATGGCGCAATAAATGCCATTCTCTCCCAAATGAAACACTTTGACGAACGTATTAAAGGCGTAGAGTCGGCAAATAGGGAAGTGTCTATACAAGGCCTTAGCCAAAACTTGGAACGTTTAGAGAACCAAGTGGAAGAGGTTCGCAGACAGTCTGCCGAGGCGGAACCAACGCTGACTGAGGAACCGCTGGCGAGTCCTCAGACGGAGGACGAGCTAAAGGAAATTTCGAAGTTGCCTGACTGCGCAAAGGAACTTCAGGTGTTCGATGGATCTCGGGAGCATTATGCGTCGTGGATCCATAGCGTAGAACAGGTCCTCAACGACTACGAACTTGTACGGCACAAGCCGATATATAGGGCCATATTGAGGCACATTAGGTGCAAGATTCGGGGGGCAGCAGATGCTGCGCTAGTGTCCCATAACCTCCTTAATTCCGACTGGAAAAAGATTAAGGAGATTCTCGCTATGCACTACGCAGATGTTAGGGACATAGAAACCCTAGACCAACAACTCACCAGGGAAATCAAACGTCGTGGCTGATGCCCTTTCGCGCCTTAAAACACAAGCGAACCAATTGACGGAGGCAATACCGCCCGCATCCGAGGTCGATAGCCAGGGCACAACTATGGGATCAGATTCCGATACGGTTCACAGCGCAGAACAGGACAATACAGACCTAATCCCATTCGTAGAAGTGCCGTTGAACGTTTACAGAAACCAGATAATATTCGGGGGTAGGCTTCAGATTTTCGAAGAACCGCATCCTGGATACTCACGTCACTATGTGGGGATAGAGAGTTTATGCGAAAACGAACTGGTCAACATATTAAGAACAAAGCGCACTACACAACATCGCTCTTGTCCGGGAAGAAATTAATGAAATGGTGCGGGCATGCCAGCTTGCAAAACGAGACATCATTAACACCAACCTGCTTGATATGGACGAAGTAAACCAAGTCATATCGGAGGTAGAAACCCTTCCGTACCAAAACCTAATTCAAGCAATCGAATACGGCAAACCATCGATTTACACAAATGGGACTCTACTTCTTTACGTCCTTTCAATGCCAAAGGTGACAAGCAACGTTTACAACCTATTGATCACACGCGCTGGCATATACAATGGCAAACAGCTGGACTTACCCTTCGACAGAATGCTTGTCAACCAAGGGGAGACTTATGGAATAACGAAGGACTGCCTGGTACTTGGCGCATCTACCATATGCGATATGCAGTCCCTAACGAAACTGGAGGAGAACAGTTGTCTACCACGACTTCTTAAAGACGGTGAAGCCGACTGTCAATTTAGCAGACGCAACAACAGCATCATAGAATGGGTAACATGTGGCACGGTATTCGTTTCAAACTACCAGGGTGTGATCGAGAGCAATAACGCCTCAAGCTCTCTGAATGGTACATATGTACTCCAGCTAAACAACGAAACCATCCAAATAGGTGGCCAGGTATTTATTAGCAAGGAAGTTGCCACATCCCAGGCCCTGCCAGCCGTGTTGGCAAATGTCGCAAACCACACCATAAGCGTAGACTTGGAATACGTGCATGACATTGCCATGAGGAACATCAGGTACATAGGGGTTGTTAACAAAAAATTGAATTTCTCTATAATTACAGAAGCGTTTGCTATCTGCGTAATAGTACTCATCAGCGCCACACTCTGGAAACGTTACAAGGAAAAACTGAACCTGCCACCAGTTCAAATCCCACTACAATGGCAGGATAATGCTAACACCAATGGAATCAACAGATATAAATCCACCGCCGAACGTAATCACGGAAATTCCAGCCTGCCAGATAGCTCGATCAGAATCAACGTAACACCAGGAAGTTACAGTTACTCCTTGCAGGACATATCACAAACAAAATTTTCAACATTTGATCTACGGGACGCAGATCTTTAAAGGGGGAGGAGTTAACACCCTAATCCACGATCCACCCCATTCACTCACGTTGCCACGCATGTGACCACAATGCAATATTTGCTGACGCGACACACTCGCGTTTCTTCAGGTTACACTCAGCGACCCAAATGTGGGAATCGCATAGGAAGCAATATTGGGCAACACGCGCAAGCAAACAATTGGGCAATCGTGGGAATCGCAGGGTCAGCATTATGCTGGGTAGGATAAGAGCTTAGATTGTAAGTGAAATGTAAATTATAATTCAGTTAAGTTTCGGAGTGCAAGAAGCACATAACAAATCTAAGTTTAGTGTGTTTATTTGGAAAAAGGTGAACCGTCGGAGTTCACCCAGCTTTAATTTTTTAACAGTTCCCAGTTAACGGAACTTAAGCTGTATGTATGTACATTAAGGTGGAGTGAATTTTTTTTTTTTCGAAATTCATTTTGCCTGACCGCCAGAACGGTACCTTTCTAGCTCACAATTAAGAGTATACAATTTTGTTGAGCTACTCGCATGTTTAGGTTTGCCCCAGCCCCTCAAAGTTGAAAAAATAGCCCGATCTGGTAAACATGGTTAAGCTGAGTATTACTGAGTAGGGGGTAAAACCCCCTTTTACCCCCCTTACGAAATCTGTTTAGTAGTTTTTAAGTACATAATTGTAATTTAAAAAATGCATAATATGAACTTTCACCTTTAATAACTCTTGTTGTTGTGGTTAACAAAAAATTCACAGTGATACTCAGCTTAACCATGTCTATCAATCCCCATACTTCGTTTTTTGATTTTATGTATAATTTTCAAAATTTCACATTTGTACCAGATCGTGCTTATTGCTTTCAACTTTGAGGGGCTGGGGGCAAATCAAAACGTCATCCTATCGCCATGAAATTTTATGGGGTTCATTAACACATATAAAGGCAGGTTTTTATCGCTATTACGTTCAAAAAAAAAAAAAAAAAAAAAAAAATATCTCCATATATTTTCACTCCACCTTAATGTAAATATATACATAAAGCAAAATTACGAATATATCGTGGAAGATATTTTATCAAAACAATTTGACTAACTTTGCAGATGTCCTTCGTTGATATCATAAGACTAGTCGTAGATCACCATAGTAAAGTAAATAAATTAAAACTATCTTTGTTGATGTCTGTATTAAATAAGATACATTTTTTTACAAAAAAATTCTAGGCCAAAAGAAAAACAAGTATTTTGATTTTACGTGAGTGAAACCAACAATTCTACAACTGTTACTACTGAAGCCCTACCCTGAAGGTTTTATGAGGTGTCAGCAATACAAATGCCGACTGACATATTAAAAAGTTATTGTGAAAAATTTCAATTACAATGAATAATGCTATTTCGATTAAAAAAATATTCAAGCAAATATCCAGAACACTAGAAGACCACCTATTTACGACGTGGACAACGCAAGTGAACATGGAATTAGACGTCTACGTTGATAGTGTCAAGCTACCAACTGTCTCACACCCCAAAATCTTAGGGGTGACGTTTGATAACATGTTCAAATACGGCGCTCATGTAACCGCAATTGCCAATAAAGTCCAAAGCCGTAACAAAATCCTCAAGTCCCTAGCTGGCAGCACTTGGGGTAAAGACAAAGAAACGTTACTAGCTACATATAAAGCAATTGGCCAGCCGGTATTGAGCTACGCGACGCCAATATGGTCGCCGGGGCTAGCTGACACACACTGGACGAGGCTACAGGTCTGCCAAAACACCGCCCTTCGTACCGCCACTGGGTGTCTTCTTATGTCTCCTGAGCATCACCTACATAACGAAGCGAAAATGCTCGCCGTTAAAGAGCATAGCGAGATGTTGACCAGGCAATTCCTGTTCAACTCTTGCAAACCGCAGCATCCGAACGGACGCCTGATCAACGAGGATCCGCCCCCCAGGAGCATAAGGAGCCATCAACGCAAACACTACGATGAGATCCGGCACCTGATTTCCACGCCGTTTGATCCTAAGGTGCACCGGCAGGCCCTCACCCTCATCCACACGAATTCGGCAAATTCCTATGTTGGCTCTCTCCCGGTGAACGCCGTTCTTCAGGCAACAACACCACCCGTTGCCGAAGAGGAGCGCGAGGTGCCTAGGGAGACTAGGGTGATGCAGGCTCAACTCCGGTCTGGATATTGTAATAGGTTAAACTCTTACCTATCCAGACTGCACCCCGACTTTCCTAATGTTTGTCCGGAATGCGGCTTGTACCCCATACTACTAACCATCTTTTTGTCTGCTCATCCGAGCCTACTCTTCTAACACCCATATCCCTCTGGTCCTCCCCTGTTGAAGCCGCTAGGTTTCTAGGACTTCCGTTAGAAGAGTTCGATGACAATATTGGGTAAGGTTGATACTGACTACCTAGGCAGGGCAACGTAGTGTTAAAACAACAACAACAACAAGAGGATGTGGCAATGATTGGAAGGTTACCCTATTCAAAAATTTAAAAAAAAAAATGTCCTGTCTTAGAATTGTTTTAATAAGGGCGTTATTGGATAAATAAGTAATAATGAAATATTGAATACAATTTTTAAATAGATAGTTTTATGTTTTAGTAGAACTATATTATTCATTGTCTCTGCTATTCATGTAATTCAAAATTTTAATACTTTTTTTAATGCAATTTGCAATTGCAAAATTCTATAATAAAAATGAGATTCGAAGGTATTCATGGTCCCTATTTTCGGTTAGTTCTTTAGATGCATCCCAAAACATTTGTTTTCAAAATATCTCGCTTGTCTTGCTGCAAAAAAAAGTTCAAAGGTACCATTTTTCTGGAAAATACGACAAAAGTTATGTTATTATTTCTTTATTTATTGTTATTTTTCTTATTATTTGTATTGTTGTATCGAGCTCAAGGCCAAAGGTCAAATAAAGTTAATACACTTTATTATAGTTGACACGTTTATTTTTGAGTTGGTCGATATTTCGACTTCAATCTGAAGTCATCTTCAGGAACTCTTGGCTGTGCCTGATCAACCAAGAGTTCCTGAAGATGACTTCCAAAACATTTGTTTTCAAAATATCTCGCTTGTCTTGCTGCAAAAAAAAGTTCAAAGGTACCATTTTTCTGGAAAATACGACAAAAGTTATGTTATTATTTCTTTATTTATTTTTATTTTTCTTATTATTTGTATTGTTGTATCGTGCTCAAGGCCAAAGGTCAAATAAAAGTTAATACACTTTATTATTGTTGACACGTTTATTTTTGAGTTGGTCGATATTTCGACTTCAATCTGAAGTCATCTTCAGGAACTCTTGGCTGTGCCTGATCAACCAAGAGTTCCTGAAGATGACTTCAGATTGAAGTCGAAATATCGACCAACTCAAAAATAAACGCGTCAACAATAATAAAGTGTATTTACTTTAATTTGAACTTTGGCCTTGAGCTCGATACAACAATACAAATAATAAGTATATTTGAAGGCCGTAAACAGCAAAAATAATTTTTATTTTTCTTAAAAACACAATCAAACTTCTATATTTTTTAAAATTCTATAATGAAAATGAGATTCGAAGTCATTTGCAACCACTATTTTCGGCAGGGTTTTATATGCATCCTAAAATCTTGAAAAAGCTGTGTGTTTATATTTAAATGTAAACTTTTACTGTTCACAAAACTCCAATAATAAAATGGGATTCCAAAGCACCCATGACCATCTTATAATTGAACATTTTAAGTAATAAGAAAGCAGAGTTCAAGTATTTAACAGCGTCGTTGAATCGGATTTGCTAAAATGAATTTGTAATATGCTCCATTTCGATTACAAAAAATACTGCCTGTATACTAACAACAAAAAAATTACAATACGGCAACCATGTCTAAACAGTGGACATAACTCATGAGCATCTGTGGCTTTGAGATTGCGAATTACAATCGCATGCAACGCAAATGAAATAAACGAAAGAAATAATTACAGCTTATGTCGCTCAATCAGTAACCATTATATATATTATAAGTCTAACTATGTGTGATGGTGGACTTTCAAACATTGCTAAGTACCGGTTTTGCCATCTCCAATTAATTATAACTGGGTTTAATGGACGGATTTTTTTTGGTTAGTTGTCAAATTACCCGTCTTCAGAGTAAACCAGCTTTTATGAAAGCGGCCCTCAATAACTCAACTATATATAATTAATTTCAGCAATAAAAATGTCTCCAATATTTCTGCCTCTAGGCATTAGGTACTAGAGAAAACTGAGAACAGAGGTTTTAATAAGTTAAACTAATATAAGGAGGTCGAATTTCGACCACGGGATATACTAGTTTTAATTAAAAGATTTTTTTTTCGTTAAGTACATTCTAGGTGCGCCCACCCGGTCCCAAAATTGCATCGGATAACCTTCTGGCCCTCCTAAGGGAGGAGGACATACATATATATCTATGTGGTGCAGGAGCCTTGGGTATGGCGGTCAAAAGTCAAGGGCCTCCATACCAGAAATTACAACCTGTTTTTTTCTTTCTTCTTACCTATTTTCAGCACATATGATACTGCAGTGGTCAAGATAGAGTCAAGAGGCGGACGAAGGTTAACGTTCGCCTCGGCTTACATGGCTCACGAGCGGCCCGCACCTCCCGAGGAAGTGAAACAATTAGCGGAGGCATTGGCTGTGCGAAAGCAGCGAGATAAACGAGCGGGGTGAGTCTCTTTTTGAATTCTTATTATCTAATAATCTACGTTTATGTAACAAGGGCAGCTCTCCCACCTTTGTGTTTCCTGGTTCGGAGAACTTCGCAGGGTGGGAAGAAGTCCTCGATACACAATATCATCTGACTCCCATGAACTTTTGGTAAGGGACTGGGAGGTTTCGCAAAAGATCTCCCTGTCGGATCATCGCATGATCCTCTTTGAAATAGATTGGGAGAGAGAGATAAAGAAACCTTATAGAAAGATAGTCAAGGATAGGCTCAGTAGGAACAAAATACCCATTCAATCGCCAGATTCTCTGGACGACCGAGTTAGGTCTCTAGAAAGTAGTTATCGGGTTGCCTACAAGGCTTCCTCTCCACAATCAAGGAGTAGGAATACTTTCCCCCCATTTCCTGGGCAATAAACAGCTTCTCACGGTTTAAGTCACAGGGAGTAGACGGTATACTCCCGATTATGATGCAAAAGACTCAGACACTTTTGGTTAAGGAATTGAAGGAGATCTTCGCTGCGTGCATCATCCATAACCACATTCCGGACACATGGAGGAAAACAAGGGTGGCTTTCATTCCGAAGTCTGGAAAAAGGGGACATGAGCTGGCCAAAGAATTCCGGCCAATAAGTCTCACAGCCTTCGTGCTGAAAACATTTGAGATGCGAATTTGTAAGTTATGAGCAAGCTCGAGACCAGTTAACAATAATTCTAAACGAATTAATATTGTCAGTTGAGATGCTATTGGACTTACACATACGGGAACTCCTGGAGGGGCCTGTCCTATGTTGTTGTTGTAGCACTACGTTGCCCTGCCTAGGTAGTCAGTATCTACCGTACCCAATATTGTCATCAAACTTTTCTAACGGAAGTCCTAGAAACCTAGGGGCTTCAACAGGGAAGGACCAGAGGGATATTGGTGTTAGAAGAGTAGGCTCGGTTGAGCAGATTAAAAGATGGTTTGTATTATGGGGGGACAAGCCGTATGCCGAACAAACATTAGGCAAGTCGGGGTTCAGTCTGGATAGGTAAGAGTTTAACCTATTACAATATCCAGACCGGAGTTGAGCCAGCATCACCCTAGTCTCCCTAGGCAGCTCGCGCTCCTCTTCGGAAACGGGTGGTTTGTTGCCTGAAGAACGGCGTTCACCGGGAGAGAGCCAACAAAGGAATTTACCGAATTCGTATGGATGAGGGTGAGGGCCTGCTGGTGCACATTAGGACCGTTCGGATGCTGCGTTTTGCAACAGTTGAACAGGAATTGCCTGGTCAACATCTCGCTATACTCTTTAACGGCGAGCATTTTCGATTCGTTATGAAGGTGGTGCTCAGGGGACATAAGAAGACACCCAGAGGCGGTACGAAGGGCGGTGTCTTGGCAGACCTGTAGCCTCGTCCAGTGTGTGTCAGCGAGCCCCGGCGACCATATTGGCGTCGCGTACCTCAGTACCGGCTGGCCAATTGCTTTATATGTAGCTAGTAACGTTTCTTTGTCTTTATCCCAAGTGCTGCCAGCTAAGGACTTGAGGATTTTGTTACGGCTTTGGAGTTTATTGGCAATCGCGGTTACATGAGCGCCATAATTGAACATGTTATCAAACGTCACCCCTAAGATTTTGGGGTGTGAAACAGTTGGTAGCTTGACACTATCAACGTAGACGTCTAATTCCATGTTCACTTGCGTTGTCCACGTCGTGAATAGGGTGGCCGAGGACTTATTCGGTAACAATGCCAGATTTCACCCGGCGAAGAATTCGGACACGGCTGGGAGGTATGAGTTTATGCGAGAGCAGAGTTCTTCAACGGAGGGGCCAGTTGCCAAAATCGTACAATCGTCGGCGTAAGAGACGATCGATACACCCTCTGGTGGGGGGGGGGGGGGGGGGGGGGAAGTTTCGATATATAATAGTTAAACAGAAACGGGGATAGGACACCACCTTGTGGCACCCCTTGTTTAACTATTCTGGGTTTTGATCTGGCGCCTCTGAACTCAACCGACGATTGACGACCACTCAGGTAGTTGGCAGTCCAACGTTTAAGACAGGGAGGAAGAGACGAACCTTCAAGGTCTTTCATTACTTGCGCATGGTTGACTGTGTCAAAAGCTTTGGCCAGGTCAAGCGCAACTAGCACTGTCCTGTGGTTTGGACGCTTTTGGTTTAATCCGTCCCCTATCTGAGTGGTTATGGCGCTCAGTGCGGTGGTGGTGCTGTTTTTTTGCGAAATCCATGCTGATGTTCGGCGAGCCGCAGGTTTGCGGTGAAGTACGGCAACAAGATAGATTCCAACACTTTCACTACTAGCGAGAGGAGAGATATCGGGCGATATGACTCCCCTACGGCAGCTAGCTTGCCAGGCTTTAGTAGTGGGACCACCTTTGCTTGTCTCCATCTTTCAGGAATAACAAAGGTGGACAGGGAAAGGTCGAAAATGTAAGTAAGGTATCTTATGCCTTCGTCGCCGAGGTGTTTCAGCATCAGCATGGAAATGCCATCGGGGCCAATATATTTGGTGTTCTTAGATCTCCGAATAGCCTCATGAACTTCTGTTGTGGAGATGGCAATGGGCGCATCGCTGTTTTTGTGTTTGTGCGCTTCCCTGGTGGCTCGGCGAATCTCTTTGTTCAACGGAGGATGCATTTTTTTGGCTTCTACTGAAGCTTATCACCGAAGGCGATGGATATTTTGTCGTTAGGTTTAGTCGGGTTGGACAAAGATTTCACCGTCGACCATAATTTGCCAACTCCAGCCGAGAGGTTGCAAGACCTTAGGTGCTCCTCCCACTTAGCGCGTTTGTGTTGATCTACTAAGCGTCTGATTTCCGCATTAGGATCCCTTATTTGAGGATCCGTAGGGTCAAGGCGTCTAATATGGTCACGTTCATTTGCCAGGGCCGCTGCCTCTGCGGGGAAGAATGGACGCACTTTCTTTATTCTACCTGACGGAATGTGTTGATGGGAGGCTGAAATTAGGGCCATACGAAACGCCTTTTCCCCTTCTCGCACGTCAGACGGGGTGGTAAGAGCAGCGAAGGCGCTCTCTGTGGTGTTGAGAAAACCCTGGTGAATGTGCGATTTTCAGCGGTGACAAATTCGGTGGGGCGATCGATAGAGAGCACTATGGGTAGGTGGTCTGAAGCAAGCGTCAGCATCGGTCGCCATTCAACGCAGTTTATTAGGCCAGCGCTGACTATGGTGATGTCTGGCGAGCTAGAGCAGTTTACCGCCATTCTAGTGGGGGCATCCTCATTTAGCGTGCAGAACGTCGAATCATCTATTTGGTCAGCCAGCTCCTGTCCCCTACCATCGGCCTGCAGGCTGGAGTGCCACAGGTCGTGGTGTGCGTTGAAGTCACCAAGGATGACGCGGTTCTCGCCCCTGAGTAACGCCCGAATGTCAGGGTGGTAATCCCTGGGACAACAGGTGACAAGAGGTACGTAAATGTTTATGATTTCAAGGTCGACATCGGCGTATATAATCTTAAAGGACAAACAGTGCACTTAGTATAAGGGACCAGGAGCTGATGGTTGTGGCTTATACTCGTGCTGATGCTGGAAGAAGAGGGGCGACCGAGGGGGTGGGAGAGAGGGGACGATCAGCATTGCTCAAATCCACTTGGGAAGATGTTGACGCCTGGGAGCGTGAGCGGCCGCTCGGAAGGTCTACTTGCTGATGTGCGTTGTTAGTGCTAGTCGTGGAGACTGATGTGACAGAGTCAGACATATGTGGCGGAGCGATACTTGATCGACGACGGCCACTGGACGTCGTAGGACGTGAACAGCAAGGGGCCACAAAAGTTCTATAAAAACTAGCCGGTCTATGAGTAGAGGGATTTAGTCCGGAGCAACTAGTTAGATGCAACCATCTGTTACAATTAGAGCATTGTACTGAATGTGAACGTTTCACATAAATTTTATTCCAGCATATACAGCAGATCCATTCTCTAGGTCCGGGGTTGGATTCAATACCAGCCCGGAGCAGGGGTGATAACAGACGGTTTAGGCAAGGGGGGTAGTAAAATAACAGCCCTTGTTCGGGGAAACCCTGAGTCATTCCGGTACGTAGAACCGGCTGTCGTACGTAGAACTGCCTGTCCTTTTAGTGACGCAGCATGCGTACATAAGTGTCAAATCTACAGCGTCCTCTCACCTACAGAGGGGTCCTCTCACCTCTACTTTGGATCCTTACCATGAACGATATCCTCTTAAAACTTAATACAAATGGAGTGAAGATTGTGGCGTATGCCGGCGCCGTGGCGTTCCTAGTTTCGGGTCCCTTCCCTTCCGTAATGAGCGAGATTATGAAAAGAACGTTGGCAAAACTCAGTAGGTGGGCACAGGAAAGTGGCCTTAGGCTGAATCCGGATAAAACGGAACTTCTTCTTTTCACGAGGAAGTACAAGCCACCTAACTTCGAACTCCCCAGGTTAAATGGCCAACAGCTAACCTTGTCTCCCAGTACTAAGTATTCGGGACTAATAAATAATTGTATGTAAGTTGAATTGGAAAGCGTGCATCGAGGAGCGGGTGAGGAAGGCCTGTATCGCAGGGCAGATACGTACAAATTTGTAGAGGTCTGCACAGGTCACTGCGCGATTGGCACACATGCGGAAAAAATGGGTATTCCGCATAACGACCACTGCAGAAGCTGCCACTACCAAAGAGACCGTTGAGCACTTCCTGTGTAAATGCCCGGCTGCTAGAACACGATTAAAATCTTTCGGAACCTCTTTTTTGGAAAACCTAGGGAGTTTATCTCAAATAGTGATTCGAAGCATTCTAGAATTTATAAACAACTCTGGTTGGTTGTAGAGAAACATCCGCAATACTGTTAGTAGGTTGGACGAGTCCTTATGGCATCAAAACGGCTTCTAAGAAAGCTACTTGAGCGAACTTTTCCAGGTCGCAGCCATTTTACCTACCTACATTTTATGCTATATGGCATGGTTCCAAAAACCACTTTTGAAAAAAGATAACTGACAAATTCTTTTTGATTATTCATAACATAGGCATTAACGGCAGGAAATTTAAATTATTGGATTTTTAAGGTCAACAACAAAAAAGAAATACCGAAAGGGTTAATAAATAGTTGTGGTTTTTATCAAAACATATAATAATTCCTACGGACTACCCACCATATCCCGTCCGAACGGCCGAACAACAACATCGGTCTGACTAATGTAGTAAAGGGAGCTTTAGTTACAAAGGGTAGCTAAATTCTTTACACCATCGTTTAACGAATGCTAGAACGCCTCTAGCTTTATTGACTGTTGGGTTAATGTGGCAGTTGAAACTGAGCCAATAAGATCATTTGCTCAAGACTATAATTGCACTGGTCGACGGCAAGTTTACCAGCGACGCCGTTAAGATCTCAGATAAAATTTTTTTTTTTTTTTTTTGAAATAATTTTTTTTTAAATTACTCTTCGCGAGGGCAGCATTCCCAAACCACAACTTTTTTGCTATCTCGAAAACTATCTGGTTGAGCAAAAAACAATGTATGATGCGTTTATAGAAAATTGTATCGTTTTTTGATTCTGTAAACCTTTTTGCAATTGCTGGATCCGTTCCTGAGAGATACGTTATTAAAGGGAGCATGCGCGTATCCAGAAAAAAATGTCGGGGGGGGGGGGGGGGATTTTGGCCAAAGTGTCAGTAAATAAGAATTACCTGTAAATACACACATATTTATATTTTTACATATTACATATTTATACTTTTATTTATTTGAAATTTTTCTCTTTCTACACGGCTAAAAATTTGAGCCTAAATTGTAAAGCATTCATTGGTTTACACAATTTTTAAAACTTTTTGGTAATAAATTCCAAACCTTTCAATTATACACAAAAATTCTCAATTTTTTGCGGTTAGATTTAAAACTTAACTATATATATATATATATATGTATATGGCGCGATTTTTGCGCCGAGCTTCTCTTCCAATTTGTGGTGTGCCGCTTTGAAATTTTTCCTACAAATTGGCGGGACCTACTGTTTTTCGCCGACTCCGAACGGCATCTACAAAGCAGATGAATTTTTGCTGAGAAGCCTTTCATGGCAGAAATACACTCGGAGAGTTTGCCAAACCACTGCCGAGGGGCGACCCCGTTTTGAAAAAACTTTTTCAAACCACTTTTTGATGTAACTTGTACCAGCGCTCGAACCACCCGGACCTTCGGTGTGGTAGGCCGACAACACTACCTCCACACCACGGTGTCCGCCACTGGGATAAACAAAAATACAACAAAAGTCGTATACACAGCGAATATGTGTACTTTTCGCACAAAATTCATGAGTGCGCCGTAGCTCGATAGGTAGAGCATTGCGCACTGATTTGGGGCACGTCGGCTCGAGTCCAAACATTAAAAAAAAAAATAAAAAATTGTTAACAACTTTTTCGGTTTAAAATTTAAATAATTTGTA
The DNA here is from genome assembly GCA_951509765.1 of Sphenella marginata. Taxonomy (NCBI): domain Eukaryota; kingdom Metazoa; phylum Arthropoda; class Insecta; order Diptera; family Tephritidae; genus Sphenella; species Sphenella marginata. The sequence goes on along the minus strand of OX608082.1, from coordinate 35,113,060 downwards.
TTACGCGCATTTCTATGACAACCGGCGTAAATTTAATTCTAAACCAAATTTGGTTTGGTCATACACCTAGACCAGTATATCTGCGTTCAAAGGGTGTTTTTGGAATTTCCAGTAAAATTAACTTCTTTAGACTAATTTCATTATTTTTGAATGAAAGTATGTGTAAATTCACAATAAAAATACTGCAACTCAAAGTTAAGAACTTTGTTGAAAATTCAAGAAATGTATATGTAGCCCCAAACACTTTTAAATCTAGGCAAAAACTTTTAGCCGTGTACAAAACAATATTTATTTTTCTTGTTTGTTTTGAAATTTTGTTTAGAATTTGTTCAGAAGTTACTTCAAAAGTATAGTGGATGTTGAGTACAGCCAGCCTCTCCTGCCCCATTGTACTTCTTAGATAAGTTTTTAACCTTCGAAGGGAAGAGAAAGACTGTACGGAAGGAGCAACGGAAACTGGAAGATTTGCAGCATTTTTTATACATCGATGTACCATAGAGAAAAAAGACACGGAACAATTATTTAATGCATCAATGAACGTGCTTGGTCGTTCCTCCTTTGGGATTGGAAAATATTTTTCTTTTTTAGGGCTTTACGCTGTTCAAAAGAAATCCAAAAACTCTATATAAAATGACACATGAAAAGCTTAAGAAAAATTTCTTGTGTCAGAATCTCTTCTACTTTTCTACTGCTAATTTCTGGAAAATTTTTAGAAAAAAGCGACCTGCGCAAATCTGGCTTTGGCAAGAAATAAATAGTTGTCGCTTTATTTCGTGGAGAAAAATTGAAGTTTCGGAAAAAAAGACAAAGAATATAATAAAATAACATTGAAATTCATATAATGTTGCAATTATTCAACATGGAGAACGGAACGTCAAAATTTCTTGGCTATTCATGACAATTTCATGGTCAAGAAATAATTGACAATATTTCTTCAGCATTTTCTTTTTAACAGCATACCAGACTTTTACTTTTAAACTTTTATCTCCTGACAAGTATAAGTACAATCTAATTGCTACTTTCTTTGATAATTCAATACGACTGCGTTGTGTACTGCTTGGTAATTTTTGGTATTTTTGTTTTAACTTCGTGGCCATTTTTTTGATTAAACTTATGGCAACCCTGACTACAATAACGAGAGACACTCATTTTTACGATTTTTGCCTGCTGTATTCATAACTCGAAAAGCAGTTAATTTGAATTTCAACAGACTTGAGTTCGAATCACTCTTGCTATTGTTAACATGCTATGTATGTAGTTGAGGTGCTAAGTTGATCTTATGCAGAGCAAGTCTGATAGTTTTGCGCGAATTTCTTAAAGCGCCAAATGAGTGAACCGTTGCAGGAGTTTAGTTGTGACCTCTCAGACTTGCTCTGATAATTGATTAGGGACTACCAATAACTTCTCTCAGTGTGAAATATTATTTAATTTTATTCTTTAGTATTTTCATTATTTCTATTAATGCTATTTTCTTAACAGAAGTTTTAAAAGTGAATAGAGTAATTATTCTAGTACAGATATTTAATTTTTAATTTTCGGAAATTTCGGGGGGGAGGGGTTTGAACCCCCGAACCCCCCCCTGAATACGCGCCTGAAAGGGAGCCATCTTTTTGGTTTTTTCGAATAACGGTAAACTGCAAAAATCTCAAAAACGGTACCATAGAATCAAAAATTAACTCAATATTCGAAATCAGGGGTTGATTTTACATACGAATTTCATAACGGCGTTAATCGTATAGGAAGCTGGCTGAGAAATTCCTCTCGAAAAAGGCATATATTTACATTTCTTAAGAGAAGAGATATAATTTCAATAGCACCAAGTAACACTAGTTACTAGATCTGCTTGAAGCTTATTTCTATCTTCGAATGATGCGAATGTCATGAAAAGCTTTACATCGTCAGGGTATACTAACATATTTGAAAATTCTATTACTGTAGAAATATCATTTATAAACAACAAGAACAGAATCGGGCCCAGATGGTTTCCTTGCGGAACTCCTGAAGGGACATAAATGACATCGGATTCACAATTTTTAACCACTACTCTTTGTGTCTTGTTACTAAGATAAGATGAGATCCAGCGATTGAAAAATATGTATGTTTAATGTTTTAAGGTAAAATGAAACATCTTTGTTTCTGTGCAGTTTATAAGGATAATGTTGAAAATCTGAACTGGTGACGGAAGAATAGTTTGAAGTGAAAAATTGCTAAAGAAATTTACGATATCTTGACTATAGCTAGATAAATGTCTTGATATTTCATAGCTGCGGGAAATCCCTCTACTTTACGTTTAGAGTTTACGAAACCATAAAATGACTTCGGATTGAGATTATTGTCTCTTTTAGTTTTCGAGAAATGTACTTCTGACGTAGAGTAGAATATAATAAGTAATGTTTGTTTAACCGCGATTTCTTAAATAATTTAAAAGAACGCCTTTTTTCTACTTTTCAGTATCATAAGCTCTTCAGTGAACCAAGCTTGCGTTGGATGATCATAGATTAATTTAAAGTTTAGGAACAAACTTCTCAAATAGATAGTAAATAGTTTGATGCAAATGCGAGACTGAAACGATATCGCCACTATGCTCAGGCCAAGTTATTTAGACAGTTCTCTACTAAATTTCTAGTAGTTTGCTTTTCATAAGTTGAAATCAAAGCTACTACTTGAACAGGATTTTGTACCTTACTTATGGTTTCATTGAATATTTCCATAGAAGAGTGGTAGAGGTGTTCTTGTAAAACCAACTGGTCACAACACTTTACAAAAAATCATCAACATAAATTAAAACAAAGGCAGAGTTCGGAAATTCCATTCAAAAAGTCCTTGTAGCCAAGTTTGGATGGATTTGGAATAATTTTTAAATCAGATATGTTGCACGATATTTGAGGTAGTTTGAATTCACCTAAAACAATAATAGCGTCAGAAGCTTTAGTCAATAAGTTAACAGTTTTGAGCAGATAGACGTGTTGCGTGTAGAGTTGTCCGAAAGAGAATCAAAATCTTTACCGGATACCTCAAGTCTATACGAAGACATATTTTGTAACAATTAAGGTTTGCTCTTTAACCTTAGAAGAAATATGAAACCTCAAATCATCTTCAGTATTGTCTGGATGGAACCAAGACACGAAATTTATTTTTTTCGATGGACCACAACCAGAGTTGCCGTTTTGGTTACTTTTAACCAAATTTGGATACCTCAGTTTCATTTGGTTACGTGGTTACTTCGTTTCCCATTTGGTTACTTTTACAATGCCCCAGTTTCGTGCTTAAATAGTCACAATTATGTATGACTTGAAATAAGATGAAGTTTTTTCACATATGACAATGGCCTAATAACTTGAAATAAGGTGAAGTTTTCTTTTACACATCTGACTATGGCCTAATTATCTCTAACAGTCGATGCTGGCAATGTTATCGGATGGCTAATCGACTATTGTTAAATTTTGTCATCTATAGGTTTTCCGCGAAATATTTTTCGATTGCGAAATAATTATTTTTGTTGCTTATTTATTAGTTGCGAGATAATTTCAAAGGTGGATTTGATAACCATGGAGAAGTAAGAATCCCTTTTATATTATGTCAACGTAATATTTTGATATAATTGCTCTTTTAGGTATTTATTTAGAAAAACCGCAGATACGATTGACCTACAGAGCAACAACAATAATCTGCAAAGCGAGGGTGACGAGTTCAGGTAAAAAGATTTTACTTAATAGTTGCACGTACCATGTACACATTATTGCAATTCATTTTGTTCAAAATAGCAACAATGAAGCAAAACCGAGTGGAAAAAGAAGCGTTCGCCCTGAGTGGAAACAGAAATTTAGTTGGCTACAGGAAGTGAATGGAACGAGTTCTTGTTCTGTTTGCGAGAAAACTTTATCTAACCATTTAGCATATTTGAAGAAGCACAGCACTTCACGAACCATGCTCTAAACATCAATAAAAAGAAGAATCAATTAAAAATAGATGCATGCATAAGCACAGAGTACGCAGAGTTTTCAAAACAAGTTCATTATGTTGAGTTGACACTGGTCATGTTTTTAATATGCTACAATTTACCATTTCTTTTGATGGACAGTTTTCCTCAACTGCTAAGGTAATGTTGCCCCGACACAAAGATTGCGATGTCCTTTAAATGTGGTAGAACCAAGTCTACACAGATTGCGGAAATATTGGGAAATAAGGCAAAGCAGGGGATAGTTGCCAAATTAAAAGAGACAAAATTTTCACTCATGGTCGACGAAACTACGGATGTATCTAGTGCAAAATCCCTAGTATTAGTTGCTAGGTATTTTGATTCATTGGCGCACAAAATACGGAATCGATTTATCGGTTTTATTGAATTAGTAAATTCCGACGCGCATTCAATTTATGAGGCCATTAAAAGTTTTTTCAATGCACATAACATACCATTGAAAAACATTATTGGTTTAGCCACCGATGGAGCCAGGCGCGTATTCAGGGGGTTCAAACCCCCACCTCCCCACCAAATTTCCGAAAATTAAAAATTAAATGTCTGTACTAGAATAATTACTCTATTCACTTTTAAAACTTCTGTTAATAAAATAGCATTAATAGAAATAATGAAAATACGAAAGAATAAAATTAAATAATATTTCACACTGAGAGAAGTTATTGGTAGTCGCTAATCAATTATCAGAGCAAGTCTGAGAGGTCACAACTAAATTCCTGCAACGGTTCACTCATTTGGCGATTTAAGAAACTCGCGCAAAATTATCAGACTTGCTCTGCATAAGATCAACTTAGCATCTCATCTACATAGCATGTTAACAATAGCAAGAGCGATTCGAACTCAAGTCTGTTGAAATTCAAATTAACTGCTTTTCGAGTTATGAATACAGCGGGCAAAAATCGTAAAAATGAGTGTCTCTCGTTATTGTAGTCACGGTTGCCATAAGTTTAACCAAAAAAATTACCATGAAGTTAAAAAAAAAATACCAAAAATTACCAAGCAGTACACAACGCAGTCGTATTGAATTATCAAAGACAGTAAAGCAGCCATTATGCATACTTAGCATAGACTTGACTTGACTTGGAACTGCCACTTAGCGTTCTGTTTAATGAAGTTTGCATGTATCCGATTACCCTACTTGACTTGACTTAGAATTCTGTTGAGTTTTGATTTTCTATGTAAATTCTAAGTTTAGTGAGCGCCGTGAGAGAACTGTCTGATGCTATACCTTTTTCTTTAAATTTTGAATAAAATCCTCCAACTATTCTATAGAGATAAGAATTTTTGGATGTATATTATTCATATGGCAGCCGCATAACTTACTGTCAAATAAATTGAATTCTTATTAGGCTAACCTAAAAAAAATTGTTTTTCCTCCCAAAATGCTTTATAGTTTTTTTTTTGCATTGACTATATACTGATTGTAGATAAGCTCAGAAAATAGAAACCTAAGAAAATGCGTTTTGGTACTTTTTATTGAGTTACATGTAAAAAATCACACGATTACTTTTAAAAAACAATTCGATATGGGAAACTTTTACTTTTATTTGAAACTGGCTAGTGTGCCTAGTGTCTATGCTAAGTATGCATAATGGCTGCTTTACAATGAGATTGTACTTATACTTGTCAGGAGATAAAAGTTTAAAAGTAAAAGCCCGGTATGCTGTTAAAAAGAAAATGCTGAAGAAATATTGTCAATTATTTCTTGACCATGAAATTGTCATGAATAGCCAAGAAATTTTGACGTTTCGTTCTGCATGTTGAATAATTGCAACATTATATGAATTTCAATGTTATTTTATTATATTCTTTGTTTTTTTTTCCGAAACTTCAATTTTTCTCCAAGAAATAAAGCGACAACTATTTATTTCATGCCAAAGCCAGATTTGCGCAGGTCGCTTTTTTGTAAAAATTTTCCAGAAATTAGCAGTAGAAAAGTAGAAGAGATTCTGACACAAAAAATTGTTCTTAAGCGTTTTATAAGTGTCATTTTATATAGAGTTTTTGGATTTCTTTTGAACAGCGTAAAGCCCTAAAAAAGAACAATATTTTCCAATCCCAAAGGAGGAACGACCAACCACGTTCATTGATGCATTAAATAATTGTTCCGGGTCTTTTTTCCCTATGGTACATCGATATATAAAAATTGCTGCAACGCTTCCAGTTTCCATTGCTCCTAGCGGACGGTCTTTCTCTTCCCTTCGAAGGTTAAAAACTTATCTAAGAAGTACAATGGGGCAGGAGAGGCTGGCTCTACTCAACATCCACTATACTTTTGAAGTAACTCCTGAACAAATTCTAAACAAACAAGAAAAATAAATATTGTTTTGTACACGGCTTAAAGTTTTAGCCAAAGATGACTTGATTTGAGACTTCGTTTTACTCTCTCATTTTTTCGCTCTCATTAGCTATTTATTTGGCTTTGTTGCCAGCATAGAGTCAAAATACTTAACTGGCATTTTGGCAGCTAAGGCAACGACAAAATGTACCGAAATAGTCGGTAACTCTTTAGCTTTGGGGTCAAAGGGTACAAGTTATGAAAAATGTTGAATGCTACATCAAAACATGCGGTTCGGTGTCCCTGATAATAATATGCAGGCGGAAGGTCAATACTATAAGCCAGTCAAAATATATCAACAAAAAACCTTAAGTACATTTTTTACTTGGCCTTATATTATTGATTTTGTTAGAAGAACTTCAGAAATTTTAAGTAGAGGACCAGCCCCCATGCACCCAACGACAGTTTATATAGTGCTTTTGGTCCTATCAATCCATATTTATCAATAAATTCAATATTTCATTATCAACTCATGGCAGTGTTATATGATGCATTTAAACTTCATTTGTACATATATTTTTGTTTATTTATGCCTGCAGATACGTTAATTTGTCATCTTTTTTAAAAATAAGTTTCGAAAAATTAATTTACCCCTTCAAAAGTCCAATTAAAAGCAAAACCTTTAAAATTCCCAAAATATATGATGAAAATACCCATACTCTGTTTTACTCCACTTTCACGGAGTGGCACCAATGACAAATGTTATAAAAAATGTGCATTTTGACAGCGCTCTCTCGAAACGAAGAGTCTCAAATCTATTTATCTATGGTTTTAGCCTAGATTTAAAACATTTTGGGGCTACATATACATTTCTTGAATTTTCAACAAAGTTCTTAACTTTGAGTTGCAGTATTTTTATTGTGAATTTACACATACTTTCATTCAAAAATAATGAAATTAGTCTAAAGAAGTTAATTTTACTGGAAATTCCAAAAACACCCTTTGAACGCAGATATACTCGTCAAGGTATATGACCAAACCAAGTATGGTTTAGAATTAAATATACGCCGTTGTCATAGAAATGCGCGTAATAAAAATTATTTAAATTTTAAACCGAAAATGTTAACAATTTTTTATTTTTTTTTTAAATGTTTGGACTCGAACCTACGTGCCCCAAATCAGTGCGCAATGCTCTACCTATCGAGCTACGGCGCACTCATGAATTTTGTGCGAAAAGTACACATATTCGCTGTGTATACGACTTTTGTTGTATTTTTGTTTATACCAATTATGTTTTAAATCTAAACCGCAAAAAATTGAGAATTTTTGTGGATAATTGAAAGGTTTGGAATTTATTACCAAAAAGTTTTAAAAATTGTGTAAACCAATGAATGCTTTAAAATTTAGGCTCAAATTTTTAGCCGTGTAGAAAGAAAAATTTCAAATAAATAAAAGTATAAATATGTAATATGTAAAAATATAAATATGTGTGTATTTACAGGTAATTTTTATTTACTGACACTTTGGCCAAAACCCCCCCCCGAAATTTTTTTCTGGCTACGCGCCTGGATGGAGCCAATGTTATGGCCGGTGAAATTGATGGGTTGCAAGCAAAATTCAAGCGGGATGCTGATATATTTTATATGAAGTGTTCCTGTCACTCATTGCATTTATGCTCTGCATATGCTTGTAAGAAGCTTCCCAACCACATAGAAACGGTTTGTCGCGGTATTTATACGTTTTTTCCCACAGTCCGAAACGCATAAACGAGTTCAAGGAGTTTCAGGAATACTGCTTCGTAAAACCACATAAAATTTTGGGTATTTCTTTAACAAGGTGGCTCTCATTGGAGCAACTAATAAACCGCATAGTCGAGCAATGGCAACCGTTGCGTCTTTATTTTATATCCAGCTATTTAGAAGTAAACGGAGTGAAAGCAGCTAATTTAGCGGAGCTAATGAGCGAACCTTCCCTTAAAGTTTATTTTATGTTTTTATCCTATATTCTTAAAATCGTAAACAATCTCAACAAAGAATTTCAGTCTGAGCAAGTCCGCTTGCCGTAATTTTATGCACATTTAGAAAGTAATTTTAAACTGATACTAAGCAATTTTATGAAAAATGAATACGGGTCAATTTCAAAAAAAACGTACACAACGAGTTTTTTTGCTTATTTTTAAAGTTTTTCCAATTCGCCTGTAAGAGTGGCCAATTTATGTAGAAATTGATGAAGAATCCGGTGGGACCTTTAGGCTCTCAAAAAAATCAATATTTTTGGTTTTTTTTAGGTTTTCTATGATTTCTATCTTGAGCGTCACACACCAAATATGTATAAAAAATCGCTGAAAATGCAAAAATATTTGAGATTCAAGTTTACTATGTTGTTCTTTTGTTTTTCAAGATTCACTTCTGCCAAAATCACCTTTTCGATTATAGACACAAAATCACGATTCACCTTGATTTTTTTTTTTTTTTTAAGTGACTAGTTATTTACAAATTTTAAGATGAAAATATGTAAATTATTGTTAAAAAGAGACTTGAACTAAGGGGTTACTTGCAAACTAATAGGCTTGTAACAATGTATTTTAAAAAAACTGCATTTAGAAGCGTTTTAAGGAAAAAAACTGAGTGTGACGCTCAAGATATTTTGTGACGATCAAGATGAAAATATGTAAATTTTTGTTAAAAAAAGACTTGAACTAAGGGGTTACTTGCAAAGTAATAGTCTTGTAACAATGTATTTAAAAAAACTGCAAATATAAGCGTTTTAAGGAAAAAAAAACTAAGTGTGACGCTCAAGATATTTTGTGACGATCAAGAGATTTTGTTGCACGTAAACAAGAAATAATGCCAAATTTAAAGTGTAACGAAAAAAAGTTTATTTTTTACAAAAAGTAAATAAAAAAAAAACAAAAATTCTTCAAAAAACAAAAATTTTCATACGAAACTAAACATGCCGCCGTTAATTTTGTTGTTTTATTCTTGAAAATTAAGAAATAAAATCAAAATTAAGCATTTTAAGCTATGAAGCAATATGTATGAAAAGTGATGCTCATGAAATGTTTGCCTATTTTGGTTTTTTCCGTAGGCAATTTATTTCCCAAATTCACAAATTATAAAAAAATGAGTTGAGACCATGTAAACAATGATTGTCAACTTTAATTTTTTACATTTAATATATTCACTTTTAAAACAATTAGCGTGACGCTCAAGAATTTTTATCGCGCCCTTACCATGGTGTTCACAAAAACTACGCAAATCCACACTTTTTTTAATAGTTTTTGTTTTCGCTTTTTCACTATTGTAATAATTAAAGTTTGTACTTTTCTTACGTTATTTACTTTATTTAAATGAAAATTGAAAACTGCTAATATTTCTTGATTTATAAAAAAGTGACGCTCAATGCAAATTGTGGGGACAACTGTTCTTTGCAACGCCAAATTCGCACTAATTAATTTTTGACAACTATATCAAATCAAAACAAAAGAAAGATACCCAATAATTCGAAAACTGTTATTAAATGTTGCCCAGTAAATTTTTTCTTGATTTTATTTTATTTTGTTTACTAAAAATTCTAACGGGGGACACATGCTTTTGTATGAAAGGAGTCAGAGGGAGAAACAAAACACCATACTGAATAAACAAAAAAACAAATATACAAATTTGAGAATTATGTTTTTTTGTTACATATTCCTCGGTGATCACTGTCCCATTTTTGTTTTTTGTTTTTAAATTTGTTTTTTACCTAAAATAGTAGTGTAAATTGCGGGGACACAAAAATTGCGTTTTTTTTTAAATTTACCCATACATTAAAAACTTGGATTCCTTAGATACACTCGATTTACACCTTTCAGACAATTATTTGCCCATATCAGATATTTTTATAGGGAGTGAAGCAAATTCTTTTTTGCAGAATAGCCAATTATCAAGCTCTGATAAAAAAGATATACAAATTAACGCCAGGAATTTTTACATAGAACTATTAGGTCAAATGCAACAGAGATTCGACTTTTCAAGAGCTGACATAAAGAACTTATCTACTATAACACCAAATATAGTTATGTCAAAGTCCGATGTATCCATATCGCATTTGTTGAATACTTTTTCTTATCTGAACGATTGTGATACGGAGACAGTAATTACCGAGTGGAAACTGCTTCGATTTTCAAATCTAGAGGTTGTATCTGACATGGATATTGTAGAGTTTTGGGAAACAGTTTCACGTTATAAAAATGGCTTAGATGAAAGCTGTTTTAAGAATATTTCGCTATTTGTAATGAATTTATTATCATTACCACATAGTTCAGCTGCGGCGGAAAGAAGGTTTTCCGCCTTGGCTTTAATTAAAACGAAGGTAAGGAGCAAACTGGATTTTAAAACTGTAAACAACATAATGTTATCAAAGGAGTTGTGTGCAGATGGAAATTAACCCAACTACGTATGAAAGGCTAAACATTTTTTTTAAATTACAGACTATAAATTGAGTTATGATCTCATTGTATGTACAAAAAGCTACACACTAAATGTGCATCAAATCTAGTTTTTTACTTTGTTACCAACAATTGAATTGTTAGTTTTATGGACTGTTAATTTTTAAAGTATTCATGGCCCAAGGCCAATAATAATAACTTTTTTTGTTTTACATAATCTTAAAAAATATATATTTTGATATGAGCTAAAATAAATGGCCAATGCTGCCGCCGAAAATACTAGTTGCCATTTTGGTTACGTGTTTCTAATTTTGGTTACTTTTTTTATTTGGTTACGAACGCCTCACACCTAGTGGCAACCCTGACCACAACCTTTTTTTTTTACTTTTCCGCACAACTGTACTAGGTATTGGAGATGTGAAATCTATAAGTTCAAGGGATGGGAGTAGGTTCTGCACCGTTGAAGTAGTAGGCAGATCATGCGTACGTCTGCGCTTGTTTTTCCGTTTGTCAGGACATTCCAAGTGAGGAAAACTATCAAGAGTTTGTATAGTTTTGAAAATATTTTTGCTGATTTCGAAACCCCGTTTCTAATGTGCCTAAAGGTTTTACAAGGAATACAGTTTTCTATCATGCACGACTTGTTCAAAGAGGTAATTAGAAGGGTTTAGAAAAAAGGTAAAAAATGTAATATTATCAGATAAAAGATAAAACGACCCTGACAGTTTGAGTGGCACAGAATTGAGGGATCCGTTTTAAACACACTGTATTTTACGTTTAACAAACCAGCCAAGCAGCTGTAACGAAAGAGAAATCGAAAAAGCAAATCAGCATCAAAGAACGTAAATGTACAAAGAAGGTCCAACAGCGAATGCGATAGAAAATGTCAAATCGATGGTAGGTAATTCACCACTGCACCTACGTTTAAATTACTTAAACTTAGCGTGTTTTAATTAAATATTTACACAAAAAGTTGTTGTTCGAGCTACGAAAACTTTTAAATGTTTATTTTGTTTAAAAATAAAAATGCGAATATCTTTAAAACTCGCAATTTAAACGCACATTTCCCCAGTGGTGAATTCACTACCCGCGAATTGGTGGTTAAATGTTTCCCAAAATTAGCGAAAAACTCGGCACACATAAATTCAGTAGTATGAATTTTAATTATTTTTCACTATTCAAGAGTTTTAGTAATTTTCACACCAAGTAGTGACGCAATTAAGTATTCAACTCTTTTAGTTTTAAATAACTTTTAATATTTAAATATCTTATAAATTATTCAATTATTAATTATTTGAACTTTTAAGTTTAAGAAAACATCAATAAAAAAATTTCAATCCCGGGTTCTGGCTTTATGTAAAAATGGTTGTTCAATTTAGATAGCCATGTTTCATCTCGGAATACACCATTTCCTTGTACTTCATGAAAAATTACTCGCCGGAGTACTCAACACCAAAGCGAGGAAGAAAAGAAAAGAACATCTACTCCTACTTTCATTACGCCATGTGGTATTTTTAAAAAGGATAATTCTTCGTTTTTTGCAGGGTTTGGGTAATTATTGAGACATAAGTATTATCCGCAACTTTCCATTACTTATTATAGGTAAAGATAATAATTGTGCCCCCCCATTTTTTTTACGTTAAACTTTGCTGACTAGTTTGCGGTATAACTGGATTTTTCGCATTGCATACAACTTTTATATATGTTATGCATAGGTATTTATACACTGAAATAAAAAAGTTGAAAGTGCACATTGAAAGTAACATATCAGAACCACTTTCAAGCGATTGAAATATTACAGTATTTACTGTAAAATTGGCAGTAAAAACATGTGATTTTTGCATAATGATATGAGTCCAGTTTAAAATTTACAGTAATTCATGTCAATAGGATAGTATATTCGAAGAATGATAGGGGCTCACTTTCAAAATTTATATTACCCACTGTTGGACGAAAAATGACAGGGTTTACTATCAATTTGACGGCCGTTTACTGTAGATTTTTTTTTCAGTGTATAGTAAGATACTAGCAAAACCGGCAGACGTTGTCCCGCCTAAAATTTGACTTGCCTATTTTTAACAAATTATGAGCTCTTCCCAACCCCATATACCGTTACTGTTCTTTAACCTATTTATTTTCCTCTAACATCGCCTCCATATCACAAATATATGTACTTATACATATATTCCCAAGAATATACTGTCGAAATTTCATGAAAACCAGTTGTGTACTTTGGACACCTATAAAGGACACATAGACATACATTCCCTTTTAGTTATAAGATCTACGAAAATATGTGAGTATAAAAACATGTGCAATTACTTCTTTTTCGAATGAGTAGTACTGCTGCTATTATGCCTAGTAACATAAACATCGAAAGACATACGGGAAGTAGAACCTTAAAATTTGCATAGAATGGGCTATCGCTTAAGTGAGACACAGGATTTGCATGATCTGTAGAATAAATAACTAAAAGCAAATTTCTGTTTTAGTTTTTTGTAATATTAAATCTTTTAGAAAGAAACTTACCTCCTTCGGGCGAAAGAGTGGTAAAATTATACAATGCTGTTGTAGACCCTGCATTGTTATAAGCTGTAACTTTTAATTGATATTTTGTACGAGGAACTAAATCACTGACCGTATAGATGCGCTCTGTAGGAGGTATATGGTTTGAAACAACATTCCATTGCGGTCTGTAATACACAAAATAATTATAATTTATTATACTACTTAAGATTAAAAATTATTGAACCCTTAGACTTACATTGTGGCCTAACAGACCATTTTAAAATTTTTTTGGTACAACTTCTGTTGTTGTAGCGATGCTTTGCCCTGCCTAGTCGTCACATTCCTTACCTTGTTATCAGAAGCTTCTAACGCAGAACTGATAACCACCCACATATGGTCGAATGCCTCGTAAAAGCTGTTTCCTTCCTCGGGGTACCTAACCGTATCTTAGCTGACTAGAGAAGTTGTTTCACTAGTTCAAAATTTTCAAAGCTAGTTATATTGTTGGAATTGAATTGCTACCGGAGCAAGTAGTGCAAACGTCAAGTTAAGCATGTCATAAACACCCTGAAGAATTTGCTACCGGCAGTTAAATCAGGCCGGCGTTCATGGCAAGGTTGGCTTGGTGAAGTTCAGCTACCGACGGAGTGACACACAGTGTCTGCGTAGAAACGTGGCTTGTGTCTATAATTGTTCGTAATTCAAATGAAGACTTTTAATAACAACTTTTCATATAAAATCTACCAGATTTGGTGGAACCCTAACAAAGCGGGAGCACTGATTGAGAGTTTTTTGCCCGGTTGGTTGTCGTGCTTGTAATAATAAATAAAATATGGTTATACCAAAGAACGTAAAATACAAAGAAGGTCCAATGCAACGAATAGTGGGAAACATTAAACCATCAATTCGCTGGTAGGTAATTCACCACTGGGGAAATGTGCATTTAAATCGCGAGTTTTAAAGCTATTCGTACTTTTATTTTTAAACAAAATAAACATTTAGACGTTTTCGTAACTCAACCACAGTGTTTTGTGTAAATACTTAATTAAAACACGGTAAATTTAAGTAATTTAAACGTAGGTACAGTGGTGAATTACCTAAAATCGATTTGACAGTTTCTATAGCATTCGCTGTTGGACCTTCTTTGTACATTTACGTTCTTTGGTTATACATCATATTGCAAGTGATTGATCTTATTGAATCCTTCCAATTTCTTTTTTCTTTCATGACATCAAAGTCGTGCTTGGTGACTTTAACGCAAAGAGTGTGTATTTGGACCCACAGTCGGGAAGTTCAGTCTGCACGACCAGACTTCGCCAAATGGGTACAGGCTGATCGACTTCGCCGGTACCCGAAACATGGTCATAGCCAGCACCAGGTTTATGCACAAAAAGATCCATCAGGCCACATGGCGAAACCAGATCGACCATGTTGTGATAGACGGACGGCATGCTTCTAGCGTTTTAGATGTTAGCACAATAAGAGGACCAAGCATCGACTCCGATCACTACCTAGTAGCAGCTAAGATTCGTACCCGCCTCTGTACGACAAAACAGGTGCAACAGACAACGCAAGGAAAGCTGGACGTCGAAAAGCTGCAATCGCAACAGACCGCCAATGATTTTGCAGGCCGCCTCTCACACCTGCTCTCTGAGAGCACAATTTAACATAGTGGAAGGCATGAGCACTGGGTGCACATCACAGGAGCGCTCCGTACCGCAGCCGAAGAAGTAATTTGATTCCGGCGAACAAGAAGAAACAACTGGTACGAAGATGAAGAGTGCCGAGCTGCAACGAAAAGAAACAACGATGCCTCAAAGGCAAAGCTAAGATCGAATGCAACAAGGAGTGTATGTGAACACTACCGCGAGTTGAAAAGGGAAGCGAGGCGACTTTTCCGGGCAAAAAAAAGAGATTCAGAAAAGCGTGAAATCAATGAGCTTGAGATGCTAGCCAATGGGAATAATGCCCGAAAATTCTATCAAAAAATTCGACGAATGACGGAAGGTTTCAAGCCCGGGGCAAATTCCTGTAAGAACGAGAACGGCGACCTGGTGACTGATGTTCAGAGAATACTAGAGATATGGAGGGATCACTTCCCTGCCCTCTTAAATGGAGAAATTGAGCAAGAAACCAGAGAGGGCTCGAACCCGAACCCACAATCGAAGATGACGAAATTGACGTCCCACAACCCGACTATATTGAGGTGCGAATAGCAATATCCCGGTTAAAAAACAATAAAGCAGCTGGCGCTGATGGTTTGCCTGCTGAGCTATTCAAGCATGGCGGCGAGGGGCTGGTGAGGCGCATGCACCAGCTTCTGTGCAAAATATGGTCGGATGAATGCATGCCCGAAGATTGGAATCTAAGTGTTCTCTGCCCAATGCACAATAAAGGTGATCCTGCAAACTGCACCAATTATCGCGGAATCATTTTGAATATCGCATATAAGGTCTTGTCAAGCGTATTGTGCGAAAGATTGAAGCCTGATGTAAACAGACTGATTGGACCTTATCAGGGTGGCTTCAGACCTGGAAAATCTACCATCGCCCAGATTTTTACAATACGCCAAATCCTGGAGAAAATCCGTGAGAAAAAAATCGACACACACCACCTCTTTGTTGATTTTAAAGCCGCTTTCGATAGCACGAAAAGGAGCTGCCTATATGCCGCTATGTCTGAATTTGGTTTCCCCGCAAAACTTATATGGCTTTGCAAAATGACATTGAGCAACACCACCAGCTCAGTCAGAATTAGGAAGGACCTCTCCGAGCCGGTTGAAACTAAACGAGGTTTCAGACAAGGTGGTCCCCTATCGTGCGATTTCTTTAATTTGATGTTGGAGAAAATAATACAATCTGCAGAACTGAACCGCGATGGAACAATATTCTATAAAAGCGTGCAACTGTTAGCATATGCTGACGACATGGACATTATCGGCCTTAACAACCGCGCCGTAACCTCTGCCTACTCCAAACTAGAAAAAGAAGCGGAAAAAATGGGTTTGGTGGTGTACGAGGGCAAAAAGAAGTACATGCTGTCATCAAGCAAAGAGTCATCGAGTTTGCTGGCAACAAAAAGTTCGAAATAGTGAATGACTTCGTTTACCTTGGATCCAGCATTAACTCCAACAATAATGTCAGCCTAGAAATACAACGAAGAATTACTTTTGCAAATAAATGCTACTTTGGACTGAGTAGGCAATTGAAAAGTAAAGTTCTCTCTCGACGCACGAAAATCACACTCTACAAGTCATTCATCGCACAACTCTACAATTCACACTCCGCTGCACTGCTATATGGTGCAGAGGCGTGGACACTAACAACATCTGATGAGGTGGCATTGGGATAATTCGAGAGAAAAGTTCTGCGGAAGATTTGTGGGCCTCTACGCGTTGGCGATGGCGAGTACGGGAGAAGACGTCGTGCGAATGAAAGAAGACGCTCCAGCCCAGAAGGTATACCTATCGGCACCTGTCAAAATCGGTCAGGCGGTTAGATGGCCATTTAAGGAAGAAGAATAGGAGTGGCGTATACCAAGGGCATCGTAAGCTTGTTTGCCGTCGCCTATATTTTGTCTAGCGCTGCTACTGGTCATACAGCTAGCTGTGTAACGTTTTTGCAATATTTAGAATAATCCATAAGGAATATCATATAAAAATGGTGGTTCAACTTAAAAGGCGATAGTTTAAGAGAGGACCACAGACTTCATCTCGGAATACGCCCTTTCTTTGCTTTTGAATACTTTGCAGGGCACATACATGAGAATACTTTGGAAAATTTGAAGATTACTCCTCTCCCATTGAACCGGCAACGTTTCTTGGACATCCGTTAGAAGATTTTAATGCCAATGTCAATTAAGGGGAGTGGCGATTGGGCGAAACTTCGTTACGGTTGGACCAGAGCTTGGTGCTCGAAGAGTCTGCTCTGTTGAGCAGATGACCATATACTAAGTTGGTATCGTGTTCAGTCTGGATAGGTAAAAGTTTAATCTGTTACAGTATCCAGATCGAAGTTGGGCCAGTGTGACTCTTGTCTCCTCTGTTAATGCACCTTCCAATCAAATTTCGGGATTATTTGGTGCAGGATTTCAATATAGTTTTTACGGAGATGTTTCCTGCCTAAACCGCCAAACTGTCTGGTAACTTTGCTAACCTGTTATAAGAAAACGCCTTTTCTTTACGGTAAAAAATAACACTTTGTGATTTTTATTTTAATAAAACTTTAGTCTTCTGCAGTTAATAGGGAGGGCTGCATGCCTTCGGTAATGTTATATAATTATAAGGCGAGTGGATCAAATGATGCCAGTTTACTGATGCAATTTGATAGATTACCAATATTATGTACTTTGTCAATTCTGTACCCGAAAATTGTATAATTATTCAATAAACTCTGATCTGCAATAAGTAACAGGAGTTTTATTTATGGAATACTATCAGGGTATGCCGCGTTGCCCGGGATATAAGAAGTTAGGGGGGCTTTCAAAATCAATAACATAGTTTAAGATATCATATTTACATATTATTGCCTACTGAAGAATTTACCAAATTTTAATATTTTGAAAATTTTTAAAAAGAGTATTGAAAACTGGTTTTAAAATTTTTTTTTGGCGGAATGTTGATTTGATACCATATTGCAGGTTAGTATTAAGGTTTTTCTGCAATCGCTTTTTTACCGATAACTCAGTTTCAGATAAATTTATCAAAATATGTCGAAGTCCAAATGAAACCTGGGTCGTTTGATACCCATATTGTAGGGTAATAGTAAGGCTTTTCGGCAATCGCATTTTGAGCGATAACTCAGTTATAGATAGATTTTTTGAAACATGTATATTTGAGAGTCTGACGGTGGAAAAACGTAAAATATTTCAAGAGGCGGTGCGTCTCCGAAGAAAAGGCAAAATAAAATCAGCTTTCCCGTTAAGAGGCGATGTTTTTATAAGAGCTGATGGTGAATCTATGCCAGTTAAAATATCAGCACTTGATGAACTGCGCTGCTCGTGAATTATATCCATATACATGTACCCGTGTGCTAGAGTTATTTATAATTTATGTATATCTTTTTTCTTCTAATCTTTCCTATCTTCACTTTCTTCCTATACCCTCTTCAACGTCAATAGTAAAGATGGTTCATTTTTGTAGCATATTTAATGCAAATATTTTGCGTGGGATTATTAACCCCGTAGTTGTTTTGGTTTGTGGGTTTGTTGATGTCTTCTACCAGTGGGACGTGTGGGAATGCTGATAACAGCCGTGCGATGATAAATTGGTTATGCCAACAACAAAGAGGTTTTAATATAGTTCATTTCAATGCTCGGAGTTTAAATAATGAAAAAATGGATTTTGTAAAGTTTCTGTTTGAGACCTCCTCTGTAGATGTAATATCCGTTACCGAAACATGGTTTACACCTGATTTGGATGACATCCACTTTAGCATCAACAACTACACGCTATTTCGTAATGACAGAATTCATAAAAAAGGCGGGTGTGTGGCAATCTATTGCAAAAATAATATACAAGTAAACCCAATACTAATTTAGGAGGGCCCAGGAGTAGAGTACTTGTTTGTTGAACTGCACGATAGCTGTGTTAAGATGTTACTATCGTGCGCATACAATCCCAACAGACCTATAGATCTGGAATGTTTCTTTTCAACTTTGGCCCCGTATTTAGTTGTTGTTGTTGTTGTTGTAGCGCTACTTAGCCCTACCTAGGGAGGCAGTATCTTACCCAGTAGTATCATCAAACTCTTTTAACGGAAGTCCTAGAAACCTAGCGGCTTCGACAGGGGCGGACCAGAGGGATAGGGGTGTTAGAAGAGTAGGCTCAGCTGAGCAGACGAAAAGGTGGTTAGTATTATGGGGGGACAAGCCACATGCCGGACAAACATTAGGCAAGTCGGGGTTCAGTCTGGATAGGTAATAGTTTAACCTATTACAATATCCAGACCGGAGTTGGGCCAGCATCACTCTAGTCTCCCTAGGCAGCCCGCGCTCCTCTTCGGCAACGGGTGGAGTTGTTGCCTGAAGAACGGCGTTAGCTGGGATAGAGCTGACATAGGAATTTACCGAATCGGTGTGGATAAGGGTGAGGGCCTGCCGGTGCACCTTAGGATCGCTTCATTGTGAAAGTGGTGCTCAGGAGACATAAGAAGACACCCAGTGGCGGTTCGAAGGGCGGTATTCTGGCAGACCTGAAGCCTCGTCCAGTGTGTGTCAGCTAGCTTCGACGACCATATAGGCGTCGCGTAGCTCAGTACCGGCTGACCAATTGCTTTGTATGTAGCTAGTAACGTTTCTTTGTCTTTGCCTCAAGTGCTGCCAGCTAGCGACTTGAGGATTTTGTTACGGCTTTGGACTTTATTGACAATTGCGGTAACATGAGCCCCGTATTTGAACATGTTATCAAACGTCACCCCTAAGATTTTGGGGTGTGAGACAGTTGGTAGCTTGACACTATCAACGTAGACGTCTAATTCCATGTTCACTTGCGTTGTCCACGTCGTAAATAAGGTAGCCGAGGACTTATTGATGCAAGCGACGATTGACGGCCACTCAAATAGTTGGCAGTCCAACGTTTAGGACAGGGGGAAGGGACCAATCTTCCAGGTCTTTCAATAGTCGCGCATGGTTGACCGTGTCAAAAGCTTTGTCCAAATCAAGCGCAACTAGCACTGTCCTGTGGTTTGGACGCTTTTGGTTTAGTCCGTCCCCTATCTGAGTGGTAATGGCGTTCAGCGCGGTGGTGGTGCTGTGGTTTTTGCGGAAACCATGCTGATGTTCGGCGAGTCGCAAGTTAGCGGTGAAATATGGTAATAAGATAGATTCCAACACTTTCACTACTGGCTCGAGAAGTGATACCGGGCGATATGACTCCCCTACGGCAGCTGGCTTGCCAGGCTTTAGTAGTGGGACCACCTTTGCCTGTCTCCATCTTTCAGGAATGACAAAGGTGGACAGGGAAAGGTTAAAAATGTGTGTTAGATATCTTATGCCTTCGTCGCCGAGGTGTTTTAGCATCAGCATGGAGATGCCATCGGGGCCTATATACTTGGTGTTCTTAGATCTCCGAATTGCCTCATGTACTTCGGTTGTGGAGATGGCAATGGACGCATCGCTGTTTTTGGGTTTATGCGCTTCCCTGGTGGCTCGGCGAATCTCTTTGTCCAACGGAGGATGCATTACAAACTGTCGGCAGAAAGCGCTCGCGCATCGTTTAGGTTTCGACTGAACCTTATCGCCGAAGGCGATGGATATTTTGTCGTTGGGTTTAGTCGGGTTGGACAAAGATTTCACCGTCGACCATAATTTGCCAACCCCAGCCGAGAGGTTACAAGACCTTAGGTGCTCTTCCCACTTAGCGCGTTTGTGTTTATCTACTAAGCGTCTGATTTCCGCATTAAGATCCTTTATTTGAGGATCCGTAGGGTCAAGGCGTCTAATATGGTCCCGTTCATTTGCCAGGGCCGCTGACTCTGCGGGGAAGAATGGACGTACTTCCTTTATTCTACCTGACGGAATGTGTTGACGGGAGGCTGAAACTAGGGCCATATGAAACGCCTTTCCCCTTCTCGTACGTCAGACGGGGTGGGGAGAGCAGCGAAGGCGCTCTCTGTAGATGTTAAGAAACTCTCCCAGTCGGCTTTGTTAAAGTTAACAAAGGTGCGATTGTCAGAGGTGACAAAGTCGGTGGGGCGATCGATAGAGAGCACAATGGGTAGGCGGTCCGAAGCAAGCGTCAGTATCGGTCGTCAGTCAACGCAGTTTATAAGACCTGCGCTGACTATGGTGATGTCCAGCGAGCTAGAGCAGTTTACCGCCACTCTAGTGGGGGCATCCCCATTAACCGTGCAGAACGTCGAATCGTCTATTTGATCAGCCAGCTCCTGCCCCCTACCATCGGCCTGTAAGCTGGAGTGCCACAGGTCGTGGTGTGCGTTGAAGTCACCAAGGATAACGCGGTTCTCACCCCTGAGTAACGCACGAATGTCGGGGTGATAATCCCTAGGACAGCAGGTGACAGGAGGTATATATACGTTTATGATTTCCAAGTCGACATCGCCTGACCGGACAACCATAGCTTGTCGTTCTAAGGTGGTGTCCCTCGGGTCGATGTCAGGCTCAAATAGACGATACTGCACAGTTTGATGCGTGATGAATGAAAGACCACCCCCAAGCCCTCTCGCACGATCACAACGGTGTACATTGTACCCGTTGCAGGTCTGAAGAGTTGACCTTCCACCGAGCTTTGTCTCCTGAATCGCAGCGATCTTGATTTTGTGTCGCTTCATGAGGTTTGTAATCTCAACTATTTTACCGGTTAGGCCGTTTCAATTAAATTGCAGGATTGCGCATTCTTGAAGTCGAAGGAATCGCGTTACCAGAAGGTAGAGGCGAATCAGATGATGCCAAAGGCGTGTATAATCTTAACCGACAAACAGTGCACGTAGTATAAGGGACCAGGAGCTGATGGTTGTGACTTATACTCGTGCTAATGCTGGAAGAAGAGGGGCTGACTGAGGGGGCGGGAGATAGCGGACGCTCAGCATTGCTCAAATCCACTTGGGAAGTGCTACGTAGGGAGTGAGATGTTGACGCCTGGAGGCGTGAGCGACCGCTAGGAAAGCCTACTTGCTGAAGTGCATTTGTAATGCTAGTCCTGGAGGTGATAGAGTCAGACATATGTGGCGGAGCGATACTTGATCGACGACGGCCACGGGACGTCGTAGGACGTGAACAGCTAGGGGCCACAAAAGTTCTATAAAAACTAGCGGGCCTATGTGTAGAGGGATTTAGTCCGGAGCAACTTGTTAGGTGCAACCATCTATTGCAATTGGAGCATTGTACTGAATGTGAGCGTTTCACATAAATTTTCTTCCAGCATATACAGTAGATCCATTATCTTGGTCCCGGGTTGGATTCAATACCAGCCCGGAGCAGGAGAGTCTTGAGCAATCCCGCTGCAAGGAGCTGCTCGGAGGATGACATTATTGGGGGGAGGATAACTGACGGTTTAGGCAGGGGGGTAGCGAAATAACAGCCCTTGGTCGGGGAAGCCCGAGTCATTCCGGTACGTAGAACCGGCTGTCGTGGGAATGGATTTAGTTGACTATGATTCTTTGCTTGTATGTGGAGATCTAAATGTAAACCTTCTTGTTCAAGAGTGTACTAGTGATAGACTATTGGATAATGTTGCCGCAGCTGGTCTTTCTGTTGTTAATAGGAATATACCCACACGATTTGCTAATAACTGTTGCCCTAGTCGATTGGATTATTTTATTATCTCTGACCTTGCTATTGTGATAAACTTTGACCAGATAGCATTTTTATCAGATCATGACCTAATTTTTTGTGCTTTAGATATCCAACTCCACCGCTCGAATACGAGCAGTAATGCTTTGTGCTATGATCTATCTGCTATAGATTGGAGTGAATGTTGGCGACTGCTGACTGTTGACTTCCTCAATAGGAAAATTTCTGAAGCTTATGAAAAGGATATTCCTGTAGGCACTCGAACAATCAAATGTCAGGCATGCCCGTGGTTTAACATGAATGTGTTAACAGCAATTAAAGGACGCAATAAAGCGTATGCACATTGGAAAAGATAGAGGGGCTAGGTGGACTGGGCACTTTATAAAAATGATAGAAACCATGCGACAAAGGTCGCTAAAACAGAGAAGTTTAAGTTTTTTCATCGCGGCTGGATAATGGGCTTCCACCAAAGGTATTGTGGCGAAATTTAAAAAATTTGTATGTGGTTGGCGCCGCGCCTGCTGAATGTACACTTATCTCAGATGTGCTCAACAATGCCTTTGCTAATAGTCCTTCGTGTATTGCTAAATCCGTAGATGCCCTCTCTCGTATATCTGATAGCTTTACTGGTGATGTGTTTGAATTCGCAACGGTGTCGGAGACCGATATAATACGATCTATTCTTAAAATCCGAACCAATGCAGTTGGTGCGGATGGAATTCCAATAAAGTTCGTCAAGATCATTATGCCTTTTATTGTAAACACAATCACGCACATAATCTACCATTCTATTACCATCTCATGTTTTCCTAAACTGCAGAAAATGGCCAAGGTTCGACCTATCCCTAAAAACAAAAAAGCAAGCTTACCGGGGGATTTTAGGCCGGTGAATATTTTGCCAGTTTTGTCCAAAGTGTTTGAAAGTTTGTTAGCGGAACAGATAAGCACAGATCTGGCTAGACATAATTTACTCTCGCCATACCAGGCAGGTTTTAGGGCTAAGCACAGCTGCTCAACGGCTTTACTAAAGATAATGGATGATATACGAGTACCTTTTGATAAAGGTCATCTAACAAGACTTTTCGAAAGCGTTTGACTCAGTTGACCACGCATTGCTGTGTCAAAAGCTGCAAAAATGTTTCGGATTTGGTAGTCCCGCCCGAAAGTTAGTGGAGAGTTATGTGTTAGATAGATATCAATTTGTTTGGAGTTCCTCAAGGCTCCATACTAGGTCCCTTGTTATTTAGTCTCTTTGTGAATTATGTGTTCCAGGTGTGCAAATATGCCAGTATACATGCGTACGCTGATGATATTCAGCTGTATTTATCTGATAATTTTCATAATATAAGTGACTTGTGCGTTAGGGTAAATAGCGACTTGTCCTCAATATTAAACTGGGCGAATGACAATGGCCTCTGCCTCAATGCCGATTCGAATATGGTTATACCATAGGTATTTTGATTCCCCTTAATTTGAAACTGAGTCCGATTTTAAACAGTTTAAACATCTCCTAAAGCAGTTGAGTCGCGTACTGTATAATTCATTAACAGCTTTCCTTTGATATCCAATTGAACAAACACATTATAGGTCACCCTAGCCCACATATTGGTTGATAACTACGCTTCTGGCCGTAATACCTAAAATTTTAAGTTAGACTTACCCCCGATTCTGTGTGCTTGACGAATTGTAAAAAATCAAGGGAAAAGTAGTACATATTTGTATTCAGAACACTTGATTCGAATTAGTCCAGTCGACAAAGATTTAATACGGAAGTGACGAGGACCATAGGTTTTTTTGGTTTATATACATAGCTCTACTACTAGTGGACATGAAAGGGTGAAGAAATAATCCCAAAATATGCAGAGCATACTTTTCGGCATGCATTTAAAGTGCAATTTTTTTGGTATTCTTAATTATTTCGGTCATGGTAACATCTGTAAAAAAATTTTCTTCTACAGTTTGTTGCCGAGGTGATTCTCCATCAAAAGTTTCTTTACAGCTTTTTTATACCCAGCGTACTAGTACCAGTACAAGGGTATATTAATTTTGTCCACATAACGGTACTATGTAACGGCGCAAAATAATCGAGTTAGATATGGGGTTCCATATATGAAAGTTCTTAGGTTGAAAAGAGGAATTGATTAAGGCAGGTCCGTTCGTCTGTACACGATAACTTGAGTAAAAATTGAGATATTTGCATGAAATTTTGCATACAGGTTACTTTCTGGCCAAGGTAGGTTGCTGTTGAAAATGGGCGAAATCGGATGATAACCACGCCCCCTTTTTCGATATCGAAAATTTCGAAAATCACATAAATTGACATAACTTGCGTAAAAACTCAGATATTTGCATGGAATTTGTTATGCAGGCTACTTTCTGACCAAGGTAGGTTGCTATTGAAAATGGACGAAATTGGATGATAATCACGCCCCCTTTTTCGATATCGAAAATTTCGAAAATCACATAAATTTACATAACTTGCGTAAAAACTGAGATATTTGCATGGAATTTGTTATCCAGGCTACTTTCTGGCCAAGGTGAGCTGCTGTGAAAATTTTCGAAATCCGGTGATAACCACTCCCCATTTTTCGATATCGAAAATCACATAAATTAACATAAGTTGAGTAAAACTTGAGATATTCGCATTCTGCCACACCCTTTTTGGAGGTGTTAAACATCTTTTTAGAGAAATTGCTAGAACAAACATTCACAGCGATTTAACATTCTACAGGAATCCGAAAAAAAAATAAAATTTTGTTAAAAAAAAATTTTTTTCCCCATACAAAATGCAACACAAAAAACTACTTGTTTTTATGTTTTTTGTAAAAATGCACTAGGAAAAAGTGGTTATAGCGGGCAAACTGTAGCATTTAGAAAAAAACTGAAAAGAAACTTTTGATGGAGACTCACCTCGGCAACAAACTGTAGAAGAAATTTTTTTTTACAGATGTTACCATGACCGAAATAATTAGGTTAGGTTTAAGTGGCTGCCATAACGGCACACTTAGGCCAGTTGTGGTAGGCCCGTTGTGATACCACAGAAAGACACCGTTACTCCTCATCCACGAACCACTTTGTTGACTTGATGTAGGTCATCAAGTCCCTGACGTCCAGCTCCGCTACTTGGCGAAGGTTGACCAGAGAGGAGGCTCCCAGATAGCGCCGTCTGGCCTCAGTTAAGGCGGGGCAGGCGCAGATTAGGTGTTCGACTGTTTCCTCCTCTTCATCCTCTTTACAGCTTCTGCAACACCGACGATAGGGCACTCCCAGTCTCTTCGCGTGTTTGCCTATGAGGCAATGTCCGGTTAATACCCCTTTTACTTTGGATATTTCATCCCTTCTTAAAGTGTAGATACGACGAGATTTCTTCGGATCACATTTTGGCCAGGTCTGCTTAGATATCTGGCAACCTGCTGTTTGCAGCCATCTTTTTTTGGCTTGGTCGTAGATGTATTCTTTCAGCATTAGCTTGCATGTGGCGAAGGGCATCCCTAAGCGTTCTTTATCTGGAAGAACCTGCTCGGTCGTGCCCTGCCTGGCAAGTTCGTCTGCCTTGCAGTTTCCCTCGATGTCCCTGTGCCCCGGGACCCAGATGAGGTTCACACAGTTCTGTTGGGCCATCTCCTGTAGAGATCGGCGACAGTTTAGCGTGAGTTCAGAATTGAACGAGTACGAGCCGAGAGCTTTGATGGCCGCTTGGCTATCACTAAAAATAAAAATTTCCTTGCCGATAGTGTCATTCCCTATCTTTTTAGCGGCTTCCCATATTGCTGAGACTTCAGCCTGAAAGACACTGCAGTGATCCGGTAGTCTGAAAGACAGTTCGAGGTTTTGGTCCTTCGAGTAAACCCCTCCCCTTAATTTGAAACTGAGTCCGATTTTAAACAGTTTAAACATCTCCTAAAGCAGTTGAGTCGCGTACTGTATAATTCATTAACAGCTTTCCTTTGATATCCAATTGAACAAACACATTATAGGTCACCCTAGCCCACATATTGGTTGATAACTACGCTTCTGGCCGTAATACCTAAAATTTTAAGTTAGACTTACCCCCGATTCTGTGTGCTTGACGAATTGTAAAAAATCAAGGGAAAAGTAGTACATATTTGTATTCAGAACACTTGATTCGAATTAGTCCAGTCGACAAAGATTTAATACGGAAGTGACGAGGACCATAGGTTTTTTTGGTTTATATACATAGCTCTACTACTAGTGGACATGAAAGGGTGAAGAAATAATCCCAAAATATGCAGAGCATACTTTTCGGCATGCATTTAAAGTGCAATTTTTTTGGTATTCTTAATTATTTCGGTCATGGTAACATCTGTAAAAAAATTTTCTTCTACAGTTTGTTGCCGAGGTGATTCTCCATCAAAAGTTTCTTTACAGCTTTTTTATACCCAGCGTACTAGTACCAGTACAAGGGTATATTAATTTTGTCCACATAACGGTACTATGTAACGGCGCAAAATAATCGAGTTAGATATGGGGTTCCATATATGAAAGTTCTTAGGTTGAAAAGAGGAATTGATTAAGGCAGGTCCGTTCGTCTGTACACGATAACTTGAGTAAAAATTGAGATATTTGCATGAAATTTTGCATACAGGTTACTTTCTGGCCAAGGTAGGTTGCTGTTGAAAATGGGCGAAATCGGATGATAACCACGCCCCCTTTTTCGATATCGAAAATTTCGAAAATCACATAAATTGACATAACTTGCGTAAAAACTCAGATATTTGCATGGAATTTGTTATGCAGGCTACTTTCTGACCAAGGTAGGTTGCTATTGAAAATGGACGAAATTGGATGATAATCACGCCCCCTTTTTCGATATCGAAAATTTCGAAAATCACATAAATTTACATAACTTGCGTAAAAACTGAGATATTTGCATGGAATTTGTTATCCAGGCTACTTTCTGGCCAAGGTGAGCTGCTGTGAAAATTTTCGAAATCCGGTGATAACCACTCCCCATTTTTCGATATCGAAAATCACATAAATTAACATAAGTTGAGTAAAACTTGAGATATTCGCATTCTGCCACACCCTTTTTGGAGGTGTTAAACATCTTTTTAGAGAAATTGCTAGAACAAACATTCACAGCGATTTAACATTCTACAGGAATCCGAAAAAAAAATAAAATTTTGTTAAAAAAAAATTTTTTTCCCCATACAAAATGCAACACAAAAAACTACTTGTTTTTATGTTTTTTGTAAAAATGCACTAGGAAAAAGTGGTTATAGCGGGCAAACTGTAGCATTTAGAAAAAAACTGAAAAGAAACTTTTGATGGAGACTCACCTCGGCAACAAACTGTAGAAGAAATTTTTTTTTACAGATGTTACCATGACCGAAATAATTAGGTTAGGTTTAAGTGGCTGCCATAACGGCACACTTAGGCCAGTTGTGGTAGGCCCGTTGTGATACCACAGAAAGACACCGTTACTCCTCATCCACGAACCACTTTGTTGACTTGATGTAGGTCATCAAGTCCCTGACGTCCAGCTCCGCTACTTGGCGAAGGTTGACCAGAGAGGAGGCTCCCAGATAGCGCCGTCTGGCCTCAGTTAAGGCGGGGCAGGCGCAGATTAGGTGTTCGACTGTTTCCTCCTCTTCATCCTCTTTACAGCTTCTGCAACACCGACGATAGGGCACTCCCAGTCTCTCCGCGTGTTTGCCTATGAGGCAATGTCCGGTTAATACCCCTTTTACTTTGGATATTTCATCCCTTCTTAAAGTGTAGATACGACGAGATTTCTTCGGATCACATTTTGGCCAGGTCTGCTTAGATATCTGGCAACCTGCTGTTTGCAGCCATCTTTTTTTGGCTTGGTCGTAGATGTATTCTTTCAGCATTAGCTTGCATGTGGCGAAGGGCATCCCTAAGCGTTCTTTATCTGGAAGAACCTGCTCGGTCGTGCCCTGCCTGGCAAGTTCGTCTGCCTTGCAGTTTCCCTCGATGTCCCTGTGCCCCGGGACCCAGATGAGGTTCACATAGTTCTGTTGGGCCATCTCCTGTAGAGATCGGCGACAGTTTAGCGTGAGTTCAGAATTGAACGAGTACGAGCCGAGAGCTTTGATGGCCGCTTGGCTATCACTAAAAATAAAAATTTCCTTGCCGATAGTGTCATTCCCTATCTTTTTAGCGGCTTCCCATATTGCTGAGACTTCAGCCTGAAAGACACTGCAGTGATCCGGTAGTCTGAAAGACAGTTCGAGGTTTTGGTCCTTCGAGTAAACCCCTCCTCCCACTCTACCGTTTAATTTAGAGCCGTCGGTGTATATGGACACACCGCCTTTCGCCGTGAATCAATTATTAGGCTCCTCCCAGTCTACCCTCCTGGGAATACGTATTTTGAAGTAACGGTCATCAGCTGTTGTTGTCGCACAGCGATCCGTTCTTGTGGGGAGAAAACTGTATTGGTTCAGTATGCTGGAATGCCCCGTGGTTTTTATGCTCCAGCAGGACGTTTCCCTCAGACGCAGGGCTGATGCTGCCGCTGCTTGGTATCCTGCAAGGTCTACAGGCAGTACGTCAAGGATGACCTGAAGAGCTTCACTCGGTGCAGTCCTCAGGGCCCCGCTGATACTGATCATACTGGACCTATGGACCTTGTCAAGTAAGTTTCGGTATGACGCCTTGCCCAGGGCAGGCCACCATACTACGACTCCGTAGAGAAGTATGGGTCGTATAATCGCAGTGTAAATCCATTTGCAAGTTTTGGGGCCGAGTCCCCATTTCCTCCTAATCGCTCTTTTACACGTTTATAATGCTATGTAAGCTTTATTTTGACGCTGAACGAGATTATCTTTCCAGTTCAGCTTTTTGTCTAGAATTACGCCTAGGAATTTCGCCTTATCGGCTAGTTCAAGGCGCACCCCGTTTAGTTCTGGTAGAGCTAGGGGTGGTATTTTGTACCGTTTGGTGTATAGAACAATTTCCACTTTCTCTGAGTTGACGCTTAGCCCGCATCGAGAGGACCATGAGGCAACCTCCCGTAGAGCTGCCTGCATCAAGTCGCATAAAGTTTGTGGGAACTTGCCTCTGTAAGCAATGCCCAGATCGTCCGCGTAAGCCACAACCTTCCCGCCTCCCCAGCAGGTATCTCTTAGCAGCGAGTTCACTGTGTGGTTCCATAGGAGAGGCGAGAGGACACCGCCTTGTGGTGTGCCCCTTGTGACGTAGCGTTTCATCTCAACTTCCCCAAAGGATGAGAGTATTATCCTCCCTCTTAAAAGTTGATCGCTAAATCCCACCAGGGATTTATCTACACCCAAGTTTGTAAGGGCAATGTTAACGGCTTCCGGGGTTATGTTGTTGAAAGCCCCTTCAATGTCCAGGTAGGATACCAGGCTCTCTTTGTTTTCCAAAGATGTTTCGATTACAGAAACTAGGCTGTGAAGCGCCGTTTCCGTTGATCGTCCCTTGGTGAACGCGTGTTGATAGCCTGATATTAGGTTGCTATCAATAGTGGTAGAGAGGTAATCGCTGATTATCCTCTCCAGAGTCTTGAGTACAAAGGATGAGAGACTGATGGGTCTGTAGTCCTTTGGCTCGTAGTGAGAGGCCTTCCCTGCCTTAGGGATAAAGACCACAGTAGCACTTTTCCATGCAGTCGGGATGTGGCCGAGAGCTAGGCATGTTTTGTAAGTATGTCTTAACCATTTGGCTGTTATGTCCAAGGTATTGATAAGTTGTGCGGGGATGATCCCGTCAGGTCCGGCAGCTTTGAAAGGCTTAAAACTTTTCACTGCCCATTTTACCCTGTCCTCCGTTATGGGTATGTTCACCGCCCGGTTCGTTGCAGGTATTGTTGGTGCACTCTGCAAGTTTCCCGGGAAATGTGTGTCCAAGAGTATCTCCAGGGTTTCCCCTTCTGAGCTGGTCCAGGTGCCGTCAGATTTCCGCAAGAAACTCAAAGCGGTTTGCGTGTGTGATAGTATGCACCTTAGTCTCGAAGTGTCCTCGACACTTTCAACACCAGTGCAGAAGTTCTTCCACGAAGTTCTTTTCGCCTGTCTTAGAGCCTTTTTATAGGTTCTTAATTTTTCCTTGTATTCCAGCCATTGGAGCTCGGTGTCGAGGCTCTTGGCTGTGTTGAATTGTTTCCTGCAGGATATGCGAAGTGAGTCCAAATCTTGGGACCACCAATGGGGTTTACGCTTACCGCGCGCTGTTGGCACTGGGCAGGCTTGCTCCAGGGCATTCGAGAGTGCCGAGTTGAGGGTTGTGACCAGATCCTCCAGTTCCTCAGTTGATGAAGATTTTGGGAGGGTAGTTCTGGTAGTTCCCTAGCTAGTATTTCGTTGTGTACCTCCCAGTTTGTGTTACGTAGGTTACGTTTCACAGTGGGTTGTTCCACTAAGAAGTCTAAAACTATTTCTATATATCGGTGATCAGAGAACGAGTGTTCATCGAAGACGCGCCATTTTCTGACCCACCTAGAAGTGCTTTCGCTACAAACAGTGAGGTCTATTACCTCTTTTCGGTTTTTAGTAATAAACGTTGGCTCATTGCCTACGTTGCAAACTACCAGGTTATTTGTTAGCAGGTAATCAAAGAGTGACTCACCTCGATTGTTGATATCGGAACTCCCCCATTGGATTGATGGACATTCGCATCCATTCCGAAGTGGTCGTTGCTGTGGTCGGTCACCATTTGCCTCACGTTGTTTTGTGGTGGAGGTTCCTCTGAGTCATACGGCATGTAGACCGACGCAAAGGTTGACTTCGTGCCGCTGGTGGAGATAATGACCACCGTTGCGTCGCCATTGCTATAGGGAGGTAAGAGAAATGTGTTTAGCTCAGACTTAACCAAAATACAGGTTCTAATTTTACCTTTATCGTCAGATCGATACAGCTTAAATTCATTGGCCCCCAGTCCGCAAACCCTCGAGTTATTGACCCAGGGCTCTTGCACGAGGACCACGTCGACGTCGCCTTTAGAAAGGTGACTTATTAGAGCAGCTGATGCTGCTTTAGATTTGTGGAGATTTATCTGGAGCACTCTCATCCCCATCAGGACTGTGCCCAGACTCCCCTTCCACCACCGTCACATCTAGGTCCTCCCCGTCGGACTCAAGCAGAGCATCCTCCATCGTCAAACTGCTCAGTGCGCCAGCGCAGTTTGACGTGGCGGAAACCATGCTCTCCTCGTCGGAGATTTCCAGTTCTTCGGTCGCCTTCCTGCCAGTTACGCCGGTAACTCCAGCGCGCTGTGCGTCGCCACGATAGACGTGTATTACGACCTCCCCGATGCCGTAATACACTCGACCATTCCTCTGTTGAAGAGGCTCGATTGACTCCCTGTTTAGAGCCAGAACTATCTGCCTCCTAGGCCCTACCGCGTCCTCGACCAGAACGACACTCCAGTCCTGCGTCGGAAGAGCCGGATTCATCGCCTGCAGCATCCTGAGAATCCTCTCAGGCTCTGCAGGGACCGATGGAACCTATGCCCTTGCCCTCGGCCGGGCTAGAATGTCCCTCCAGTTAACAACGTCTATTCTGGTTCCGAGGTAGACCTCATCCAGCCTTGCGACAGCGGCCCTATATAGATCGAACGTCCTCGAATCCTCGCAACGAGGACCTTAACCTGCCCCTGGTACCATCCCGCGTCGGACCCCCTCGGCGGAGTGCCCGGAGACTCCATCAGAACGTCGAGAACGGCGTTTCCGATTTCGTTCCGGACATACGGCCATCGGTCTCTGGGGATGGCCCCACGGGCATTGCCACGGTCCAGAATGCCTATGAGGATTCGGTCCATGGCCACTTCCGCAAAACTGAGTTTACCTACCCCAGTCGCATTTTGGTGCCGTTTCGGAGGAGGTTTTATATCCTCATCCGATCTTTGGCGCTTGTAGGGGGTCGAGCTTTCCCCAGTTGGTCCCAGATTGCGTTGGTACCGCGGTAGCAGAGCTTGCGCTCTCTCTATCGCGGCCCTAGCATTCTCGGGCAACGTGTCCAGCGCTACCCCCTGATATTTTTTTAGGACCCTCGCTGCTTTTTTCTTGTCCCGATGCGATGGGTCCGAAGATATGGGGCGACCCGTAGTTGTCATCGCGGCCGCCCCTTTCGCTGTGAGCCTTGCAGCTTCCCTCTCCCTCGGACCTGCGTGGCCAGGTCGTGAAACCTCAACCGCATTCGTCGGGAAAGTGGTAGCTGTACCGGCGCTTAGTGGGAGTACAGCATCAGCAGGTCCAGCTATGTTCGCTGTTGCCAGCGCAACTGTCGCTGCGGCCTTACTGGTGCTGGCCCTCACCTCGTCGCCCGCGCCCAAGGAGGTTGCCCTCAGTGTGTCCTGGTTGGACCGACCCGTAGTTGCCATCGCAGTCGGTTCACCGGTTGGAATATTTTTTGCGGCCTCCCTCTCCTCGAGCTGAGCGTGGCTTGGTCGTGAGACCTCTGCCACATCCCTTGCCGTGTTTTATTTAAAATTGTTCATCTTGTTCGTACGACCAATTGCCGGACGAAGCCGGCTTGTGGTCAAGGATATAATGTGGGGAAATGTCGTACGCCCCGGCAAAGCCCCATGCCGCGGTAAGACCATGGTTACTCTCTTAGGCGGCCCGGTGTCAGAGAGGCTCCGTACTAATACAGCCACGATTAACCTCCCGCCTGCAAACGTATCCAATGGGCACGGTACCGCATAACACCCTGGATTGGGAGAAAAATAATTAAAAATATCAAAAAATTGCACTTTAAATGCATGCAGAAAAGTATGCTCTGCATATTTTGGGACTATTTTTTCACCCTTTCATGTCCACTAGTAGGAGAGTTAGATAAATCAAAAAAACCTATGTTCCGCGTTACTTCCGTATTCAGTCGATTTTCGATATTATTCGACTGGACTAAATATTTGTTTCTGGATATTTTATAAAGATTGACAATTTATCAAGTAAACAGAATTGGGGGGTTAAACTGCATTCAATTCAGCAGTTTGTGAGTACATACGCCTTACCATTTGATTTGAATTCTATTGGCTTAGTATTGACCACTTCTACCAAATTTTCTTAAATACATACAATGAAATTTTACGGGTAGGCACACCTATGAAATACTTTCTGATCCGCCAGACGACAACATATCGTTAACGACAATTGAAGTCACCAGTAGTCCTCGAATTTCAAGGGTTTATACTTTTATTTAAGCTTGTATATTTAAAATTCTCGCTAAATCACCGTTTGTTAGTTCGATTTTGGCAATTGCGTATCAAAAAACTCCAGTCATCTCTTTTTAGCGACAACTGATATCATTAGGAACCCAACTTCTACTCTTCCCTAGCAATCTAAGACGCCCCAGCGGCAGTCGGGCTAGCACTAATTGGACGAATTTTCTCTGGCGCTTTTTGCGTGACATGTTATACGGAAGTAATTTTTTCCAATATATATGTATTTCTATAAAGCATTATCGAATCCGTCACGAATAAACGCCTTCACAGTGCGGTGATTACTTTAACATTAAATTTAAAATTTTTAAGTTCGGTATTACCTTCCAAAGACCTTCGACTCGATCATGAAGTACAGAATTCCACATCCACCGTCACCCCATGAGTCAAGCCAGCATGTAACGCTAGTTGAATTATTCGTTATCATTTGCGAATGTTTAGGTTGAACGGGAGGATTTCCTTTCGTATGCGAATTAACAATGTCACATGGTAGTCCAGTACCTATTTTATTATATGCAGTTATGTAAAGCTGATACCGAGTTCCGCACCACAGATTAGTTAATAAATGTGAGTTAGTTTTAGCGTCTACTTGCAATTCTTCCCAATCACCATTATCCCTTTTATAATTTATTACGTAACCCAGAATTGGACTCCCTCCATGACTATTATCCGTCCACTCGAGATGTAAACTGTCTGTATAACTATTTACTACAGTAAGAGTGGGTGCTTCTGGTGGCACTTTTATAACAATATTATAGACTATCTCATCTTTTCCCCACGTGTTCTCAACACTACACGTGTAATTACCAGCGTCGTTGGCCTGACATTCACGTATATAAAGGGTGCCGTTCTTGGCAATAACCTTTCGCGCATTCGTATCCATATTGTGACCATCTTGCCTCCAAATAGTAACAGGCGCAGGTGATCCAACTTTACGGCAAGGCAGTTCCAGATTTTCCTTCCACGGACTTACTATTCGCTGACTAAATGAAACGATTCGAGCGGGCACTTTATTGTTTGGAGGCACTGTTACAACTTGAGTTTTTTCTCCCTCTCCAATTTTCGTTGAAGCAGTGAGCCAAAATTGATATGTGGCTGATTCTTGGGTTCTTTGTGTTTCATGCATTTCCACAAATGGGCCAAGTATTCGCTTATGTGTACCTTCCTCTCTTCCACCCTCAAGCATAGACATATAGAAGGTATAACCGATCTAAAAGTTTATCAGAAAACTAAATAAAAGTAATATTTATTACGGTCACATTAATCATACAATATCTCCATTAGGAAGCTCTGGTGGCAGCCAGGATACAATTATTTTTGTACTGGATGCCGGTATTGCTTTAATTGCCTGTGGCGCAGAAGGCACTGAAAAGAAAGTTTATTCATCTCTTTAAGAGCTTGCTCATGGTATAAATTAAAAGAAGGCTGATATTCTTACCATCTTCATGGGTACGGCAATAAAACGGTTTCGTCTTCATACCATCTCCCACTTTTGTATAAGCAACCACCCAAACAGTATAGTTTGTATATTTGCGTAAATTCTCGATTGTAACATATTGATTTGTCGACTTCACAACCTCGGGATCCGTTTCTAAAGAAGCGACAAAGTAAATATTTTTTTCTATAAGGTTAGTATCCTAAGGATGATATTCTGTTAAGTAAATTCCTTTTTAAATTTGATCTTAAATGCTTCTTTTTTTTAAATGCAATCTTGTTGAATTCTTTTATTACCATGGAATTTCCGAAAACGAGCATTTGATCGAACTCATTGCAAAACCGATTTAAGATGGCATATAGGCAAGCATTTTCTACGCACACAATACCAGTCATTAAACCAAAACAAAAAATAATCAAGTATAAACGGATCTGCCAACGCCAACACCTAGTAACTCATTCACTTCATAGAAAGATTTTTTAATTTTGTTATTGGAATGACGGACTAGTTGTCTAGAGTTTCTATACAATTTGCACGAAACGCTGAACCATAAAAAGATTGAAGATAACTTCGAAATATACAAACAAGTCACAATGTGTTTCTTTACTTTAAATTGATAATTATAATATTATAAATGTAATTTTGAGATTTCGTACTGTGTAGTGTGCTCGTCCTCCCCTATATCCCTAGAATTCGAAGTAACAACTAGAAGCAGCTGGATTTATGTATATAGCGCCAAAATAATATATACTCTTATGTATTAAATTCAACAGTTTTGTTATGTTGTTAGTGCTTATACTCCAAATTAAGAATAACCATCCACCAGATTTTGTAAGCTCTCGAAATATCACGCAGCACTGAGCTTACTATATTATGTTAGCAGGATTTTTTGGATTTTCCTACATTCCCTGAAGAGACTAGTGTGGACGAAAGGTTTTAATCGCGGATGTCTCACTTTACGGCTTATTCACACGGTTTTAAGTCCAACATGTGAAATAAGTAGACGTTGAAGACTTTTCAAAGTAATTCTTGATCCATCAACATTCTTTACTTGTGCGAAGTAAATGATAATAAAGAAGTAGAACGAAATACATACTCGTATATTTTATATAGTATAGTATTTAAGGTCCTCTTTAAAGAATGCAATTTTTTTAAGCGTGCCGAATTCTTCTCCCTTCTCGCTCTTCAAATCTAGTACAGAGGTTCGCAAAACCGAGAAGAGGCTATCACAAATGAAAAGAGAACCGGGAATTTATACAAGTTTTTTTGCGAAATATTTCACCAGCCAATTTTAAGTGAGTGCTGAGTAAATTGGATTAATAGTAAAAAATTACTTTTATACGTTAATACCTATCGTATTGCTTCTGTTTTTTTAGGGCGAAAATAAGAAATGAGTTAAGGGCAGCCATAAGTAAAAATGCGGCGAATAGATGCAGGAGGGTTAAATTTGACAGGACCACCAGCAAAATGTATTTTGGAGTGGAAAAAGGCACATTGTACAAATAGGCTGTGGTGCTTAGCTGGAGCGGCCGTGGCTAGAAAGCACCGCGGTCGAATTGGTAATTTGAAAAGAAAATAAAAAGAACGAGAATTCTCGTTATAAATGTGGCCGTGTATTTGAATTGAAGATTAAAGTTTTTGCAATGAAATTTTACCTTATAGTTGGCGGTGAAAATCCTGGGGTGGCCGTGAGGTGTTGACGCTATGACGATCGCTGGAAAAGTAGGAGGTTGTCCAGTCGAGGACAACCGTTGACCGCGAAATTTCAGCCTCCGGTTTTAAGGGGAGGTGAACCTACACATGCACACCCACATGCATGTATATGTTGCTGACAACATAATTATTTGCAGGCATGCACATACATGTGGGTGGATTGGTATGTGTGGTTGGAAGGGTGCAGAAAAGTAACATAAGGGTGGCTCATTTTTTGAGAATTTAGGCATCGGGCCTAAACACACATAATTTAATGGTTTATAAATATGAGCTTTATCGATGAAACCACACACTGTTTAAATAAATTTGTTGTTCATCAAGAAGTGGTGTGTTTTTGCTGATCCCTCATTTTCAGACCACCGGTATATTAAAGTGGTGGCGCGAACTAAAGTCAGTGGCGAATTAATGTCAATGGCATTAAGACGCATGCCAAAAGCGAACTAAGGTCAATATTTTTAGCGAACTAACGTCATTGACATTAATTCGCATTAAGAAAGGGAACTAAAGTCAGTACATTTTTTTTATATTCCAAATTTTAATTTTTCATTATCACC
Source organism: Sphenella marginata (assembly GCA_951509765.1). Lineage (NCBI taxonomy): Eukaryota > Metazoa > Arthropoda > Insecta > Diptera > Tephritidae > Sphenella > Sphenella marginata. Next base: position 35,075,755 of record OX608082.1, on the reverse strand, counting down.
TTCGACTTATGATCATTATATCATGAATCTGGGATTTAACAAATGAATGTGGGATTGACTTAGGTCAGATCCCCAATTCGGGGTGTGATCCATGGTATTTATGTGCAGAACTCCTTTCCGCATTGGCGGCCTTCGGCCGCGCTTCAAAAAATAACCCTGGGCTACGCCATTCCAACACCGGGTGTGTGCCATAGCCGTGGCTACCGCCACGGTGATGTCCTTCCGCGTGCCACTCTTTTCTCACAGGGTAATATGATAACAACAACCACATGAAAATGACAGAAAATTCTGAACTTTAACTGCAAATATATCGGAACCTACTAAAAATATTGGTTCAGCGGAGTTATATTCATGCTCCTGGGACCAAAGCGCGTCTCCTGATACATATCTCAACATTTTTGGTTGTGTTTTAGCGCTCGGTACCCCACGTAAACGATTACCCACGTCTAGATTTAGAATCTGAAATGAGATTTTTTTCAACCGTTCAAAAGTTATTTGCAGTTAAAGTTCACAATTTTCTGTCATTTTCATGTGGTTGTTGTAATGGCACATTAGGCTGAGCCAAAAAAGTGAAAAAGTGGGAAACGTGGCACGCGGAAAGACATCACCGTGGCGGTAGCCACGGCTATGGCACACACCCGGAGTTGGAATGGCGTAGCCCAGGGTTATTTTTTGAAGCGCGCCCGAAGGCCGCTAATGCGGAAAGGAGTTCTGCACATAAATACCATGGATCACGCCCCGAATTGGGGATCTGACCTAAGTCTAATTTTGGCCTGCGGCGCTACTTCGTCGAATCTGAAACCCAAATGCCTCAATGACATTAATTCGCATGTCCAAAGCGAACTAAAGTCAAAATATTATACGAATTAACGGCACTGACTTTAATTCGTTTTGGGTCCTGCGTCTTAATGTCACTGACATTAATTCGCTTTTTGGGTGCGAATTAACGTCACTGACGTTCTTCATGTTTCTTTTTTTCACAGCTATCACCATTTATCGACTTAAGAAAGTTACTAAGAGCAGTTAGGCTGTTTTGAGTCTCAACAATCTTGGACTTCGTTATAGAAGGCAGCCCAATAACACAGCTGTCACATCTATAAGCAATATTTTTATTGCTTTTTAAAAGATTCACAATGCCACTATTAAAGTTTGTACATTTAATATGAGCAAAGTTCACATACTAAATGGTCATCAACACCACACAGAATAGAGCACTTTATACAAATTTTCATATTAGCGTAAGCCATTAGAAATTAGATATAAGCGCAACGAAAGGAAAACACGTCCAGTCGCGACGACGTGTTATATATTTTTTATTTTGCCGAACTTTTTTCCTTTTAAGAACTCCAGAACTTCTGGAAAGCTACCCAGAACAGTTTATGAACCTTGCTATGCCAACTTCACAGTAGTGTAATCTATGGAACTGCAGTTTACGCAGATCTATTTTAATACTTTTCAGTTCGTATTGGCGTTCAAGTAGACAGCCGGTCTAAGAGAAGAGCATGTCTTAATCGACTGAGTTTGTCGACGTGATCATTTTTAGTATACTTATTGATGGGACCATCTCTTCTTGTATTAAAATCAAAAAATTTATAAAAATTACCTATTGCAGTGGGGTATTAACTACTTGTCCGATATTGTGTTGAGTGTCATCCGATTTGGCTAATCATTTTCATTGAAGTCTATACTAGAAGTTACAAGCAACAGTCTCTGAAAGTAGCAGAACTCTTATGCGGTCGAGCTTTGCTTGAAAAGCCAAAGTGAAATTTTTATGGCTAACAAGGTTAGAGAAATATCGAATATAAATTTTACCGAATTATGTTGAAAACCTGGTCGTGGCCTTTGATTGATTTCACCCATTCTTACAATAAATAGTTACCTTTATACACAATATTGTCGAGAAAGATCGTTTTGCCTGAGTTATGCCATAGAAAGATTTGTGGAATAATCCACAATAAAAGGGTCGGAGCCAAGGCCCTTTTCGAAAATTTATAAATTTGTGAAATATAACAGATGCATATAAAGCTATTTTACGCAAAGTTATTTCCTTGTAAATATATCTATAATCCTTTTCAAAATCCTTCATATAAAAGTTGGCGGTGGCGGTTTCGCTCATTTTTCTTTGAAGAAGATTCATTTTCTTCCTGAGTATCTGTGTGTTTAATTTCCTTCCGATATCTTGAACGGTTTTCGATTTATGATTAACAATTTTTCTAAATTTGACTTAATGAAATGATCACGCGTGGATCCACTGCTGATACATATGTAAATATGTAGGTACAAAGAAAAAGGGAAACACGAAATGAACGTGAAAAATGGGATAACAACAACGGCACTGGCCCAATTGTCAGTAATGATTTCGCGAATCGTGAACAAACAGAGAAGACGAAACGCTGAATCGCGCTGGAAACTCTCCTCATATAACAGCACCTGAGCAATGTTATGAATTTTAAGGCGAAGGGCGAAGAAGCTCCAACCCAGCAAGAAATAAGAAATATAATCTGGTCCCATCAAAATAACGTAAACTAAGTACCCCCTCTTCGGCGATTTATTTCTGTTTTAAAACATTAAGACATTTTTCGATAAATTTTTTAAAAATTGCGTATGATGTTTATCCGAAATTAAACCTCAAAATTGTATATGTCCTTGAAGGTTTTATCCTGGTGCAAAGTACATGCAAATTCACATAGGTATGTATGTACAAAAAAAAATTATACAGTTAACAAAACTTTGTGGATTAGAATTCGTTTTAAAATTGAATTCTAACAGCTCATTAGACATTAGTTTTAAGCTAAAAATAGGTTCTTAAAAATCCTCAACTAAAAAAGGGTACCATAGTTTGTTAAACTCCTTGTTGAGTTTCAGAGTTGTATGCAAATTATTTAAAAAAACCCCGGTAATGTTCCTCATTACAAGCATGTGCGCGCTTAGATTTACTACCTTCCACTCGACATCGCAACATGACTGAAAAAAACCTGCCAGTTAGCAAAGATAAGCAATGATTTCCATTTTTCTCTTAATTGGGGAGAATAATACAAAATTCTTGCAAATCTCTTTACTGAAAAATTCTTGCCTAACTTTGCAATGAAAACTCCTTTCAACCCTTCGTCTGATACATGAGTCCAGCCAGACCCTTTTCATTTTTATTCTACAAAAACAGCACTATGGGTTAAGCTAGAGATTTGAAACTTCAGGTAGCTGATATATAAAGCTATTGATATATATACGTTGATCAATACAACACTTTCGTGACACATAGATCTGGCTGGGACCACACTGATTTCTATGTAATTTTGAGGATGCAACTGGGTTATGGGCATTTTTTTTAATTTTTAAATTTCACAGCAAGCGGTGTTTTCATTTTCGGTTTGATTTTTCCCGAAACTGTTTTTTTTTTTAATTCTGCTTTGATGGTCAGTTGATAAGTAAAAGTTGGATGTTCAAGTCTGCGCTAAAATATAATTCATACATTACGCGTTATATTTTATTGGACTACATATTTTGATAAAAAAAAACTATGAGTGACGAAAATGATTTTATTTATAACACTCGACCGCATAGAAGAAACTTTGTTTGATCGTCCCGTTCTTTCATCTTGTTTTGGTTTCATGACATCAATTTGCAGTTATGTGCCGAAAAATAGCAAGGTCGTAAATTTGATTACTACTGTACATTACACAAAAGAGTATCGACCAAATAGTGATGCATTTTACTACGAACAACAATAAACAACGTTCATATATCCACACAATTTAGCGCACGGACAGCTGTAGAGGCCTTCTTGGGGAAACACATAAACGTGAGTATTTATAAATTTGCAAAACTTTCTACAGTATGCACTAAAATTTATTTGCTTTCTAATCTGCTCTTTATTTTTCAGAAACCTCTCGTAAAACCTGCAAAAAGTGGTACAAACTATTTCGTTAAGTCAGGCAATAAACCTGACATAGAGAGAACTTAGAAAAACTAACAGTGCAACACTTTTTCGGGAAAAAACTCAAAGTTCATAGTTTTACGTACCATACAGTTGATTAACAGATATGTAGAATACTTTGTAGCCTTTAATTTTGCCATTCTGCCCGTCTAAATCTGGAGGGGACCATGTTATATAAATTGATGTGGATCCAAGGACGTCACATTGAGGACTTTCTGGAGGCGAAGAAGGAACTGAAAATATAAAGACAATGTGTAAATATATATTTCCACGCTAGCGCTGCGTTGTTTAGTTTGTATAATAATTTGTATTACTAGTATGTAACTCCCAAAAATCGGGTGGGTTTTTTTTAGAAAAAAATTAAAGCAAACTTTAAACGCTAATATCTTATGAACAAATTAACCAATTGAAATTTTTGTAATTTTGTGCAAACATGCTCATGATAAGCTTTCATTTGATACACATTTCATTTATGTACGTATTGTAGTTTAGTCTAGCTAAGCGCCTTGTTTTAGAATAATACTATAGATAGAAGATAGATTATGTAAGCTTTTTTAAAATAAAATAACTATATTTCCACAGGTCTGAAAGCATGGCTGTGTTTAAAATACCAATTTTTACTTCGATTTGCAAACAAAAAAAGTAATTAAAAGAAAAAACAGCGTACATATAGTACAGTACACGTGACAGAGGTTAACTTCTTATGTTAAGAATCCATAGTTTATTGGCGCTTAACCGCCATGCGGTTCTCGTTGTAACATATCAAAGCACGCCAGTCAGATAGGTAACTGACGCCAATTCGAAGCAGAAAAGGAGCTCAAATCTTCCTCCGAAATTTTTTCAAATCAGTGCTTCCCCTTTCATCTGCTGCCGTATTCGGGTGTCGATAAGAAAAACGTCAGGACTGGACCTTATTTGCCTATTACCATAATCTGGCCCAGCCGGCGGAGTCTTTGGGCCTTTATTCGCTGCACTATGCGGAAATCTCGTTACCGTTGTGAAATTTCCCTAAATACTCGCTTTGAATACTGCAAGGACCATCTCATGCTCTCTCGACACTGTTGCCTACTCAGTCCAATGTAGCACTTGTTGGCAAGAGTGATAAATATTTCAACTGGCATTATTTTCGGTCTTAACGTTGGTTCGAAAATAGACGAAGTCCGTCACAATTTAAAAACAGTACTAATGATGAAATATTTTTCGCAGAGTTTGTTTTGGTCCATCACTATATAACCCCCACTATCCTAAAAAATTTGGAAAATTTCCATATCCTCGCCATTGATACATGAAACCTATGCAGATATTTTTGTTGATTCTAAATATGAAGGCAGACAATTTAAATCCTTAAAATTTAAATATCTCAAAAACGGTAAGATAGGGTCGAAAATAACCTCGATTTTCGGAATCAGGGTTTTGCATACGAGTTTCATATTTGCATCTCTGTTAGTTTTTAGCTGTAGACCAGTGTAATCAAACGAATGATTATTTCAATTACTGGTCCATTCCTACAAAACTTTCTTGCAAAAACAGAGAATGCGCAATAGACTGTGTTCAAATAGAGAGATTTGGAGTTGCTTTTATCCGCAATTCTCTTTTGGTGGTGCTCATGTTGTTCAAACACGGGAAGAAGTTGCTTTGATTGATTATGTTTTGTAGCTCAAATGAATATAATTTTATAATTTTCTTATAAATAGGCTATGAAAATAATCTTTTCTACTTTTGTTTTTCCTCAGGCATGGTGAGTTAAGAATTTAAAATGGTACACTAATGGGGGGTTTCAAAAATATAAGAATTGAATGAAAACCACGGAGAGGGGGCTGCGACTACGGAAATCAATCGTTACCTTTGATTCCCGGTACATCCGGTTTGGGCAAACCTACAAGACTAGAGCCCCGCTTTGTTTAGTTACTTGTTGGCCTATTTTAATTTTCAGTGACTCTCAGGTTCGTTACAGAGTGTAATAGTTTCCAAATTACTCGTTTGTGTATGAATTTCATATCAAAGGCTGAAAAAAACGTACATTTTGAACCCGACCCCCGCACAATTTGATGAAATTTTGCATAGGGGTACATCTTACCGACCCAAACACAACCTCATTTTTAGAAATGGCATTTTCGAAAAATTGTGGGCGTGGCAAAGTATCGAAATATTCGAAAAATGACGATAATAGGTACATTTAAAGTGTGGTCTAATTAATATACATACATATGTATGTACTTATATAACATATCTAAAAAAGTAGAATGGCGTTTTTTGCTTTTCTTTTTAAAAAATCTATTAATATGGATGGAAAGGAAATTGAAAACACAGATTTATAGGCGGTATATTTTCGGGTTCGTCCCCGAAATTTAAGGATAGGGGTAGGGGGCTAGCGACCCCACGACCCCACCATCGCCGGTATTTGCGCACTTGACCATCTTAGCATCTGCCTGTGGTTTGAACATACATATATTAATATTTGAGCACGTAATTACATTTTTTCTGTCAGGAGGGTAGGAATGGTTAAGGGAGGAATTTGGCTCCCTATCGTAATATCTTTTACATGCATCCCTTGATCTCTTGACAAGTAATAAATCTAAGGCCGAATTTCATGCCAAATCGCAAAATTTCATCAAATTCTGAGGGGGTCGGGTTCAATGCATATTGGGTTTGATATGAAACTCATCATATCTACATACTATATAGATTTTGTTGTGTTTTTTTTTTAATAAAACAGTACTCTTGCTTTTTAGTTCTTCCTATAGTTGGTTGTTTATTGTGTTTTTTAAATAAAACATTTTATTTTAAATAGTTCAGGTTTCTATTTTTTTATATTGTTTTGTTTTGTTTTTGTACCAAGAATATACCATTTTTTATCCCAAAACAATAGTTAGTATTTAAGATTTTTTTCTTGAAAATATACTTTCTTTTTTCAAAAATAACAGGTAATCTTTTCGTATTTTTTAATTTGCAAGTGAGCAATTTTGAATGGTTATCTGTGTTGAAATCAATAATAGCCCGGTGAAAAGAGAAAAACTATCGCTTTAAATTGAACTCTATTATAAGATTTAACGACCTTGAAGAAAATATTAGGGTTTTTAGGACTATATAAAATATATTAAATTTCCCACCCAATCTGAAACATCATAAATCTTTCAATATAAAACAATCTTGCACACTGTGTAACGTGTGGGCGCCAAACTCCTCGCGAAGTGGCCAAAAGTCAAAAAAGTTCATCGATAGCTATTTTTATAAAACTTTGATAAACGATGGGGAATATATCCATCAAATCATTTCATACAGAATTTTTCATAAAAGACTTGCGTGCTTTTATCAGGACTACCTTAAACCTGGAATTTTGTTAATTGACAATTTTACCCACATTTTTCCATTAAAAAGGTCATTGAAACAAACTTAAATTCAGAGCTTGTTAGTATATGTAAATATCTCAAATGAGTTTTTTTATTACATTTGGAAGTTTTCCATACATGGCAACCCTACTTTTTCATTTATTCATCGATCAGGTGATGAGTACCGTTACTTTTTATAAGTGGGAAAAATTAAGTGAATTTTTATACGAGGTTCAAAGTTTAGAATAGAATAAAAAAAAACTCATCCCAACTCCATCACAATTTTTTGATTACAAGTAATATTAGTTCAAAATCAAGACTAGTGATTTACTTTATAGTGATACCTGTTATTACGGTTGGCGATGTTTGCGACGTGTGGTTTTTCTTTTGCAAAGAAATGACGTTTACAAATTCTGTTATACATATTACAAATTTCATAAATTTTAAAGCAGACCAGTTATTTAATTTTTCCAATTTAAAGATAAAATGCAGTCGGCTTTTAATGCAAGTTAAGTCGAAGTGGGCTGCTTCTGGAAGAAAACGATTAGTTTTCTATAAGAAGCATAAAAATTGGTTAAATTCAAACTTAAAAAACGAAGCAGAGGTAGTTTTTATTAACATTATAAATATTAAAGTTTAAATAAATATATTGTCTTAGCTCAATGAACTTAGCGAGCCTGGTGATGAACGAGAAAGCGGGTCGCTTATGGAGTGTGACGATGAGGTAATAAATTTAACGTAAGATTTAAGTTTTTATTTAAATTACTATTTCCAGCGACCGAGCACAAGTCACGGAAGACCAACTATTTCATATGAAATGGCATCAGGGAGGAGTAAGCGACGGAAAGTTCAAGACCTTATGCAGAAAACTTACCCAGAACAACTCAAAAAGGTTGTAGAACTTGTGGAGAAACGTGAACGGCTTACGACAATGAATCTTTTTTAAGTGTCCTACATGGCCAAGCCACATTTATCGGAGCAATCGGTTATATGGAAGCTATATGTTATGTTACTCCGATCTGTATGATTTTCATTACACATATCACATTTATAATAAGTACCAACTTTGCAAAATTTTACGTTCCTAGCTTCTTAACTGCAAAATTTATAGGCGAAAACCCATTTATCGAAACTATCGATTATATGGGAGCTATATGTTTTGTTGGTCCGATCTGGGTGATTTTCACTACACAGGCTACAAATATAATATGTACTAAACCGCTCTCCTAGCTTTTTGATTGCAAGAGTTATAGGCCAAAACCCATTTATCGGAACAATCGATTGTATGGGAGCTATGCGTTGTATTGGTCCGATCTTACTGGTTCCGACAAATTATTAATATAATACAAAATGGCGGCTACAAACCAAATTTCATCGAGATATCTCTAAAATTGAGGGACTAGTTTGCGTTCAAACAGACAGACGGACAGACGGACATGGCTAAATCAACTCAGCTCGTCGCCCTGACCATTTCGGTATACTTAATGGTGGGTCTATCTCTTCTTCTTCTCATACTTACAAAAATCGGACCAAAGTTATAATACCATTTCATGTTCATGAAAGGTATAATTACATGTCGAACGCCGTCATTGCAAAATCGACGCGTAAGTTTATCAAATTTGTGTAAACTACGTTCCATACAAATTTTGACAGTTCATTTACACACTTTCTAAATTTATACGTTTACACGCTTTATAAGGTGTTTATAAGATTTGATGAATCCCCCTAGTGTTAATGCATTGCATAATAACATGTTTCCAAAATATTATGCTCTTAGGCAATTCATTGATGAGCTCTTGCCAACTCCAATTATAGTTTCAGATATATCTGCAGAGGTACCACTTCAGCAGTTACTGAATAGCACAGTCCTTAGCTTACTTCAATTATGTAATATAGAAAACCATATTGGAGGAATTTTGGAGTGCAAGTGGGGATTTGATGGTAGTTCAGGCCATGGCATGTATAAACAGATATTTAACAGTCAAAATCATACAGACGAGTTTATTTTTATTGTTGCCCTTGTTCCATTACAAATTTTGAACCAAAACTCTGAGCCTATTTGGGTTAATGAGAAATCGTCTTCGACGCTTTCTTGTCGTCCCATGAAGTTTATTTTTGCAAAAGAAAATTCGGAACTGGTTCGTGAAGTTCACAACTAATCTTTAAATGAAATAGAAAAGCTTACTCAATATTCCTGTACAATCAATAATTATAATGTTAATATGAAATACAAAATGCACCTTACAATGGTCGATGGCGCAGTTGCAAATTTTTTGTGCGAAAACAGAGCTTCTAGTGTCTGCTATTTAATTTTTTTTTTGCAATCGAGGTCAGGATAAACGTTAGTAGCATGCATATTCAGACTTCGTTTTAAAACATTGCATTATCCACTGTTTCCGAAAACATTTTTATTTTTGTGGGTGTGTTTAAGGCTCGATCTCTACGAAATTTTACTTGTTGACTTTCAGGTTAGCACAAATGTATGTACTAAGTGTAGGGGGCGTGGCAGTCGTCCAATTTGGATTATATTTAAAAATTGTATTATCTACATTAAGTGTAAGCTCCATGATGAACTGCAGCGAAATTGCAGCACTACAAGTACTTTTGGCCGCGCTTATATGGGATCGCAACACTGTGCGCCACTGCCTAGTAGTGATCTGTTATGGCATCCCAATTTACGCTATTTCACGCAAAGGAATCACATCACTACATATTATAAAACAAGGTAATTTTTTGTCTCTATGTCCCCTTATGAAGTTTTTAAAAACTCCTTAAATTTTCGATGGGTAAGTGAATGATGGCCTCCCCTTATTTTATTAATTATATGCTCTGCAGTTTTCATATATGAAAGCGTGCTCAAAAATTTGGAAGCAAGAGATAGTTGGTGTATAATACAATGAAAGGAGTGAGGATTAATACTATGCTTTTCCAACTGCCCTAAGAAACCTCCTATTTTGCCGGTCATGACGTTCGCCCCATCCGTGCATACCCCAGCAAACTTACTTAGATAGATTAATTGCGAGGATAGCACTGCGACCGGATGGTCTATTGTGCCCAAACTTACTTAAATCCACTTCAGTAAGAAGTTTTTGGTGGATAGTTTCAAATATTAACCTACCTGTTACATTTCCATGAAAACTTTCTAACGAAAGCATTGACTGGAAAGTTTCATAATTGGAATTTACGCATCGAACACAAATGACCATTTGACATAAGTCGTTTATATCCGTGCTTTCATCCAAGCATATGGAAAAAAATTTACAGACCTTAATCTTTATTTTGATAGCCTTTTCAAGTGATAAGCCTATTTCATCTATATTTCTTGCTAGAGTTCTGGCTGATAAAGGGACTTTTTCAAAAAAAGCATTTAGGGGGCTGTGCAGTTTTTGTAAAATTTGAAGAACAATTTCTTTAACAAAAACGCAGTCTCTAAAAGGCTTTCCCTTCCTAAGAATACTTGTACTTATAATACTTGACATATCCCTTTTTAACATTGTTTCCGCATTTCTACATTTTTCATTTTCATTTTGGGAAACCCATTGCTTATACTTTTGTAAAAGAATATTCTTTCTTTCCAAAAAAATATTGTCTCTTTCCACACCCTCATATTTATCAAAGTCTTTATGAAAAGAGGTATAATGTCTCTTAATATTATATTCCCGGTTCCCAAAAGAAGCATAACATAAGATACATTGCATTTGACCAAAGGCATCTGGAATCATAAAAAAATGCTTAGCAGTCATTTTTAGTCGCGCATAAATATTGTCATATAATTTAGGCATCAACACGATTGCGTTGTTACTTCCTTGCTGTCGGTTAAGCAACTGACGCGACAGTTTTGTTCTTAGCACCACTGTAGCGATCGCTTCGAAGCAAAGATGACTTGATACGAAACTCTCTCCCGCTCTCTCATTTCGGTCCTCGATTATGCAGTGTTGCCTACTTTTTTATGTGTGCGCTAGTTGGCAATACTACACAATCGAGGACCATCTGACATTAGATACATAAACAATGAGGAGCCAGAAAACAAAAAACGCACCAAATTTGGGAAAATCAAACAAGTGAACATTTCGATAAACTTAAAATATCGCACGATTGGGAAAAAATACGTAAAGTATGAAATAGTACAATCTAAGAAAATAGCTGCAGAAAATATATGTAGAAAATTATATTTTTTAAACGCATTTGAGTGGTTTACAGGTATAAAAAAATACAGGTATTATTTGCAAATATTTATTTTAATTATAATTATTTTTATTTGAAATCGTGTTATTTCCATTACCATGTTCTCTTTCATTACGAAATGTACATCATTAAGGGCCGTTTTCTCGACTGCCTGCTAAAATGTATCTATTCTTTAAACAAAATTTTGTTTTCAGTAGTGCCTGTTAAATTTATTCCGTCGACAAATTTAACAGGCAGCCAATCCAACCTTTAAATTTTATCGGTTCGATAATGACAAAACAGCTGATTGTCATTTGAAATTATTTGAGCTATAAAATTTCAAAACAAATAAAATTAAATTTAAATTAACAATCGCCATGGAAAACAGCCGTGTATTTTATATTCATTCACTTGAAGAAGCTTTTGAAGAAACCAGTGAGCGTAGTATAGCGAAGAGGACATACCGCAACCGCTTGGATTACTTCAAAGAGTACACGGAGGATGAGTTCGTTAAAAGATTTCGGTTGACGAAATGCACCTGCATGGGCATTTTAAAGCGCATTGAAAAGGCTATCACGTCCAACACTAATAGGTAAGTTGCTGTCATATTATCAACTCAGTTTTCCCACTTTCCTATTACTCGTTGAAGTTCAAAGTCATTTAATTTATGTCTTTTTAGACGTTACAACGTTACTCCAATAACGAAGATATTGCTAACACTCAGGTTTTATGCAACAGGGAGTTTTTTAATTACTGTGGCCGACTTTTGCGGAGTGAGCATACCCACAGCAAGCCGAATAGTCAAGCAAGTCTCAAATGCTATTGCATCACTATCGAAGGAATGGGTGAAATTTCGCGATCCGTCTGACATGGAGCAGACTGTAATAGACTTTTATAAAATAGCGAAATTTCCCAGAGTGATTGGGGCTATTGACTGCACCCACATTAGGATGCAATCACCAGGAGGTAACAACGCTGAAATGTTTCGAAATAGGAAGGGTTACTTCTCACTGAACGTTCAAGCGGTATGTGATGCCAATTTGCGTTTCCAAAATCTAGTTGCGAGGTGGCCAGGATCTGCACATGACAGCCACATATTCAACTGCAGCCGCTTGAAATATCAACTAGACACGGGACATTTTAATGAGTACATGATCCTTGGAGACAGCGGCTACAAACAGTGTCGATACATGATGACACCACTTTCAAATCCACAATCTGCGCCAGAAAAGTTGTATAACGAATCTCAGATTCGTACACGTAACACCATAGAGCGAACTTTCGGAGTTTGGAAACGACGCTTTCCTATCTTATCTATGGGCATGCGAATATCAATGGACACCGTAATGGCAGTCATATCGGCTTGCGGAGTTCTCCACAATATTGCTATATCCGCAAAAGACCCGCTACCTCCAACAGATTTTGAAATATCACCTTCAGAAACTTCAGATGAACCTGAAACAAGCACTACAATCGACGGAGACTCCACTGCTAGAACTGTTTTGATAGCCGACTATTTTGGAAGGTACTTTTTTCAATATTAATTTATATTATTTTTCATAAAGAATTAATTATTTATTTACAGGCTATCATGTCCAGCTTAATAAAATTCGTTTAATTTTACCCCATCAGCTTGTATACAATGTAAACATAATCAATTTATAGGAAAAATTACATATGTATTAGCAAAGGGGTTTTCGTCAATTTTAACAAATTTCGCCTTAATAAAATGATTTAAACAAAGTCTACATATATAAAAGCATGTCTATTCATTTTGTTAAAAAATTGTACTTGTACTAAAGATTCGAGAAAGTTTCAAGAAATTTTTTAAAAAAAAAGTTGATTCGTAAATTTTGACCTTAATAAAACTAGTTTAACAAAGACTATGTAAAAGCATATGTCAATGTCTAAAACAAAAACGAAATTCCAAGAAATTTTTGTAAAATTTCCAACTTTTTTCATAGAATTTTCCAATGTTCAATGTCCTTAAAGGTTGTTAAATAAGTAGGGCATTCAGTTTTCAATAAATAGTTTTTCTTATTCATAAAATCCAAATGACTCTTTATGTACATAAGTATATACATATACAGTAAAACAAAGATATACATATATACAGAAAAGAAAGATATTAAGAAAATAAAGAATATGAATACTTTAAAAATCAGTATGCTTACATTAGGATGAATATTTTACTCTCTTTGTTTCAAGCTCTAATTCAAGCAACTCATTTTTAAGCTGGAGATTTTTGAGCTCTTGCTGCAGCATAAACTTTCTCCAGCTCATACTTTTCAGCAGCTCGAGCACTTTCTCCCCTGTAGAACTCTTGCTGCAACAGAACAAGGTTCATTTTCTCCTCCTCCATGTTCCTTTTACGGCTCGACCCTTTTCCAAGGCAAAGCTGCTCGCTCTTTTTTTGCCGTAAATTGGCAGGGTTCCATGTAGCCCAATCATGATGTTTTTGGCTACTATCGTCTAAGTTATTTGCCTGCGAAAATATCAATAATATAATTATTAGTAATAGGTTTAAACCGAAGCTTATCCCTCCCTCACCCCTTCCCCCTAAAATACCATCATCCGTCTCCTATTTAGCCAACCTACCCCTCTTTCCCTAACATTTATCCTTTACCCCTCCTTATTTCGAAGTCCTACTTATCCCCATTGGATCCACAAATAGCACGCGGATTGGCATGTGAAGAGTTCTCGATCGAACGAGCCGCCTCTTCACATGTCATGTGTAATAACTTCTTCAGAAATATCACGAAATACACTAGAAGGCTTTGGTCAGCCCACTGCATCGTTTCGACCATATGTGGCTACTGTGAAAATACATATAAGCAAACAAATTACATTTTTACAGGTACTTTTATGTATGTAAATAACTTACATCTTTATCTTCCACAATGGCAGCATCATCGTCCTCTGTAATTTCTTCCAACATCTCAAATTCTGTAAAGAGGAACAAAAAAGTGTACATTTAGAACATTGAGAAGTAATCCCATGCGGATATATGTAGTGGAAATGGAAGATATAGTTGAAATGCGTTAAACTTACCCATGTCGTCATCGTGAGGGTTGACCATTCCAGAGCCCGATGTATCGAGAATCGACGCTATTCTGAGGGAAACACTCTACTTTTTTCGTAGAAGTACCACCTCCTGTGCGGTACGTCCCCCTCTTTTCCGTGGCCAACTCACCTTTAGTCCTGCGCTTCAGGTTATCAAATTTATCCCTGAGCGCTTTCCACTCCCTGTGGTTACCAGTTCTGGCTGCGAACCTTTCAGCCAATGTCTGCCACCCGTGCTACTTTTGTCGCCAAGTAACCGCATCCGACTTCTTATTTTCTAGGATGTGCTTGTAGTCTTCTACCAGATCTACAAGCATAACCTCTTCCTCCTTGGAAAAATTTTTACCTCTTTTTTTTAATTTTAGGTCACTCATTTGCAATTACATGATGAAATTTGCTGAAATATTTTCTAATATTTATATTTTCACAGCTGCTTTTGACATTTCTTTTTCTTTTCGTTCGCAATGCTGCCATATTTTCAAAAATTAAGTAAAAGTATTTAACAGGAGGTTGAGAAAATGAAGTGGAATTTATCTTGCCGACAAATTTATCCGCCGGTTGGTTGATCCT